>OU342742.1:241972679-242507592 GCA_910589775.1 Avena eriantha | reverse complement strand
AATGCAATGACCACTGGTGGATCAAGTGTGGTTTGTGGAAAACAACACACATGCAATGACTCCAGTGGTTGATCCATGTGTCGTTTGTGGAAATAACACACATGCATGACTCTAGTGGTTTGCTCCATGTGTGTTTGTGAAAAGAACACACATGCAATGACTCTAGTGTATGTTTTAGTATAAGAACCACATGCAATGACTCTAGTGGTTGATCCATGTGTGGTTTGTGGAAAGAACACACATGCATAGACTTTGGTTGATCCATATGTGGTCTGTGGAAAGAACACACATGCAATGACCACTGGTGGATCCATGTGTGGTTTGTGGAAAAGAACACACATGCAATGACTCTAGTGTTGGATTGTGGTTTTAGTATAAGAACAAACATGCAATGACTCTAGTGGTTGATCCATGTGTGGTTGTGGAAAGAACACACATGCAATGACTCTGGTTGATCCATGTGTGGTTTGTGGAAAGAACACCCATGCAATAACCACTGGTGGATCCATGTGTGGTTTGTGGAAAAGAACACACATGCAATGACTCTAGTGCTAGTTTGTGGTTTTAGTATAAGAACAAACATGCAATGACTCTAGTGGTTGATCCATGTGTGGTTTATGGAAAGAACACACATGCAATGACTCTAGTGGTTGATCCATGTGTGTATTGTGGAAATAACACACATGCAATGACTCTAGTGGTTGATCCATGTGTGGTTTGTGGAAAGAACACACATGCAATGACCACTGGTGGATCCATGTAGGTTTTAGTATATGAACACACATACAATGACTCTAGTGGTTGATCCATGTGTGGTTTGTGGAAATAACACATATGCAATGACTCTAGTGGTTGATCCATGTGTGGTTTGTGGAAAGAACACACATGCAATGACCACTACTGGATCCATGTTGGTTTTAGTATAAGAACACACATGCAATGACTCTAGTGGTTGATCCATGTGTGGTTTGTGGAAAGAACACACATGCAATGACTCTAGTGGTTGATCCATGTGTGGTTTGTGGAAAGAACACACATGCAATGACCACTGGTGTATCCATGTGTGGTTTGTGGAAAAGAACACACATGCAATGACTCTAGTGGTGGATCCATGTTTGTTTGTGGAAATAACACACATGCAATGACTCTAGTGGTTGATCCATGTGTGGTTTGTGAAAATAACTCACATGCAATGACTCTAGTGTTGGTTTTCGTATAAGAACACACATGCACTGACTCTAGTGGTTGATCCATGTGTGGTTTGTGGAAATAACGCATATGCAATCACTCTAGTGGTTGATCCATGTGTGGTTTGTGGAAATAACACACATGCAGTGACTCTAATGGGTCCACATGTCTGGTTTGTGGAAAGAACACCCATGCAATGACCTCTGGTTGATCCATAAGTTGTTTGTGGAAAAGAACACACATGCAATGAGTCTAGTGGATCCATGTGTGGTTTGTGGAAAAGAACACACATGCGATGACTCTAGTGCTGGTTTGTGGTTTTAGTATAAGAACAAAAATGCAATGACTCTAGTGGTTGATCCATGTGTGGTTTGTGGAAAGAACAAACATTCAATGACTCTAGTAGTTGATCCATGTGTGGTTTGTGGAAAGAACACACATGCAATGACTAGTGGTTGATCCATATGTGGTTTGTGGAAAGAACACACATGCAATGACCACTGGTGGATCCATGTGCGGTTTGTGGAAAAGAACACACATGCAATGACTCTAGTGTTGGTTTGTGGTTTTAGTATAAGAACAAACATGCAATGACTCTAGTGGTTGATCCATGTGTGGTTTGTGGAAAGAACACACATGTAATGACTAGTGGTTGATCCATAAGTTGTTTGTGGAAAAGAACACACATGCAATGAGTCTAGTGGTGGATCCATGTGTGGTTTGTGGAAAAGAACACACATGCAATGACTCTAGTGCTAGTTTGTGGTTTTAGTATAAGGACAAACATGCAATGACTCTAGTGGTTGATCCATGTGTGGTTTGTGGAAAGAACACACATGCAATGACTCTAGTGGTTGATCCATGTGTGGTTTGTGGAAAGAACACACATGCAATGACTACTAGTGGATCCATGTGTGGTTTGTGGAAAAGAACACACATGCAATGACTCTAGTGGTTGATCCATGTTTGTTTGTGGAAATAACACACATGCAATGACTCTAGTTGGTTATCCATGTGTGGTTTGTGAAAAGAACACACATGCAATGACTCTAGTGTTGGTTTTAGTATAAGAACACACATGCAATGACTCTAGTGGTTGATCCATGTGTGGTTTGTGGAAATAACACATGCAATGACTCTAGTGGTTGATCCATGTGTGGTTTGTGGAAATAATACACATGCAATGACTCTAGTACTGGTTTTGTGTTTTTAGTATAAGAACACACATGCAATGACTCTAGTGGTTGATCCATGTTTGTTTTTGGTTTTAGTATAAGAACAAACACCCTCTCTCTCTCTCTCTCCTCTCTCTCTCTCTCTCTCTCGTAGAAGGCCAAACATGTGCCCACTCTGTCTGCTACGCCCTGATTGGTTGTCACAGCTGCCACGCGGATCGTGCGCACCAACCGTTGATCCTGTTTGATGCAACGAGGCTCGTTGCACACGTCGTGCCCTTCATAGGACAGCACGAGACAGCACGAACGTCTCCCTGAACGAGAGTTCTACAAGAAGGAACACGATGCCGTCCGTGGAAAAAGTGGTCGAGTGGTCATGTCATGTTTAATCTAGTCTGCAAAGGCTACAAGTCTACTACACGGCAACTGGTCATCCATGGACCACCGGCTATACCATTTTTACTACCCAGCGCGCTTGCACTCTCACTTCCGCCAGGCCCCCACCACACGAACCTTCCACGCGGCAGCCGCAGCCGGAAGAGCTGTCAACCAGGGCCCTCGAGGAGGCCTAAATGTCCCTGCATTAAAAACCCAGCCTATCGGGTCCTCCATTCGCACTCATCCACTACTCTCTCTCTTCCCTATCCAGCAAAACACCACAATCTTGAACGCACTTGCACGAACCTTTTCCATGAAACCACTGCGTGGGGGTGAGTGTCCGGGCATCGCCGCCGGGTGGTGCTTCACAGATCTGGAGGAGCATCACGCAACACAGGCCGAGGAGGACGTGCAGTTCAACCCCTTCGGAGGCGCCGATGAGGGCGTGGAGTTCGATGAACACGCTCCGCTCGTGTACCCGAAGGTACATCTATTTCTACATGTTTCATATTTTCTGCTCGAGCTTAATCTATCCAGGCGTCATAAAAAAATCTAGTCCTAATGATTAGATCCAACGTACGAACCGGTACATGGAGAGATCTAGTCTGTTCTGAATGAATCCACATTATTTATTTATTAATAAGTTACCAAGAACACAAACCACATTAATTTAGGAGCGAGCTGGGGAGACGACCGTAATGAACTGATGAACCTGTATAGACATGTTATTGCATCGAAAGTAACTTGGAATGGTGGAAGGAATATATATTTATTATTTTGCTCACTTTGGTTTGTATTCCATACATTACAGGTGTATTCAAGTGAGATGGACTCTGACGAGGAGACCAGGGACAACAAGAGCCGCCATGTCATGAAGAAGCTCAAGAGCGGGATAATCCCTTTCCGCACTCGATTTGGGGAGCTCATGTGCCCTTTCTGTAAGAAAGGAGTGAACCCGAGGATTGCTAGCTTGATCCCGCATGCGGTTGGCATCGGTAAAAGCCCAGCTAGTAAACACAAGTCGGCGACCAAGGCTAAGCACGCTGCTTATGGCAAGTTCCTGACGGAGTATGTCAAGAACGGCCTAGTGTCCCCTTACTTAGGAATCAGCAACTCCTAGCCGACCAACCCTGTCACTGTGTTGGCCTGGCCACTAATAATATTTAGTTCTCTTACCGTATCTAGACCCTTAAACTATGTGGATTTCTAATTTCGTACCCTTCAAAATATATTCAAGTTCATCTGTTTATGTTGTTAAAGTTCCGGTGGCATACTCGTTATTTTGCATGGATAGAGGGGTGCCCCCGACAGATATAAGGGTTATCCTATCCGCTAGATCACAGAGGATCAACGGTTGGTGGACAAAACTGAGTACAACTGGATCGCCATGGTTAGACACGACGGAAAAAACGTGACTCACGGTACGCGTGTGCGGTGCACGGGGCGGTAGCGGACACGTGTGGCCGTGCACGGTGCATTAGCCTACGCGGTGCACGGTAGTGCAACGAAACGCCGCTTTCCCTTCTCCTTTAATAGAGGCCTCCCCACTCCCACTCCCACTCATCACGCACTCGCTCACTCAACCGTTTCCACTGTCACATCACCTTCTGCAAACGCCCAACAAAACCCCAACCACGCCGGCGATGGAGAAGATCGACGCGGTGGTCATTGGCGCCTCCAAGGCAGCCGACGAGGAGCCCCCTGTCCCCGTCCCCGCATCCAACGTAGCCTCCGGCGAGGAGGCCCCCGCCGGTCTCGGACAGATCCTGCTCGGCTGGGACCCCTACGAGGATGTTGTCTACATAAGGTCAGAGAACCCCTTCGACACCAGCATCGCCGACCTATGGTCTGAGGTAACTAGGGTTTTCTCCCCTTCCCTTGTTCTTCCCCCGTTCCCATCGTTGGATGCTAGATCGTATGTTATTAGGGCTCGGTTCTTCTTATTTTTTACAGTAGCTAATCCTATTGTGTTAGATCTCGATTTTCGATGAATCCTCCTGTTCGTAGTTGGGATCAGTATTCGATTTGGTTTGAGATTTGGGGAATAATCGGGAGATCTCATTCGGTTAATTTATGGAAAAAATCAATCCCGATAATCAAAGTATCTCAATCATGTCCTTATTTCACTCTTCTGTTTTTTCCAACGGGAGGATAGCAGCGACCTCCGCAGCGACGACGAGTCGCAGGACACCAAGACTCGTCATGTGCTGAGGAGGCTAAAGTCCGGTCAGTACAATAACTTCTTCACCGGCGACGTGTACAGGTGCCCCTTCTGCCCCACCAGGAGGCTCTGTGGCACGGACTTCAACTCCCTCGTGAAGCATGCCGAGTACGTGAGGACCTGCGGCGAGTCCGTGAATGTCCACGGCTTCAGGGCCAAGCACCAGGCGCTCGGTCTTCACCTCCGCAACCTCCAGAAGGTGGCTATCGAGGAGGGTCACATGCCCCCGATCAGAACCAAGGTGCCCAAGGTCAAGGGGCTAGGCAGCAAGAAGTGGAGGAGGCGCCAGAGGGAGGAGGCGGATGCCCTCCTGGCAGAGGCCACGAGGGGCCACTGATCAGCTGCTGCTGCTGCTGTTGTAAAGCAGATTCTTTTGTCTTGTCTATGTTAAAGCAGTCCGCTGCTGCTGCTGAGTAGCCTAATTGTCGAACCTCGTTAAGTACCGTGCTATATAACCTATATTAGCTGCTTTATCTACATCTGCTCTGTTTACTGAATTTATTTATGGTGCTGGTTTGTTTTGCTGCTCTCGATTTGCTACCAGATTGGGGTAAAACGATCGCAAAAGGAACAATGAATGAAGAGAGAAACTGCTCTAGATTTCCTACCTTTTTGGGCAAAAAAAACACAACTATTAGAGAGAGGGGAAAGGGCGCTCTTTAAAAAGGCCACTTTAGGCGTCATGGCGCACATAACGGCCAAGCCTTTGACCAGACGTCACCCCACTCCGAGCGCATGTGAGGGCTTCAGAATATCGGGAGGGCAAGAGTGAGGACAAATGAGACACAATGTTGCTATAGCTAAATCTGACAAAAAGCTGAATTTGGCTTTACCATGCAATTTGACTAGAGATCCACAATGTAGCTATTCAAAATCCCTAAACTATGTGGTGCGTTGAAACCTAATGCTTTTCCACCGACACATGTGGTGCAAAGTTGCTTGATCGTGCATGCTTACACAAGTAGCCTACAGAGAAACTTATAGAACCATGGGCAAATGAGTTTCATTTTGGCAAACTCGGGACAAGCTTTGCGCAATCGGTAGGCCTGATCGGGTGGGGCGGCAGCCCCGGGGTGCAGGGATGCTAGGTCCATGTCTATGCTTACACTTCTTAAACTTGTTAGGAATTAATAATAACTGTACACTTCCTTATGTCCTGTCACGTTACGTCGTGTTAGCACAGCGCACCCGCTGCGGATCGGCAACGGGACGGTGGTCTACGTGACCGGTCTCTGCCACGCCAAAGCCACGTCGCACACCCGTCCCATCGCCTACTGGGACAGACGCCGAATTTAATTGCTAGGATTGGAAACCATCGGCCATACCCCTGTGCATCGGATCTTGTAGCAGCCGAAGGAAAGCCGTCATGGCTAGACTCGCTTCCGACATCATCGACCGCGAGTATGTCGGCATGAAAATCGAGTTCCCGAAGCACCTGCACGAGCGATGGGAGTGGAGGCACCTGGATTACGATGCGATCAAGTACGCAGCCAGGGACGCGTATGTCTGCTACGAGATGCTCAACAGGATCTGGCGGGTGGGTGAGTGTGTTGTTTACCACTACTAGTTTCGCATTTCGTTCCTAGTTTTATCTCGCCTATATTTTATCTCGCCTGTATTTTCTAAGCATTCTGTGTGTAAGAACCAAGCTCGTATGATCCCTGTGCTATTAGCTACTTAACCTGTATGAATTACATTCCCCCTTTTGTATGCTCAACATTCATCCTTACAAATTCTGTCTGTGCCATTTGCATGCGGCAGAATCCAGGACTGACATGCATAAGGTGTGATACAGTCATAAGTCATAACCAAACCCAGATTATAGAGTAGGATACAGTCATAAACCAGATTATAATTTGACAAAGGTAATACACAGCAGTTCGTAATTGCTCACATAGTGTACTTATAAAATAACATGTTCTCATAAACACAACAATCATGCACTAATAGTCTACATCCCAGCCTGTTGGAGAAGGAAACCGATCCTAGGATGCCTTCGGTCGCTTGCCCCGGTTTGTAGATTCATCTACAATCCGGCATCTGGGACAAACAACCTGCCTTGGTGGTGGTTCAATGATGCGATGCCTAGAATGTGATTTTACAATCTGGCGGTACAGCTCGTGGCTAACATACCCGTCAATTACAGCGTACTTCAGATTAGGTTCAGAAAGTGGCTTATCCTCCTAGTAATCGTGCCCTAAACGCCTCCACGAACATCTCGGCAATATGTCCTTCATGTCAGCGTACCATGGGGTCGATGAGTTCGGAGGCAAGAGCGGCCATCCCGGTCTTGCTGCCCTTCGTCCCTAGGATCCAGTAAATTTCCTGGATGTCCACTCTGCACTCCTTTGGGATTCTAATGTTGACAGTCGGGCTTTCAAGCAGTTTACTGTCATTCGTGATGTTAACACTGGTAAATGTTATGTGCTGGTTCACGAGAAAGTCATGAAACAGATCCCTAATGCTTTCGCCCCACCTGCATGAAAATGAATTCAGACAAATAATATAGCAATAACTTCTGCAAACAGACGGTTTAGGAACAAAAAGACAGCAAAGTCTACCAGATCCCATCAGCCCCCTTCTCGCAAAAAGGCTGGTATACGAGGACGTGCCCCTTCATGGAGAGTTGCACCACGGCGATCCTACGGCAATCGCGGCCGTACTCGAGGTCGAGACCTACGAACATGTTTTCTTTGAATTGCAGCCAACTCATGAAATTATTCAGAGTGTTCCTCACCGTCCGAGGGTCGGTGGTGTAGATGACATCGATCTTCTTCCTGCCATGTACTTCGATGTCGAAGTGCGTAGTTTCTTGCCTACCATCATTTCGGACATCCGGAGCGTCCATGACTACAGGGAAGAAGGAAAGGATACGGAGGAAGAGGGTGATGCGGTGGTGGAGGAAATGGATGAGGCCGTAGAGGAGAAAGACGATGAGGCCGTGGAGGAGGAAATGAGACGGAGAAGTGAAAGATTGGAACCGCCCTTACCAATATCTGGAATGGTGCACGACCATTCGTAGTAGGGTGAAGGTGGCAAAAAAGGCGGTTTTACACGTCGACGCTAGCACTTCCTCAAATTTGTTTTGCACCACTTGCATGTGGTGGAATCAATTCAAACGTAGGCACGTTTACGCGTGCCGACCTTCACTCACTGACAGGCGGGCCGCACATTTCCCTTTTACAATTTATTTTTTCACTTCCTTAGACGGTTCCGGTGCCCGCCCTCAATAATTACGCCCCCCGTTCTTTTCTTCCACGCGGACGAGAACCGACGGCATCGGCGGTTCCTTGCAGATTCGCTCCCCACTCGAACAACTGCCCCATCCCTGATTCCACCCCCTCTCGAATCCATCTGCCTCCTCATCACCACGCCTCCATTAACTCCATTAATCCACCAGATTCCAGACTCCATTTGCCGCTATGGGTAGAGCTTGGGGTAGCAGCAGGCTGAAGCGAAAGGCATGCGGTGGCTAGGGCGACCACTACCGCGAGGATTGGGGATGGCCAAACCTCAGCGCCGTGAACGTGCACAGGATCGCCTCGGAGTTGGACATCTTCTCAGCCGGCCGCCTCGCTCACTGCATCCCTGGCTACCGCGTGACGATGCGGAACATGGACGAACAACCGTTCGGCACGCCAGGCCTTCTTTACCCCGATAACAACAAATGGCCAGACGACCGCGATGGCCACGTAAGTTCCAGTATCTAGCTTATTCGTTCAGTCATATCGTTGATTCATATGTGCTGAACTATCATCGGAATCCTATGTTCCTTTCGTCGAACGTGTTGTGTGCACGCGCGGTTTCAACAAATCGAACCATTTAAGACTATTATGTACAGCGGAAGCTCTGCTCATACCTGATATTCTGGTATTTTCGTAGTGACACAGTCTTACTTTAGGTGATAGACGAGTTGTCAATTTCGATTTTGCAATGGAATGCCTGCTAGGTGATATTCTGTTTCCTAAAATAAAAACAAACAGATTAGACGATTTAAGGCTGTTATGCCCCGAGCTATTTAATTATGATCATCGTCAGGAGTTTGTTCTAGGAGGCTCTGCTCCTACTCCATATATTGAGTATATTTGTAGTGACACTGGCACAATTTAGGCGATATTTGAGGAGACACTCGTATTTAGGCGATATTTTGTGTACTTTAATATAAAGGTCCAGTTGTCAAATTGTATCTGCAATGGAATCCATGCTAGGTGATTGTACCAACTGACAACAAACTCTGCAGAATATTCATGCAAAACTGATGTTGCTGGATAAGTGGTCGGAATCAGTAGTGGTGAATATCAAGGAAGAAGAAGAGACGGAAATGAGAGATGACCAGAACTGGGTGGGTGGCAACGGCGAGTGGCTGGTCCTTTTATCCCAGGATGGGAGTACTTGGACTCTAAAAAATTGCTACAGATCGGAGAGGCTAGCAGTGCCATCTTTGAAGGGTGTCGGCATTACTGCATTCAACAGCGGGTGGTCGCCGCCCATTTCCGAAATCGCTTACAGGTTCAACATGGCAGAACTTGAAGTCGTGAAGGTATAGCTCCCACATAGACCATGGGAGGGCGCGTGGAAGAACTGGGAGTATGACCTCTTGGCGGTGTTCGACAAGGCAATCACATTCATTAGATGCACAGAAGACAATGAATGGACAGTCTTGCGCGACGACTTCCTGCGGCCGGAGAAGTATGTCGACACCGTCTTCACCTATGGCTGCTCTTCGTACAGACCGCAATGCATTTATGCGGTCACTGAACCTAGCGGCAACGTGCGTGTTTGGGAGCCGTCCATTTGGGGTGAGTCATGGTGTCATATAGCATGTAAAATCCCATTCAAAATTCTGCTTACTGACCGTTAGTAACACGCAGGTACCCACGCAGCCTCGTGCATAATTCCAGCTCCGGTCATTGAAGATGCAGTAGCAGATGCTGAACTTGGGACACGGCGCTGGTTCCTGGCACCTCTCAGAGACAACACGGAACATCATGATGAACTCTTGTGGATTCATATTAGGGGAGCAGTAAACAGCGTTGGTGATACAATAGAACATATGGGGACACAACTTTCTTCATACCCATCGCTGCGGTGTCACGTTTTCTCGAGGTCCGCATGCCCATCCGAAGACCTAGTAGAGCAAGTCTGGAGCAGAGTCAACAATCTGAAGGGACAATCTGTGTTTCTTGGGATCAACTACCCTTTCTTTGTCGGAGCCCCTGGAGCTGTTGAACCTGTAATTGCTCAGGCAGCCCTGGCCCCTGATGCTGCTGCTGGTGGTGGTGGTGGTGTTGGTGGTGGAGCTGACAAAGAACTAGCTGCTGCTGCTCCTGGTGAAGATGACGAAATACTTGGTGATACTGCTGCTAGTGAAGCTGACGAAATACTTGCTAATGCTGTTGCTGGTGAAGCTAACGAAATACCTGCTGAGGCTGCTGCCGGAGTCCAGGAAGAACATGCTGGTGTTGTTGCTGAGGTGCCAGCACTTCCAGTGTTGATAGAAGACTGTGTGTTTGTTGCACACTCACGCGCCTATCATGTTGACACTCCAGATCCGACCTGGAGACGAATCCACGTCGGGGGGAGGGGGCCTACAATTGGCTCATCAGTGGTTCGTACTATTTGAAGGAGAATGAAAGACGGCCAAACGCAGCATTCTGGTTCGTTCCGACGATACCACCAGCTCCAGGGACCTAGTGCTCATACTGGCAGATCCGATGAACCATTGTTCTTTTATCTTTATCATTAGTTACGCTTATGTGTGTAAAGACTAAGCTGTGCTTATTTGTGTAAGACTAAGTTAGGCCTAACTGCGTAATATTCAGTGAAGCCCAGCTTTTCTTTCGATGCCCATAACAATAGAACTGTACCATAGAACATACAAATGTAATGTGCATACCACGCATTTTTGCTCAGGATAACAACCACTTCAAGCAAATGATACATCGTGTACGCATTTGAACGCATCACTAGAATGTGCCACCTATTGATGATTGATGACATGGATCTACCTTTTCTGCGCTTATTTGCATTGAATCGCTCATTGATTTGTTCACATATTTTTTGGCAATGGCTGATGAACTCCACTCTCTTGGTAACTTTCTTCGTCAGCGAGCACTTGTTGATGCAATGCAAAGTACAGAACATGGTCGTCATCGTCATTCCATTTAGGTTCTCTATGTTTTGTCATCACGGAGCTACTAATTTCAAATGAAAATCTAGTAAACAATATGTGTGTACATTGTTAGAGTATGCTACGGCCACGGTACATACATGTTTTTCTACAATCACAAGAAGAAAACTTGATGCATTTTCACCTTGTTGGCGTTGTGCCGAACTGGGTGGATGTGGCTTTGGGGTTCGGAGAGGAAGGCGCCGTGGCTAGTGCGTGTGCGACCACGAAGACGGCGAGCTGGGATTCTGGAGGAGACCAACAGGACCGAGCATGGTCGGCATGGGTACAGATCTCACCTGGGAAGGAATTCTCATCCCCGCGCCGTGCCAATGGTGCGGTCATGGTGAGGGAAAGCTCCGATTCGGGATGGGGAGGAGAACGGGCCGAGCAGGTTTGTCCAAGTCCTAGCTCCGCGCCATGGCCGCGGCCACAGATTGTCGCCCCGGAGGAAGAAGCAGACGCGTAAAGGATGCATGTGCCAACGCTGCAAGCCTACATGGCAGCGACGACGACAGCGACATAACGGCGAAAGCTGACAGGGGGGACCCAACTTGACGGCCGTTAGCCTGATTTTTTGTATTGAAATGTAAAGTTGAATTCGTGCCAAAAAGGACCCTCTGAGTATTTGGCACACCAACTATAGTCATCGCGGATGATATCAGGGAACTCGGGTACCGCGTTGCCTGGCCACCCCAACTTTCGGGCCGCAAAATGATAATCTCGCAACTAGGGTAACGTTACGCCAGTCACGGTGATACTGTTCCAGAGCACGTTGGGTTCTTACGTCATTCCAGGCCGGATCCGTGCGACATTGGTCAGAATGGGAGACCAGTTTTTGGCTTCCGGACAGGGCGACCTTTTGCTTCTCCAGACCCTTGTTGAGTAGTTTAATGCCCAATCGGATCTGCTCTAGGCCTAGATTAGCAGATAGGATTTCTCGAGCCGCGACGGTGTTTTGCACTGGTGTTGGATACACCCAATCTCCATTGCTGTCGCGTCGAGGCATCCCATGTTCTCCTCCAAAGAGGACTTTGTGAATCTGCGGGAATTGGTCGTCATGAGTATGACGTTTCCTGGTCTTCTGATGTTGCCTAGAGTTGTACTTCTCCGCAATTGCCATGTGTTTCTTTTCTTCCTCAAGGTTATTGGCTTCATCGAGGAGTACTTGGCGACGCGCTTCTAGGGCCTGGGCCCTTTCGTCCAGCTCTTCAGTAGTAAGTTCTGCAACTATAGGAATAGGTGTGGTTAATGCAACATCGATGAGTTTACACGCACCTTCAGTGATCACGTGTCCATCCACCGAATCTTCTTTGGGCTCATCTGGATAAGTGCTCCATCCGAGTCTTCCTCATATTCCTCGGCAATCACCTCCTCTGTCGGGGGCTCTTTTGCCGGGGTATTGTTCTTCTTGTTCTTCTTCTTTGCCTTCTTGGCAGCGCTGATGACCCACAAGTATAGGGGGTGTATCGCAACATTTTCGAGGGAAGTGAAACCCAATTTATTGATTCGACACAAGGGGAACCAAAGAATATTTATCAGCCTTAACAACTGAGTTGTCAATTCAGCTGCACCTGGAAACAATCTTGCTCATAGCAGTTTATCAGTAGCAACAGTTTTGTAGTAGGAATAGTAAAGTAACAGCAGTAGCAAAGCAAAGATAGTAGTAACAAAAGCAGTGAACAATGGGATTCGAGTGCGGTAGGCATAGGGATGGATGGACGGGCGTTGAATGGACAAGACAATTCACATAGCAATCAGAACATAGGGCAATTGCAGATAAATAAGATAAAGCACCCAAGTACTAGACAATCCTAGGCATGTGTTCCATATATAGTCATACGTGCTCGCAATGAGAACATGCACAACATCTTTTGTCCTGCCAGCCCGTTTGCAGCGGGGCCTCTAGGGAACTACTGGCAATTAAGGTGCTCCTTTTAATAGAGCACCAGAGCAAAGCATTAACACTCCGTGAACACATGTGATCCTCACATCAAAGCCCTTCCCTTCCGGTTATCCCGATTTCTGTCACTTCGGGGCCATAGGTTCCGGACAACAACGTGTGTATACAACTTGTAGATAAGACCAAGAACAATACTAACATGATGAATCAATAATAAGTTCAGATCTGAAATCATGGCACTCGGGCCCTAGTGACAAGCATTAAGCACAACAAGTCGCAACAAAGTCATAAAGCACTAATAAAAGATACTAGGCACCATGCCCTAACAATCTGATGCCATTACATGAACAATCTCATCCAATCCCTACCATCCCCATGGCCTACAGCGGGGGATTACTCACTCATAGATGGGGGAAACATGGATGGTCGATGGAGAAGCGATGGTGATGATGATGGCGATAATCTCCTCCAATTCCCCGTCCCGGCAGGGTGCCAGAACGGAGTTTCTGGTGCTGTTTTGTGGAATCTGGTGGTGGCGGCGGAGCAGAACTCCTTCTAGAAAAACGTCGAACCCCCCGAAATTTTTAGGTCAGAAGGCTCCTTATAGGTGAAGAGATAGGCCGAGGGAGTGCCTGGGGGGCCCACACCACCCCCTGGCGCGGCCTGGCCTGGTCCGCGCCACCAGGTGGTGTGGCCACCCCAGGGCTCTTCTCCGTCTCGTATTATGGCTCCTGGAGTCTTCGGGTGAAATAGGATTTTTGGCATATTTTCCGGGATTTTTCCTGATAGTTGATTTTCTGCACAAAAAGTAGACACCAAGGTAATTCTGCTGAAAACAGCGTCAATACGCATTAGTTGCATCCAAATCACACAAGTTTAGAGGAGAAACAATAGCAAAAGTGTTCGAGAAAGTAGATACGTTTTGGACGTATCAACTCCCCCAAGCTTAGCTTATTGCTTGTCCTCAAGCAATTCAGTTGAAAACTGAGTGCAATAAAAGAACTTTCACGAACACATTTGCTTCATATGATGTAAATATTCTCAGCAATGTGATCATCTACTTAGACAACTCATAATAAAGAGTATGCAACTGAGTCTACTTAATAGTTATTGCAAGCTATGAAGAGATTCCAACTCAAGAATAATAAGTAGCATGAAGCACGAACATAAGCAACATTACAATGCTCATAGAAAGGTATGATAGAGTGGTATCTCGCTTGCCGTTGATTATGAATGTCAAGGCACCTCTGAAGTTCAAGTGATGACTAGAAGTAAAGATATCAAGAATACAAGCGTCAAATTCATAACACAAATAATCAAGTAATGAAACAAACACAAAGAATACAAGCGTCAAAGTCATAACACAAATAATCAAGTAATGAAACAAACACAGACCCAATGGTTCAAGTTTATTAAAGGCAATAAAGTAAAGTGTGCTATCAAGTTCGTGAGAGCTTTACTAACTAACTTTCTCATAACAAGCAAACATTTTATTTGGAAGAAAACAAGGCATATTGAATATGCACGGAGGTAGCAAATGATGCTAATGGGCAGGTATGGTGGACACTTTGGAAATATTTGGTTTAGGGAGTTGGGAACTTGAGTAAAACATACTCGGTGAAAGTGAAGGCTAGCAATAGTAAGGGAGCGACAAACGAGAGAGCGCTAGCTGTCATTATCATGCTTGCAACAAAATAGGACTACTCATGGCATGAAAGTTATTCAAGATCCTCAAGGCAAAATAATTCATCAAGGCTCAACTGATTATTACAGTCATGTGCATGCGTGACCCTGTGCCAAGTCAATCAAATGAAACAATCAGAGGAGGATACCATGGTGTCATACCAATTTATGAATAGAGTAATGTAAGCAAACGTTCATGAGACATGCTACAAACTATTAGCGGGCTGGAGCTAATCACAAGAAAGCAGGAACTACTAAGCATCCAAAGATAACATACACCCTACATGAACGGACTAAGCATGCCCACAGTGATGAGTATATGTACAAAAATGAAGACAAATAGAGTTCGTTACCAGCCTCTTACCACGCCTCGAGTTGTCATTAATCCTCATTATTGCTCTTCACTTGTGTGGCTTGAATAATAATATGAAACCAATAGTCCACTGAGAACTATCGAACCCTGTAGCAAACTCGCAAAAACCAAAGAAGAACGACAAATATTTTTGGTGTTTTTGATTTTTAAACAAGAACCAAAAGAGAAAAACAAGCAAAGCAAAATCTTTTGGGTTTTTCGAATAGTTCAATCAAAGAAAAAAGGGAAAAGCAAACCAAGGCAAAAAGAAGAAGCAAACCAAAGAGAAACAACAAAACTATTTTTGGTCTTTTTATGTTTTTTAGAAAGCAAAAGCAAAGCAGAACAAAAACTAAAAAGAGAATGAAAACATGAATATACAAAGTACCGACGCAACATGATATGGAGATGAGTGCGGTGTCGGCGTACCTCCCCCCAAGCTTAGGCTTTTGGCCTAAGTGGGTATCAATCCCAGGCTGGCCAAGATGAAGTGTCACCGAGGTACGATGAGGAGGTACCCTCATCCTGGTGCGAGCACGAGTACGCCCCTCCGTAGTGTGCGGAGTAATCATAGGAGGGCACATCCTCCTGGTGCTGCTCGTGGAAACCCAACAAGCGAAGCTGCTCGTCCACCTCCTCCTTGGAGCGCGACCACGGTCTCCTGTCAACACTAAACAAAGCAGGTTGTGGCAAAAGGATCTCCCTTTCATACCCGTCAGTGAAAAGCATCATATATACTAGATTGTTTAAATCAGAGGTAGCAGTGACAAAGTGATGAGTTTTCATGGCAACAAGGTCGAGCCTCTGTGGTGCTAGCATAGCATCATCGGGAGCCACTGAAAGATCTAATGCATTGACTACACGTGAGGCAATGATGCCCCCATAGATAGGCCCCCTAGCAGCTAGGCGGCGAGCAATAAGCGAGCCAAGATTGTACCGAGTATCATTGTTAAGCGCAGCAGCAAGGAATGCTAAATGATAGTTGGAGATATTACTAGTGTTCTCCCTACCCAAAACACTAGTGGCAAGATAGTATGCAAAGTATCTAAGAGCAGGGAGTTGGATATTTCTTATCTTTCCGCGCTGCGCCACGCGGTCATCATCATTGGTCACCCCTCGGTAAAGCTCCAACAAATCAGCAGGTCGCCTTGAATTTTCTTCACGGTCCCTGTCATACGCACACCTACAATACTGCAAAATCTCTCCAAAGGCATGGTGAAGGGCATATCATAAATTTTAAAAGAGATAGTAGATTGATAGGGTGTGTTAGTAAATGAGAAACTCTCAACAAAAGTTTTGGTGAGCATGGCGTATTGTGCACTCTCATCTTGCATATAAGAGGTCAAACCAACCCTCTCAATCAGTAGCAAGAAATCATCAAGAATACCTGCAGCTTGCAAGAAAGTAAAACAAGGAAAAGAAGATGGGTGAGCGTCTCCATCATCCCTTTCACTGCCAATGCGTGTTGCAATGAGGTATTCATTGTATGATGGCCTAGCTTGAGAGGTTGTTCTTGAGGGCCTCGACCTCCTAGGTGCATCACTCTCAAATATCTCTCCAAAAGTGTGATTATTCATTCTTGGTATTCTGAAATTTAAACACCTATTAAACAAGTGATTGCAAAGTAAATATAATGAAGGATTCTACTCATAGGGACTTGCAAGAGGCCTAAACATGCATCAAAACTATATATCTAAGCATCAAACAAGCTTACAAGCTCTCAAAACCAGTCACCTACAGCAGCAAAATACTCAACATATAATCCACTAAACACAAATCTACTTGGACAAGGGGAGGAGTCACATACCAAGGAACAATTGCTCCAAATTTCAGCAAGAAAGATGGGCTGAGCAAGGAGATCGAAGAAATTGAGAGCAACCACAGAAAGAACGCGATTTTGAGCTATGAACTGGAGCTTACTCGGGAGAGAGAAGAAAGTGGCAGGTGAGAGAAGTAGTGGGGGCCTAGGGGTGGCCCACACCAGGGCTTGGCGCCACCCAGGGCTGGCCGCGCCACCCCATGGTGTGCCTGCCTGGTGGGCCCCCCTGGTACCTACCAGGTACTCCTCTGCCCCTTTTTCACGTAAAAATTAATATGAATTTTGTGGAATTTTTCAAGACACTTTATTTTTGGGCATTTTTCAGAAATAGAAGAATGATTTTTCTGACAGACAGATTTTTTTTCTTTTGGAAACATGATGCAAGGACAAAACAAGGCTAGAACTATAGAAGTTCTAACATGCAAGCAACTAACAACACAAAGAAAACTAAACGAAAGCAAAAACTAAAATGCAAAGGATAGAAATGATCGGAGATAATCATAATGAAAACTTTGTTTTGTTCAATGGAATCCTTTTGTTAGCAAGGTTGATCAAGTCTTGCTACCAAAACAATTGCATATGAGACAAAACTTTGTACTCCACTAATGATTATGTTACCTTAACCTTGATAGCAATGGTCCCAATAATGATAGTTTCCAATTTTTCTCTTGGTATGGGACAATATATTTCTCCAACTTGAATGCCTTCAACATGTTCAATTGAATTCAAGCCATAATTCCTTTCAATCTTCTTGGGGAAATAGACAGTATGTTCCTTGTCATTAACATTGAAGGTCACCTTCCCTTGATTACAATTAATAACAGTTCCTGCAGTATTAAGAAAAGGTCTCCCAAGAATAATAGACATATTATCATCATCAGGCATTTCAAGCACAACAAAATCAGTTAGTATCAAGCAATTGTGATCCACCTGAATAGGTACATCCTCACATATACCCACAGGAATAGTGGTAGATTTATCATCCATTTGCAAAGATATATCAGTTGGTATTCATTTTTCAAGTTAAAGCCTCTTATAGAGAGAAAAAGGCATAACACTAACTCCAGCTCCCAAATCACACAAAGCAGTTCTAACATAACTGTTCTTAATAGAGCAAGGGATAGTTGGAATTCCTGGGTCTCCAAGTTTCTTAGGAACCTTACCATTGAAAGAATAATTAGCAAGCAAATTAGAGATTTCTTCATTAGGGATCTTCCTTTTATTCGAGGCAATGTCCTTCATATACTTTGAGTAAGGAGGCAATTTAATAGCATCAGTCAAAGGAATTTGCAAGAATAAAGGCTTCATCCACTCACAAAACTTATTATAGTGTTCATCTTCCTCTGACTTGTGTCTCTTATCACGGAAAGGCATAGGTTTTTGGACCCAAGGTTCTCTTTCACTACCATGTTTCTTAGCAATGAAATCTTCTTTGGTGTATTTAGTAGTCTTAGTGTGGTTTTCAGGTTCTTCTTCAACTTTTTCTTCATTAGGCACTTCATTTTCTTCATTACCACTTTCAGTTTCAGCATCAGAGATAGATATACTATTAGGATCTATAGCAGGTTCAGAGGGTTCTACAACGGTTTTATGTTTCTTTTTCCTTTTCTTATGAGTAGAACCACTATTTTCAGCTTGTTGAGAATCCTGCTCAATTCTTTTGGGATGCCCCTCAGGATATAGAGGATCCTGGGTAGCAGCACCACTTCTAGTTGTAATTTCATAAGCATGTTTTTCTTTAGCAGCATTAACTAGCAAGTCATTTTGCACTTTAACGAGTTGATCTATTTGAGTTTGAACCATTTGAAAGTGTTTAACAATCATTTTAACATCATTAGAGGTTCTTTCCACAATATCTTTCAACTCAACAATAGCTCTAGTGTTTTCCATTAGATGATTTTGCACCCTTTTATTAAAGTTATCTTGCTTAACAATAAAGATATCAAATTCTTCTAAGCATTGATCAGGAGGTTTCAAGTAAGGGATATCACCTTCATCAAAGTGCTGGAGGGAGTGTACCTCAATAGTGAATGAGTAGGGAATAGGCTTACATAATTCTTCTATAGGAGGTAAATTCTTGACATCTGCAACTTTAATTCCTTCTCCTTAAGACATTTCTTAGCTTCCTTCATCACTTCATCATTTAATTCAATAACTCCCCTCTTCTTTGATGTTGGAATAGGCACAGGAATAGATGGTTCAGGTACAATTACTTCAGGTATAGCTTGTTTAGGAGGAGTCCAATCTTCATAATTCTTGCTTATTTTAGCCATTAATTCCTCAGCTTCCTTAGGAGTCCTATTCCTGAAAACACAATCAGCACAACTATCTAGGTATGTCCTAGATTCTTCGGTTAGTCCATTATAAAATATATCAAGAAGCTCATTCTTAGGTAATGGACTTCCAGCCTATGCATGAATCAAAGCACAAAACCTTGCCCAAGATTTGGGCAATACCTCTTTTTCTCCCTGTTTAAAATCAAAAATTTCCTGCAAAATAGCATGTCTAGCACTGGGAGGAAAATATTTCTGCAAGAAAGTACTAATCAAGCACTCAGGGCTATCAATAGATCCAAGAGGTAAATTACTAAACCAAGTTTTAGCTTCTCCTTTCAGTGAAAAAGGAAAAATCTTAGCAACAAAGTAAGTACGCATCTTAATATCATCAGAAAACAAGCCACTCATAGTAGAAAGTTCATTCATATGTGCTACCGCACTTTCATTCTTAGTCCCACAAAAAGGTTCTTTCTCGATAATAGCTATGTAAGATAGATCGAGAGAGAAATCATAATCTTCATCTATAATGTTTATGGGAGAAGCAGCAAACTTAGCATCAAGAGATAATTCGGGTCTAATAGTACGCCTCTCAAGGAGACTCTTAGCAGCGCTCCTATCATGGGTGTTCTTACATTCTTCAATAAACTCCTCGGTCATCTCAACATAATCTTCTTCAGTATCATAACTCTCAGTAGACTCAGGTGAGCTAACGGGTATGGTAGTCTTCATTAGGAGTTTCGGTATTTCCAGCTATAGTTCTAGCAATCGTAGCATCTAGGAAAGGACCTAATGAACCACTCTTATCAAGCACAGTAGAAGCAGCATCATAAGCATCAGAAGTTTCAGATTCAGCAGTAGTAGCAGTGTGTGTAGCATGTGCATGTGGTGGTGTAAGGAACTTACTCAAAACAGACGGTGAATCAAGAGCGGTAGAGGTGTTCAGAACCGTACCTCTTCTTGTAGTGGATGGTAAAATAGGAACCTTACCATCACGAGACTTACCCATGATGGATGGATAGCAGCGAACAATAGAGAATCCAAGTGAACTTGATAAATAAAGCTATGCTCCCCGGCAACGGCGCCAGAAAATAGTCTTGATGACCCACAAGTATAGGGGGTGTATCGCAGTATTTTTGAGGGAAGTGAAACCCAATTTATTGATTCGACACAAGGGGAGCCAAAGAATATTGATCAGCCTTAACAACTGAGTTGTCAATTCAGCTGCACCTGGAAACAATCTTGCTCACAGCAGTTTATTAGTAGCAACAGTTTTGTAGTAGGAATAGTAAAGTAACAGCAGTAGCAAAGCAAAGACAGTAGTAACAAAAGCAGTGAACAATGGGATTCGAGTACGGTAGGCATAGGGATGGATGGACGGGCGTTGCATGGACAAGACAATTCACATAGCAATCAGAACATAGGGAAATTGCAGATAAATAAGATAAAGCACACAAGTACTAGACAATCCTAGGCATGTGTTCCATATATAGTCATACGTGCTCGCAATGAGAACTTGCACAACATCTTTTGTCCTGCCAGCCCGTTTGCAGCGGGGCCTCTAGGGAACTACTAGCAATTAAGGTGCTCCTTTTAATAGAGCACCGGAGCAAAGCATTAACACTCCGTGAACACATGTGATCCTCACATCAAAGCCTTTCCCTTCCGGTTATCCCGAATTCTGTCACTTCGGGGCCATAGGTTCCGGACAACAACGTGTGTATACAACTTGTAGATAAGACCAAGAACAATACTATCATGATCAATCAATAATAAGTTTAGATCTTAAATCATGGCACTCGGGCCCTAGTGACAAGCATTAAGCACAACAAGTCGCAACAAATTCATAAAGCACTAATAAAAGATACTAGGCACCATGCCCTAACAATCTGATGCCATTACATGAACAATCTCATCCAATCCCTACCATCCCCATAGCCTACAGTGGGGGATTACTCACTCATAGATGGGGGAAACATGGATGGTCGATGGAGAAGCGATGGTGATGATGATGGCGATGATCTCCTCCAATTCCCCGTCCCGGCAGGGTGCCAGAACGGAGTTTCTGGTGCTGTTTTGTGGAATCTGGTGGTGGCGGCGGAGCAGAACTCCTTCTAGAAAAACGTCGAACCCCCCGAAATTTTTAGGTCAGAAGGCTCCTATAGGTGAAGAGAGAGGCCGAGGGAGTGCCTGGGGGGCCCACACCACCCCCTGGCGCGGCCTGGCCTGGTCCGCGCCACCAGGTGGTGTGGCCACCCCAGGGCTCTTCTCCGTCTCGTATTATGGCTCCTGGAGTCTTCGGGTGAAATAGGATTTTTGGCATATTTTCCGGGATTTTTCTTGATAGTTGATTTTCTGCACAAAAAGTAGACACCAAGGTAATTCTGCTAAAAACAGCGTCAGTTCGCATTAGTTGCATCCAAATCACACAAGTTTAGAGGAGAAACAATAGCAAAAGTGTTCGGTAAAGTAGATATGTTTTGGACGTATCAAGCGCCTGTAGCAAAGACGGCTTTGGGTCCGTTTCCCGGAGTCAATCTCTAATCATTACTTTCAGACATCTGGACCTCAGGATTATCTCCGATATCCATGCCATCCTGCGCTTTGGGAGAGTTTTCCCCGGATCCTTCATCCATGGCTTCTCCTTCCTCTGCAGCTTTGGAGTTATACTCCTCTTCATACTCCGCGGAGAACTTTTGGAAATCCATCGATGTCATCGAGTCATCCGAGGATGCGGGTAAGTCGGTGTTTGTTCCGATCGCCTCCAGCACTGAGTCGGTGTTTTCTCCAGCATCGGCAGAGCCGGATCCGGATCCAACGTATCCGATAAAGTATGACGTGTGGGTCCTGAGGTAGTTGCAACTTTCCTTGTGGGCTTCCTCGAAGATCCTGATGGTTTCAAGAACCTCATCCATGCTTGCATCTTGCAGTATCATGCGCCTCAACGTATGCCTCAGGAACGGTTGATCTGTTCCGGTGTTGGCAGAGCCGGAACCATGGTTGCTACTGTGATCCTAATAGATTTCGACCTCAGCAGACAGATCGATCTGGGATTTGACCTCACCGGGGAAGTCTACTCCAGATTCGACTTGAACCTCAAGATCTGCTTCAGGCTTAGCTTTCTCCACTATCTCCTCGATCGGTGCGGGCTAGGTGGGATTAGGGTTTTCTGAGATCCAGAAATCTACAGCCTCCGCGGACAAAGGGGACCCATAAATTTCTTCTGCCTCTATCATCACCGCTGGGGTGGGTGGGGCAGGTTCAACAAATCCGATGTACACATCGATCTCGCCGAAAGACATGATGGTGTAGGCAGTCACGACCTCCCTAGCCAGAATCCAGGTCTTGTCGAGAACAATGAGAGGGATGTTGCTGGTGTAGAGGATGCGACCGACGGTGATAGTCTCACCGATTCTGATTCTTGCAGATTCCGCTCGGAACGCAGATCCGAAGCTCACTTGCCCCACGGTGGGCACTAACTGTCGTCGGATTAATGACAAGTACGCCATGAGGGGGTCCTCGAGGCATGTGGAAGAGAGGGGTGTGAGTCTTACGGGATTCCGGTACGGTGAGCACACAAGTTTAACCAGGTTCAAATCCACCGGCTTTGGATGGATCCTACTCCTGCTAGCAATCCAGTAATACGGCAGAGCCGGAATATGGGTTACAAGGGTTTTGCCTGTGCGAGTTGAGATTGTAGACTATTGTAAGGGTAGGTGCCCTAAAGGCTCTCCCTAGGACAGCTTATATAGATATCCGGCCTAGGGTTTACAGGAGAGATCTATTCGGCTACGACTAATAGTCCTAGGGAGAGTACATCTTACGGGATTCCGGTACGGTGAGTACATATTGAGTTGTGGAGATTCCGGTACGGAGAGTCCAATTGAGTTGTGGAGATTCCCCAAGCTTGTTGGCCTATTGTGGCATTGTGGGGCCTTTGTGGCATTTCTTTTGAGCCCTCCAATTGAGTTGTGGAGTTTTCCCCAAGCCTTGTACGGGTTCAGTGACCGCCCTCAAGTGTCCCATAGTGGAACGTGAGTAGGCCTTTGTGGCAAGCTCACGGGAGAATAGGGTGAGCCTTTTGTGGCGTCGGTGAGTTGCGTGCCTTCGCATCTTGGGGTGAGGCCTTGTGTGGCATTGGGTGAGCATCGAGCCACCACACCTCGAGGTGAGCCATTTGTGGCATTCGAAGTACATTGCTCCCCCGCACCTCTCCAACAGAGACGTAGCTTCTTTAGAAGTGAACTTCGAGAAACAAATCATCGTCTCCGCGTCCCATCGGTTATCTCTCAACCGAGCCCTTTACTTATGCAATTTACAATGTGATAGCCATCGTGCTTGAAGTATATTATCTTGCTATCACCTTGTTGTTTGTCTTGCTTAGCATAGGTTGTTGGTGCACTTAGTGAACCTAGTGAATATAGGTTTTGGCTTGATAAATCAAACGTTTAGTTTTATTCCGCATTTATTAGAGCCTAAACCGTAATAATTTTAAAACGCCTATTCACCCCCTCTAGGCGGCGTTCGTTTCCCTTCCAAAGATGCTATAACCATGTCATAAACACTTTACTTTATGAAGTAATACTTATTATGCTAGTATGATAATATATTCGACGGTAGGGTAGTAAGATAATCCCTCACATTATTCTAGTTATCGTATTCCCCTTGTGTGTGCACCACCAAGAAAGTTCTTAGGTATGAGACAGGCCATGACGATCGGATGTCAGACATATCTACGTTCGCATGCAGTGGGTGTAAGCCATGTTGCACTGTGAATACACACAAGTTAGAACTAGCGAGCCTAGCATGTGTAGACATGGCCTCAGAATACAAGAGACCTAAAGGTCGAACATGAATCACATGGTTGATGTGATCGACATTAGGGAATGTCCACCTTTGAAACTGCTTTGTCAGTCGTGACGATCGGGGGTGGAGTAGTGGATTGGGATCATGTGATCACTAAATGAATGGAGGGATGTTTGTTTGAGTGGGAGTTCTTTTTGTTTTAAGTATGGTAGTATAGTTTAAAACTTGAACTCATTATTATGAACATGGTCTAAACACTTTGCAAATCCATTGTAGATGTCTCGCCTACCCACCTTCAAACTTAGCAATTTCCTCGAGAAGGACAAGCTGAAAACTGATGGAACCAACTTCACCACATGGTTCCGCAATATTAGGATTCTCCTAGTCCCCTACAAGTTGACTTATGTCATCGAGGCTGAGCTTCTAGCTAAGCCTGCAGATTCTGCCTCGCAAGACGAAAAGAATGTCTAGAAGTCCAAGGTTGATGATTTCTCCCTCATCCAAAGTAGAATGCTCTAAGCCATGGAGTCGGAGCTTCAAAAGCGTTTTGAGAATATGAATACTTTTGAGATCATTGAAGATCTCAAGGCTGTCTCTGCTCCACAGGCTCGGGCAGAGAGGTATGATACTTCCGAGCTCTTCTTCTTTACCAAGATGGAAGAGCCCAACAGTATTAGTGAGCACGTGGTCAAAATGTCTGGCTATGTTAAGCATTTGAACGCCCTAGATTGCAAAATCCCGGAGGAGCTCACGATTGATATGGTGTTTCACTCACTACCCTAGCTATAAGAGCTTTGTGATGAACTACAACATGCAAGGGATGACTAAGACCCTTGCTGAAGTGTTTGCCATGCTCAAAACTTCTAAGGTAGAAATCAAGAAGGAGCACACGGTGTTGATGGTCAATAAGACCACCAATTTTAAGAAACCAGAGCAAAAGGCAAAGGCAAGGACAAGAAGCCTAAGAAGGATGTCAAGTTCTTTGCTAGTACCTCTAAGCCTGCCAAGCTTGGCCCTAAGCTTAGCACCACGTGCTATTACTGCAAAGGGGATGGGCACTAGAAATGCAACTGCCCCAAGTACCTTGAATACAAGAAAGTTGCCAAGGACAAAGGTATATGTGATATACATGTTATTTATGTGTTCCTTACTAGCGCCAAAAGTAACACCTGGGTATTTGATACTGGTTCTATTGCTCACATTTGTAACTCTCAGCAGGTACTGCAGAGTAAGAGGTGCCTAAGGGAGGACGAGGTGATGATGTGTGTTGGTAACAGTTCAAGAGTCGAAGTGATGGCCATCGACACTTTACCTCTACGTCTGCCATCAAGATTAATTTTAGTTTTGAATAAATGCATGTACCCGCATTGAGTATGAATATTGTGAGTGGATCTTGCTTCTTGCAAGATTGTTATTTGTTTAAATCCAGAACAAATGGTTGTTCTATTTATATGAATGATATTTTCTATGTTCATGCGCCTATGTGTAATGGTTTATTCTTACTGGATCTTGATTGTAATACTCACATCCATAGTGTTGATGCTAAATGTTGTAAGCATAATGATGATAATTCCATGTTTATGTGGCATTGCCGTCTTGGTCACATTGGCGTAAAGCGCATGAAAAAGCTCCATTCAGATGGACTTCTTGGATCATTGGATTTCGAATCCCTCAATATATGTGAGCCATGCCTTATGGGCAAGATGACTAGGACACCCTTCTCCGGCATAATGGAGAGAGCTGCAGACCTACTGGGAATCATACATACGAATGTATGTGGACCAATGAGCGTCTCAACACGCAATGGTTATCGTTATTTTGTTACCTTTACTGACGACTTAAGTAGATATGGATATATCTACTTAATGAAGCACAAATCTGAAACCTTTGAAAAGTTCAAGGAATTTCAGAAAGAAGTAGAGAATCAACTTAACAAGAAACTCAAGCATCTTCGATCGGATCGGGAAGGCGAGTATTTGAGTTATGAGTTTAACATGCACTTGAAGGACTGTGGGATGATCCCACAACTTACGCCAGCCGGAACACCACAACATAATGGTGTGTCAAAACGACGTAACCATACTCTATTGGATAGTGTGCGGTCCATGATGTATTTAATTGATTTGTCTGTGTTGTTTTGGGGATATGCATTAGAAACCACCGCTTTTATTTTAAACCGAGCATCATCCAAATCCATGGAGACAACCCCATATGAGATATGGTATGGCAAGAAGCCAATGTTGTCATTTCTGAAAGTTTGGGGATGTGAGGCTTACGTCAAGAAACTACAGCCTGACAAACTTGAACCCAAGGCAGAAAAATGTATCTTTGTAGGATACCAAAGGGAAATAGTTGGGTATACCTTCTACAGCCAAGCCAAAGACAAAACGTTTGTCGCGAAAAAATGGCACCTTTCTTGAGAAAGAGTTTATTGCTAAAGGACTTAGTGGAAGGAAAATTGAGTTAGATGAAGTTGTTGACCCTTCTCTCCAAATCCTGAGTGGCGCAATGGAAGCCGTTCCAAAAACGCTCTCCAACATGGAAGAAGAACCTAATGATAATGATCAAGATGACAACATCGAAACTCCTGCGGTTCGCAAGTCTAAAAGAGCTCGTACCACTCCTGATTGGTACAGTAGCCTTGTGATGTCTATCATACTAGATGAACAGGAAGAACATGCAAACTATGAAGAGGCAATGGATAGTGCTGATTCCGAGAAATGGCTAGAAGCCATGAAATCTAAAATAGGATCCATGTAGTACAACCAAGTTTGGACTTTGGTAGATCTTCCGGAAGGCCGCAAGGCCGTGGAAAATAAATGGATCTTTAAGAAAAATACATATGTGAATGTTAATGTGACCATTCACAAAGCTCAACTTGTTGCAAAGGGGTTTTGACAAATTCAAGGAGTTTACTATGATGAGACTTTCTCTCCCGTAGTGATGCTTAAAGCTATCCGGATTTTACTACCAATTGGTGCTCATTTCGACTATGAAATATGGCATATGGATGTCAAAACTGTGTTCCTAAATGGATAAATTGATGAAGAGTTGTATATGATGCAGCTGGAAGGTTTTATTGATCCAAAGGATGCAGGAAAGGTATGCAAACTTCAGCGATCCATTTATAGATTGAAGCAAGCATCTTGGAATTGGAACCAACGTTTTGATAAAGTGATCAAGAGTTTTGGATTCATCCAAAATCAACAAGAGTTATGTGTTTACAAGAAAGCGAGTGGGAGCTCAGTGGTTTTTCTAGTAGTATATGTGGATGACATATTACTTATGGGAAACGATGTGGATCTTATGAAAAGCGTGAAAGCATATTTGAGTAGTCAATTTTCCATGAAGGACTTTGGTGAAGCTGCATACATATTAGGCATCAAAATCTATAGAGATTGATCAAGACTTCTAATAGCATTAAGTCAAAGTACTTACATTGAAAAGTTTTTGAAAAGGTTCAAAATAGATAATGTCAAAGGGGGTTTTGCACCTATGATGAAGAATTGCACACTAAGTTTGACTCAATGTATGGTAACAGATGCTGATAGAGAAAAGATGTCTTACGTCCCCTATGCTTCAGCCATAGGATGTATCATGTATGCAATGTTAAGTACTTGACCTGATGTGGAATTGGCTCTTAGTTTGACGAGTCTATACCAAAGTAATCCAGGATCAGATCACTAGCCAGCTATTAAGAATATCCTGAAGTATCTCAAGAGAGCAAATGATATGTTCCTAGTCTATGGAGGAAGTGATGAAGCTCTAAACATAACCGGTTACATGGATGCGAGCTAGAACTCAGATCATGATGACTCGAAGTCTCGGACAGGATTTTTGTTCCTAATGAATGGTGGGGCGGTAAGCTGGAAGAGCAAGAAGCGGTCGGTGGTGGCGCGGTCTTCAATGGAGTCATAATACATTGCTACAGCTGATGCGGTGAATGAAGCTGTTTGGTTAAGGAATTTCATCATCAAACTAGGAGTCACTCCAAGCGCGCAAGACCCCGTGATGATCTATTGTGATAACACGGGTGCTATTTCAAACGCAAAGGAACCAAGGACTCATTCTACAGCCAAACACATCAAGCTTAGATTTCACGAAGGTGAAATCAAGATTTGCAAAGTACATACGGATCTGAATGTGGCAGATCCTCTGACTAAAGCTCTCCTGCAAGTCAAGAACGAACAACACCGTGATGCCATTGGTGTTAGGTTCCTGCCTATTGTAAATTAGATTTATTTGTACTCTAGTGCAAGTGGGGGACTGAAGGAGATATGCCCTAGAGGCAAATAATAAAGTGTACTAGATCATGTAGGTGCGCGTTGCCACACCGGTCTATTAGGAATATGGAAATTTGTGAAATGGTAAAAGTCTATTTAAATTGTATTTTAGGTAAAAAAATCTTGTATTGTATTTTAGGTTTATTTAAGAAATATTCATTAGTTTTTTGTCGTGATGGACCAGACATCGTATTACCAAGCTCTATTCTATTTTGCTTACTTTGTCATCGCCGCGTCTACCAAACATTTTTTTACCTGCACATCTACTAAACCATGGCATCTGCCGAATGGGCCGAGGATGAGGAGTCGGTATAGTGCACTAATGTGGTAGTAACTGTTGTGCAACATTATTAATGTGAAAAGAAATTGGAATCCGTCTGATTTTATTGCATGGTAATTAGTCATTACGGGTCCAATTAATCACATAAATCCTATTTGATGTCCAGAGAAGCGTTTCTAAGGGATATTTGGCGCATGCAGGATTTGAAGAGCATCCAATGGCCAGAAATAGGCAGATGATGTCATCTGACGGCCAAAAATACATAGGGCGTGAGAGAGCTTCCTCTTGTCTCGGTTATAATATCCCTAAACATAAATCCTATTTGATGTCCAGAGAAGCGTTTCTAAGGGATATTTGGCGGATGCAGGATTTGAAGAGCATCCAATGGCCAGAAATAGGCAGATGATGTCATCTGACGGCCAGAAATACATAGGGCGTGAGAGAGCTTCCTCTTGTCTCGGTTATAATATCCCTAATTGTTTGATATATCTCTTATATGTTCATAATACATTTCATATTGTGCTATAACTATATTAATACAAAACGTTAATACATGTGTGGTGTGTAAACAAATCGTGTCTCTAGTTATCTCTAGCGAACTAGTTCATTGGTCATGAGGATGATCTAGGTTTCAAGAACATGGGCATTTATGCCAATTAACAATGAGGTCATTCCATTAGTTGAATGATGTGATAGACAAACATCCGACAATTATATCTTAGTGAGATCTAGTTACAAAATTCACCATTGATGATAAACACACAAAATCTCGCAACCTGGTCCTTAGACTGTGAGGTAATGCAAATCACCGTTCTGGAGGAAGCTTTGATGGTATCAAGCATCATCTCGTAAAAGGGTGATCAAAAAGGTGCCACTCAGGTTTTCCAAAAGGACGCGCAGAGGAGTACATAAAGACCAGGATTTGTCAATCCATATAACAGATAGATACATGTGGCCATCTCGGTGATGTTGCATTAACGAACCTTGCAAGCATGTGACTTGGTCACGGAATGCAACGACATGTGAACGAGTAAACAAGTTCATCGGCAACAAGACCGAACTAAGGTATGGGGATGCTGAAGATCAAGTCTCGGATGAACTAGGTACCAAATGACAAAGGGAATGGGAAATGAATTTTCACGGTTTGAGCGATAAGATTCGTGAAACGCACAGGGGTCACATGGTCATCCAGGTCCCTCTGTTTATCATTGATATGAGAGAGGTCTCAATCATGTCCAGAGTTTTTCCGAACCGAAGGATGTCACGCTTAAGGGTGGGGACGCTTAGGGGTGGATGGGGTATCGTAGGCGAAATAGAGAGAGAGAAACCGGAATAGTTCTGGGTAACATCCGATGTGGATCGGAAGGGGTCCGAAAGGTGTTCTGGAGTGAAGGAATATAATAATATATGTGTTTTATGTTAATTGGAGAATTAATATTAAACTATATATTTTATTTTATAGGCAGCCCATTGCTATTGGGCCTAGGGGAGGCCCAAAGGGGCAAGGCACCTAGGGAAGGGGGCCAGCCGGCCAAGGCTAAGTGGGGCCCACCTAGGGTCGGCGGCTGTCCCTAGGTGGCCAGCGGGTGTGGGCATTAATCCCACACCGCCGGCCCCTCAGGTGGTGCACCTCCCCCTCCCACTATATATAGGGGTCTTCCCCTCCCCTTTGGAATCATCCGATTCTCCCATTCTCTCTCTCTCACTCCCGCTGAGGACTTCTCCATAATATTGGAGAGGACCTCTCGGGTTGTGAGTTCTCCACCTTCACACTACCGTCGTGTGATCTTCGATCTGGCATCTTCTTCTTCCGCTGCTCGGCTGGATCGAAGCCCAGGAGACGTCGCCTACATCGGACGTGTGTAGTACTTCGGAGGCACCACACTTGAGGTGCTTGGAGCTGCTCGACTTCATCAACATACGCCTTGCTGTGTAAGGCGTGCTTCAGTCTTCAAGGGTATGAATACCGTCTCTCTCTTTCTGTTACTTATGTCTATATAGTATAGATCCTGATATTAGTGTTCGCATAGTTAGAATTTTTTGTTTTCTGCTACGGAACCCTACAAAACGATCCTAGCTGGAACTACCACCGGCTCACCGGTAGTAACGTTGAGCAGGGCCGGTACTACTGTCAAACTTCCGGGCCCTTTGTCAATGTTGATTTAAACTGTAACCTTTCTGAAAACACTTGGTAAATGTTGGATCTGTTGTAGACCATAAAGGTTCTAGACCGTTTAAAAAGGAAATTAATCCACCCATTTGTTGCAGACTCTACCGTGTTTCAAAACATCATCTTCTCACCATGAAAGAATCATTGCGCAATTTGTAGAGAAGTATATATTGCATTACAAAAAAAATAACAATTTGCCATGTGCAATAAGAGAACATAAGATCTTCAGTCATGTGAGGGGGCAAACACGCAAATTAACAGCAACAGATACATCCAGTTCCAGCAGTATACAAAGTATATTTCATGATACAAATAGGAAGCTGATGTGGTGAACCACGACATGCACATGATAGATCATCATATACGGTTTCAATCCAACGTTCCAAGGCACAAAAGCATATTTAGACAACCAAACAGCAGTACAACTTATCCAACATCATTTTCCTCAAGTTTCTTGAACAAAGACAAATAGATACACAAATTTTCATACATAAACAAAACTCAAAAGCTCTCCTCTCCCTAATCTACAAATTTCATATTTCCATTTCATCACATAATATTCAAAGACAGACTGAAATAAATTACAGGAGACAAGATGGTGCGCATAACATGAGGCTACCCAAACTGAAGCTAATCAGTCAACGGCGAATCTAAAGCTTTCAGCCTGTAATCAGTATTACAGTATCATCAGTGCTTTGGTAATCACCCCAACCTGTAGAACAAGGATGTATTTCATCCAGAGTGAACCTATTGCAGGGCAGTATTCATTCTCTCCATTACATCTGTGATAGTCTGATAGATCTGTATATAAGATATAGTGGTAAACTTTCTGGAGAACTAATGAGGTCAATCTATGTGTCCACTCAAATAAATATCTGGTAAGGTGATGCTTGTACTAACTCTAGCTAAAGCCATGCTGCCAGCCTGCAACTAAAGAAATAACCTAATTACTTGAGTCTAATGCCTCAATCTTCAGCAAGGTGTAGAAAACCACTGGAAGTTAGGACCAGCTTGAAAAGGACATCAAAGATGTGCTATCTAAACCCTAAAATATTGGCTGGAGAAGGGATAGACAAAAAGGTGCATGCAAAGAGGTAACATGCTAGCTCCCTGAGCCTTAAGGTTGAGTATGACTCTTTTCCTAGCTTGTCTTCTCTTGACTTTCTTGCATTAATTTTTCCAGTTCCTTTTGCCCACTAGATATCAGGATCTTCATCGTGTCAAATGCAGTGAGTTTAATGCTGCATGGATATAACAAAGTTGTGAGAGAACATAATTTACATGACAAGTTAAACATGATGCTAACTATCAGTGTGCACGCAATTAAAATAGAATATTTTTTCACAAACATGCTGACAAAAAAGGCACCTGCTATTTGGTAGATTTTTCAACGCGTTTGGCACAAAACCTCGGTATAGTCCAATTAGACCATCACGATCCACAATACCTGCATTTGACATTAAAAAGGCTTCATGTTAGCCTAAAAAGACAAAATCAAGCTGCAAATGAGTGTAGAATGGTGGAAGTAGCAAATAACATAGTACACACTGAGGCTCCTTCATAGCTACATGCAAAAGATGCTACAACTACTGCATATGCAAGGCGCAAAACTCAATCAGTACCTGGAATAGCATCAAAAATTGTGTTGTATGGTGTGCCTTTCATTTGCATCTGCCTCCTAACAGTGTCCAATGGATAGCACATCAAAGTCGCAAATGTTGCTGAAAGAAGAGCAGTTGCTAGAGATGTCTCTGGTCTACTCTTGTACTTCTCCGGCACAGATTTCTTCATTCTTTCATACCGAAATGAAGAGTAGAGTATACAGAAATATGAGATAAATACCGAAATCTGAGACCATTTTGTACAGCATACTATGAAGATGTAAGTTGAAAGAATCTCACAGGTCAAAAACACAGAAGTTTACAGCAATGTAAGGTGCAATGCCTATAAGAGATGGACCCAGGCCTCCATAGAAGGAAGCTAACCCTTCTTCTCTCAGCATGTTCAGAGCAACCTACAAAATCAGTGTCAACATGCAATGCCAGTTTCCACATACAGAAATCTGTGCTTGTAACAGTTGTTACCTGTGACATAGTGCCATGTCCAGATTGAACTGCTAGCCTAAGCCGGAGGACATCCAGTGGGTAAGTCACCTATCATCAAGTACAGATAGAAAGTTCAGAAAATGATAAGAGTGACTGGATACTGAATTTCTCCAGGAATTTCCACATCATAATGAACAAAATACAAAAAAATCGTTCATACTGTATTCCCACATCCACCGTATAAAACTATAAACACACGAGATCTTTGCTGGAAAGTAGATAAATAAGCAAATTACAAGTGTAGATGTCATGCCCGCACAAGCACCAGCAGCAAGTCTTCCAAACACAGAAAGCTCTCCATCCTTTCTCCGGAATACTTTCTGCAAGTGAAGTTGTAAGAGAACAAAGAACGTGAAACCCACAATTACAATAACAAAAAATAGATCAAGTGTGGTAGCAAAGAATTGTTAGCACCTTGTAAACTTCATATGAGAAAAGTTGCACTGCACTATACGGAATTATGCGGATAACCTGGAGGAGTTTATGGAGAAGAAACAAATTCAACACAAGACACACAGGATAAATCATAAGTGAGACACAAAATCTTAATTCATGATGGGTGTAATATGAAGCACCTGTGGAAGATTGCCCTTCCAGTAACCCTTTAGACCCTCCTCCTTTCCTATCTCTGCCATAGCCTACACAACTGGAGATGTATCAGATAACATGATTTTCTTATACGTGAGCACAAGTATCACCAACGAGAAAGACATTAAACCAAAGCTATTGCCCCCTCTCTATGATACGAAGTGGAAATCTAAAGTCTATCCATCCAACAGAAATGGTTAATGTTCAAATATTAAAAAGGAAATTAAGCTGGCATAAAGGGAAACATATTGAACTTGGTACCAGGTAATTACGTGCTCAATATTATTCAACTAATCAAATAAGCACCTGAAATCTATTATTATCTGAATTGATATAACATCATAAAGTTTCAAGTACAACTAAATGCCTGCTAGAATCGGTGAAATTTGGGTTGACTATTTCTTATAGTTCAGAGAACCACTTTTGGTTTTGGTTACTCCTGATCAGTTTACATACGACTGCATGGAAGAATGTTCTGAGAAGCCTCAATGATTAGAACTCAGACAACTAGATTTTCCTTGATGTATTTGAAACCTGCAGTTCTGAATATACTACTCCCTCTGGTCCATATTAATGGACTCAACTTTGTCTAGATACGAATGCATCTAGTCTAAATACTTAACTAGATCCATACGAATCTAGACAAAGTTGAGGCCATTAATATGGACCACAGGGAGTACTACATTTCGACGGAGCTTTAAATGTTCACGTTAACCAATCCGCATCGTTTGGGTGAGTTTGCAGCACAAAGCGGAAGGGAGCCAAATAGAAGGTAGCAGTGTTACCTCCAGGAATCGAATTCCCTTCTTGGTGCTCTCACCCGCCACCCGCACGCTGTGAGTCTGGAGGAAGAACAGAACAAGGGCGGGTTAGAAACACCAACAATCCAGCATCATGAATCGAGATGGGTCGTTGGGATCAGAAGGCCGCAGAGCATACCTGCATGAGGATCTTGACGCGGTCGAGCGGCGCGGTGACCGTCTTGGCGACGGCGCCCGCCCCGGCGCCGGCCGCGAAGAGCGCGACGCTGCTGGGCACGAGCGCCAGCAGCGCCAGGGGGTGCTTCAGCAGCTGCGCCACCGGCGGCACCTTGCTCTTTTTCCCGGAACCCTCCGCCGCCATATCCCTCTCCTCCTCCGCCTTGACGAGGGACTCCCCGCCGTCGCGGACGGAGAGGGACGCGAAGGCGCAGGGCGGCGAGGAGGAGTGGCCCCACGGGCCACCCGCGCGGAGGAGGATAGCAGGCGCCTGCGCTGCCGCGGGCGGCGGGCGCCAGGAGTCGCATGCCTCCACTCGCCGGTGGGTCATCGAGTGGAGGCGGGAGGGTGCTACCTGGATCTGCGAGGCCGCGGGAATCGGAGGAATTTGGGCAGGGGAGGAAGAGGAGGGTGGGGATAAGGGGAGAGCAGGAGGATACGTCCGCCGAGTTGTTAAACCCCGCGCGGGTCCGTTTGCCGGTAGTTGTAGGTGGCAGCAGAAATGGGGCACTGGCGTGACAGCGAGTAGTGTGGCAGATGCGTGGGAAACGAGTGCGCGCACCGTGGATGCTTTAGGAAAAACAGCTACTCCGTATGTGTTTTTTAACCAAATCATGCACTAATTTTTTAAGCATTTCCAGTCGATTGTTGATCTGGCATCGGATCTCCTAACGCAAGGCATGCCATGATATCGGCACCTCGTGATCAACAGCTGCAAGAAGACCATGTCTAAAATATGGTTCAGTATCCTGCTCAATCTTAATGATCATGTTGTGTAATATCACACAAACATTCATCATCTCACACAGCTCATCTTTCAATCAGGTCAGAGCAGGGTACCGGACAACAGCAAATCAGGCTTGGAGCACACCAAACATCCGCTGGACATCCTTCCCGCAAGCTTCTTGCTCCCTGGTAAAGTTGGAATTCTTGCCTATAACAGGATTTAAGATAGTCTTCACAAATGTTGACCATCTTGTATAGATGACATATGCTAGGTAGTATCCCTTGTTGTAGTGGTTCCCAGTGATCACATAGTCCACTAGGGAGCATGACCTTCAACAAGCTTGGCAAAGGCATTCGAGCACCGTAGGACGTTGATATCGTTATGAGATCCTGCCATTTCGAAAAAGGAATGTCAAATCCAGAGATCATGTGTATCCACTACCTCAAGTATCACACTACAAACTCCTTTGTGGCCTTTGAACATTCTCTGCCAAGCAAATTGGCAGTTCTTCCATGCCCAATGCATGCAGTCGATGCTTCTAAGCATCCAAAAAATCTCCTGGCTTCATTCATTGCTAGGATCCAAGCATTGTCTTCAGAATTGGGTGATCTCAAGTATGTTGGTCAAAACACTGCAACCACTGCCCTGCAAAACTTATACATGCACTCAATAGCGGTAGAATCAGCTGTAGATAGTCATCTTGTGTATCATCGAGAGCTCCATATGCAAGCATCCTCAAAGCGGCCACTTTTGGATTGAGAAAAATCTTATCGTGCCGGTGTAGTCCTTCTTGCATTTGAGTAGGTGTCGAACTCCCGGATGGCATGCACAATCCTGATGAAGAGCTTCTGTCCCATCCTAAAAGGGCATCGAAATACCGTCTTGTCGTGCAACGGATCATCGGCAAAGTAGTCAGCATACAACATGAAATGAACTTCCAGACGCTGCCTCAGCTTGCTCTTGTGGCGGCTGGTGCCGAGCGACCATGCCATGGCTTTGCATTCCGCGCTTACAGGCCGGACAGACAGGCGAGGGTCTTCAAGTGTTCCTCATCACCGGTGATTGTAGCAGTTTCCGAAGAGAGATCTCATGATCAAGGACCTCCACTTGCACATCGAGGCAGTGGAAGCCCTCTGCCTTTTAGATCCGGTCTACTCAGATTCACCGCCTGCAATCATAACACCTGTGGCAACGCCAGCATCTTCTATCGGTTCCACTTGGAGGTCCACCTTGCATCGGACAAACGTCGAAGGCAACAGCGGCTACGTCGCAAATCTGGGGTATTTGACCGATCTCTACGATGGCCTTTCCTCCGAATCTGACTCTGAAACACCGTCACCCGCCAGTACGGACACAACAAACAGCGGATCTGAGAAAAGTGTCGACTCCGGGATAAAAAAAAGTAGACTCGTACCTAGAGCAGGACCTGAGGGGTTTCACTTGTCTATAGGACAGACTACCGTGATGCCAACTATCACAACAACAACTCATACATGGAGCACCACCAGGTGTGCTTGATCATAGGAGCCTCAGGGACGGACAAAGGAACTTTAGCAGAGCGTGATGAACATGGCAACCCTTTAAACACGAAAAATGGCTATTTTCAGAGCCATCAATCCCCCTAGGAGTTTCACGGTTTGTAGATAATCGGTCAGCCATGCCTGGCTCTTGGAGGCCATCAAACTTTGGGTACCGGTGTTTTGCGAACCCGATGGGTAAAGCAACTTGCGCCACATGGCTCGAGGTCGGCTTCGCTTTCATCGTTTGAGCACCTTCAGCGCCTCTCCCGAGATTTATCGATTTTGCGTTGCGTAATGTCACCCCTGACATCGTGACTGCGTGAGGAGTGTGCGAAGTGCACGTGGTGCAATAATCTAGATCTTTGGGTCTCTGTCACCTGTCGAGGGCTGCTCAACGGTGCGGTGACCTATTGGGTTGTGGAAGGATCACCTAGTCCCCTTTTGCGAGTGTTGCTCTGACCATGCCGAGGCCCATGAGGGCAGAGTGATGGATGGCTGCCCGCAAATCATCGTCTATCGTTGAGTTATGAGTAGGTAGTTCTGAGCCGTGACGAGCGCGGCTTGTGCCGTTTTAGCCTTGATATGGCCCAGTGAGTCGATAGACATTAATGTTAGGTCTAGATCTTGGGTGATGCCGCGTATTTCGCATTCGAGTATGTTGTGCAGTCGAGATCCGCCCCTTCCTGGTTGTGATCATCCTGCGACGCTCCTGAAATTGCGACTGGAGATGAGCTATGACCGTCGTATGCTTGATTCATCGGTCTCCTTTTCTGCTCTTCCAGTTCCCTTTGCATCTTGAGCAGTTGCCTCTTCTGCTTGTGGTCAAAGTTGTCCGGGACAGGGGTGGGCGAGCATGGATCGAGATTGGTGGGATCATGGTGGATCTCACTGACCTCAACCGTCAGATTGCTACTTGGTGAAGGTGAAGTCACCAAATTCATGACTCCAGTGCTCAAAGTTCCTATAGACGGCGCCAATTGTCAATGGGTAACCTCAGCAATGTCCATGATAATGGACTTAGGTTTGATGAAAAAGAGAGTATTGGTGATTTCTTCAGCCTATTAGAAAAACAAGGGAGTCGAAGTCCTGCCTGATTACGAAAACAGAGTGTTATAGAGTCGTCGATTCGCTAGATGTGATCTAACTCACGGCGGGTTGTGTCTCGCTCAAATCTATGGTGCCCTGTCCATCGGCTCCTCCTAGCTTTTATATGAGAGGGTAGGTCGCAAAGTCCAACACAGATCAGTTACAAGTTTAATTATAGATATTCGACTATGTCGGTTGACACTTTTATCTTGATCAACACGTTTGGTTCCTGGGCTTCAGATGTTTTCAGGACTCATAATTCTTTGAGGGCTTTGTGGGCTGTAGTTTAAGTATGTACCAATTACAGAAACCCGATAAGTCATACACATGCCAAGCATGCTAAGTACCATGACCCTCTTAATTAAGTGATGCTCTTACACATCTTTAACCACCCTTCCTCTGAGTTGTTCGTGCTCGTGATGTTGCATGTGCGTAATGATGTGGCCGCCTAAGATTCTTAGCAATTATTATTGCTTTGAACTCTAAGGACATTTGGGTCATTCTTAGTGTGGTTGGTTAACCCTATCGCTAAGCGAAGGATGATTGTTCTACTAAGTTTGTTATTCTAGTGCACTCTTATCGCTCAAAGAGTTAGGCATGTGGCGAATCTCAGGGACTATGTCTTCTTGCCTCGGAAAGCAAGTTTTCCCTCGAGTTCGATGACATACTACTGGTTCGTGATATTCTGGACGTATTTCTAGAAGCATCACCTTGTTGCCACATGATAGTATTGTTAGGTTCTTGAGTAATCTGTTTCTTTCAACTACTTCCTTTCTGCAAGGATCTGTACTGGATACCCCTGAATAAGTTAGTTGAGCTTAAACAACAACTTGGAGAGTTGTAAGAAAAAAGTTCTAATCGACTCCGTTCCTTTGTGAGAAATGTTTAGTGTTATTCGTATTGAAGCGATATATTTTTTCCTTGTGGATATGTTATATTCCCCGCTTTGATTTGAGTTCGGGTTATCGTCACATCAAACTCAGCCCCAAGGAATATTATGATGGTGTATCCACTCGTCATGTTTCACTTGAGTACATCTTCATGTCTTTGGTCTGGCCAATAGTTATGCTTTGTTCACACAATATATGATTCCATCATATTGGAGTATCATGATAAGTTTGTTATTGAGCCCATCAGTGACATCCTTATCTTATCCATGCTAGACAAGGTTCGTATGGAACCGTTGGCATTAATGTTGGAAACTTTTAAGAACTGTCTTTGTGTTATCTTGAAGTATGTGTTCTAGATGTTAGAAGTAACCTTCTCTGATTCACGTGCAAATGTTGAAGGATGTCATCATGGATTTGAGTAGAGTTATCTTTGTTTCCTCGGGAAATGTTCCAAGTCAGTCAAACATGTGTGAAGTATTCTTGATATGGTAGGTTGATACCTTTACATCTCGAGAATATTCTCTAAGCACTCGAAGCTACCGACTGATTTTTCATGGAAGATAAGAAGTCCTACAAACTCCAGTATCTTCTTAAATGTTTCCCAAAATGGATTCAATTGTGTTTCATTGCAAACAATTCATGTAGGTGCAACTATCTTTTGATAACATGCTAATACATGGGATTCACAATCTAGCTCGTCTTTTGGAGCTTGACGCTGTAGTCCATGTCTTGAGAATCTAGTAACTTTACCTATGTGGTAAATGTTGCAAACTTTCTATTCAAACATGTGGAGTCTGAAGTATCTCTCCACCTAACCAAATCTAAATCTCAAGTGTATATGATGGTTGGTGTTCCTAAAGGTTTTTACATAGATATCTTTAAAAATCCATCAAGGTTGATGAAAGGAATATGACCGAGAGGCAATAATAAAGTGGTTATTATGCTATTCCAGGTTTATAATAGATGTTTATTTTTCATGCTAGAATTGTATTAATAAGGAAACATCAATACATGTGTGAATTATAAACATATAAGGTTCCTAGTAAAGCCTCTTATAATTCTAGCTTGTTGATTCACCGATGATCACGTGTTTCCTGATCATGAACATTGGATGTTGTTAATAATAGGGTCATATCATTGGAGATTGATATGATGAACAGTCACCCGAAGTAGATATAACAATACGATCATGTCCTCAAGTTTATATTGTTATCACATTCATAGTAACTCAATGTCCTTAGACCATGAGATCACGTCAATCACTTTCACCAGAAAGGTACTTTGATTCCATCAAACATCACTTCATAACTGGTTGATTATAAAGGTGTCGTCGGGTACTTGGAAAGTGTTAGTTAAGGCTCGTGGATCAAGAATGGGATTTGTCCATCCAAATGACGGATAGATACACTCAGGGCCCTCTCAGTGATATCACATTGACATAGTTTGTAAGCAAGTGATTTGATCACTAGAATGTCATATCATAGGAACGAGAAAAAGAATACTTGTCGGGAACGAGAATAAACAAGGTATAGATGATACGGAGTGATCGAATCTCGGACAAGTAATATATCACAAGACAAAAGGAATTTCATTACAGCGAAAAAGGTTCAGACGATCATTGCATTTTCGTGGAACTAGTGGGAGTTATTATGGATCTCTAGATCCCGCTAATGATTATTGATCGGAGGAAGTCTTGATCATGTCTGCATAGTTCTTGAACCCGTAGGGAGACACACTTAAGGTTAAATGATCCATTTGAGCGGATAGGGAACACAAGGGAAGTCAATGGACATCGCAGATAATTGTTCTGCTGTGGAAAATTGTTCTGTCGAAACTACTGAAATAGTTTCAGGGTATCGAAACAAAGCAAGGGATCAAAATGTTAATGTGTTCATTAAATGAAGTGCTCATTAAATGAAGTGTTCATTAAATTGAGTTGCATTAAAACAAGGGAATTAAAGTGCTTTAATGGAAAGACCTTTGATTTTTGAGTGGAGATTTAATGGGAGAATTTTTAGGGGACAATTATGTGAGGGGAGGGAGAACTCACATGAATGAAGGAGGTGAGGGGGCAGCCCCTTGGCGCGGCCAAGGAGGGGGCCTTTCCCCCTCCCCCTATAAAAGGAGGTGTCCTCCTCCTCCTCTGCACACACACTCTCCCATAGCCTCTCTCATATGCCCTTTGGTTGACATCTTCTCCCCTTGCTTGCCTTGTCCATTGCCACTAGAAAATGTGCTCGGTAAAGCCCTACTCTAAACATTCCCCTCCACCACCACTATCATGGCATAGCATTGTTGGAGTTCTCAGGAATCCGCTACTTCCATTGCCTGGCTGGAGAAAGGGATCGGGAGTCATCGTCATACCATACGTGTGACCGATAACGGAGGTGTGGCCTCTCGTGGTGCTGATCATCCGCGCGTCCTTGAGAACGGTCGAGTACATTCTACACCATCCATGTTTGTTTGTAGGAATGTTATCCCGCGTTACAGTATTCGAGGGTGAGTCCATCTAAAACTGTTACATGTATCTCCTAGATATGATCTTGGTGGTTGCAACCGTAGGATTTTTTTTGTTTTCTATGCAACGAACTCCATCAATGGCATCAGAGCTATGTCTATGCATAGATGCTTTGTACGGTTAGAACACATAGAGATGTGGGTGTTGATAGTCTCGTTGTTTCATACTTGCATATTTTCGGATCATGGTGGCATGTTGGGATGAAGCGACCCAGACTAACTTTACATGTCCTCGCACATGAGACCTGTCCCACGCTTGACACATAACTCGTATTGCATAATTGGCTCAGCGGGTGTCTGTCTCTCCCAACATAATCGTGATCTGATTTAAAATGGTTTGCAAATAACTTGATTGTCAACGTTGTGGCTAAAATTCGTAGGTAGAGAGGTTCTCTCCTAGAAAGTCCAAAGCCACGTAAAATATGCAAAAATAAATTAGAGACGTCTAACTTGTTTTTGGAGGGCATGTGATGTGATATGGTCTATGATACAAATGTTGTTGTATTAAATGTGTTTTATTGTAAAAAATTTGGAAGGAGCCATCTGGTTCTTATTTTATTTTATGGCCCGTGTGTCGAAAAATGGAAATCCATGTAATTAGATTAGTGGAGAACAACTTTGATGGTGGCGCCATGGATCTTGGTGACACGCCAGTGGAATGATGGAGATCATGCCATGATGCACGAGATGGAGATTGAATATGAGAAGGACCATATCATATCACATTATTTATGCATGTGATGTTTATCCTTTGATGCATCTTATTTTGCGTTGATTTGATCGCCTAGGTAGTATTTGATTGCCTTGGTAGCATTATAAGATGATCCATCTCACTAAATATCAAGATAATAATATGTTCTTCCTTAGCATGTACTGTTAAGAAAGTTTGTCGTCTCGAAGCACCACGTAATGATCGGGTGTGATAGATTCTATGTTCGCATACAACAGGTGTAAGACCGTTTTACACACGCGAGTACTAAGGTTCTTACTTGACGAGCCTAGCATGTACAGACATGGCCTCAAAACATGAACCAAAAGGTAAAGCACGAGTCATATGGAGATACGATGACCCATACGATGCTCTCCATTGGAGTTGCGCCACCACTCGTGATGATCGGTTGTGGCGTAGTGAATATGGTTCGTGTAATCACTAAAATGACTAGAGGAATGTAATTTTGAGTGGGAGTTCTTATAAGTAATTTTAGAATTTACCTGAACTCTATCTGTTATAAACCTAGTCTAAATAATTTTTGCAAATACATTATAGATCATGGCACCCCTTGCATTCAATTTCAATGCACTCCTTGAGAAAGAAAAGCTTCTAGACAATGGGTCTAACTTCACCAACTGGCACCGTAATTTGAGGATTATCCTCGCGGGCATCAAAAGGTCCTATGCATTTGATGGTCCATTAGGTGACGCCCCTACAAAAACTGTGTCTTAGGAAGAGCGCAATGTGTATGACACAAAGTTTGATGATTACACTCTTGTGAGGTGAGCGATGCTCCAATCTTTGGATCCCGAGCTCCAAAAGAATTTTGAACTTACTGATCCTGATGTCATGGTGGAGGAACTCAAAACTATGTTTATGGACCAAATCCGTACCGAGATATGAGATCTCTGAAAAGTTCTTCAGCGCTAAGATGGAGGAGCACATGTCTGTGAACAAGAACGTCATAAATATGATGGGATACGCTCAACGTCTTGAGACACTGGGATGTGAGATTCTTGCTGATCTCATGATGGATAGAGTTCTACAATCACTACCACCGAGTTACAAAGCGTTTGTAATTAACTACAAGATGAATGGTGATGACAAGTCGCTCACCGAACTCACAACTATGCTTAAGACTGTCGAGGTAGACATCAAAAAGGAACATCAAGTATTGATGGCCAATAAAATTGCCAGTTTCAAGAAAAAGGGCCGAAGGGGCAATCCCAAGGGTAACTTTAAGAAGGATGGAAAGTCTGTTGCCGCGCCTGAGAAGAAGACCAAGGGGGGCCCTAAGCCTGATACTGAGTGCTTTTACTGCAAGGAGGCTGGTCACTGGAGGTGGAACTGCCCAAAGTACTTGGTAGATAAGAAGGCTGGGAAAGTGAACAAAGGTATATACGATATACTTGTTATTTATGTGTACCTCTCTAGTAGTCAAAGTAGTACCTGGGTATTTGATACCAGTTCAGTTGCTAATATATGTAACTCGAAACAAGGACTAAGGAATAGTCGGCCACTAGCTAAGGATGAAGTGACGATGCGCATACGCAATGGATCGAAGGTTGATGTGATTGTTGTCAGGACAATTCCACTTCATCTACCATTGGGATTGACAATAAACCTTAATAATTCTTATTATGTGCTTGTGTTGAGCATGAAGATCATGTTTGGATCATGTTTAATGCAAGACGGTTATTTATTTGTATCGGAGAACAATGGTTGTTCCTTTTATATGAATAACATCTTTTATGTTCATGCACCTATGTAGAATGGTTTATTTGTTTTGAATATTTATATTAGTGATACACATATTCGTAATGTGAATGCCAAAAGACTCAAGTTGAATGATGATATTGTTGCATATCTGTGGCATTGTCGTTTGGGTCATATTGGTGTAAAGCGCATGAAGAAGCTCCATTCTGATGGACTACTTGAATCACTTGATTATGAATCATTTGACACATGTGAACCATGCCTTATGGGCAAGATGGCTAGAACTCCGTTCTCCGGAACAGTGGAGCGTGTGACCAACTTGTTAGAAATAATACATACCGATGTATGTGGTCTAATGAGTGTGTCAGCACGTGGCGGATATCTTTATTGTGTAACCTTCACTGATGATTTAAGTAGATATGGGTATATTTACTTAATGAAACACAAGTCTGAAACATTTGAAAAGTTCAAAGAATTTCAGAGTGAAGTAGAAAATCATCGTAATCGAAATATCAAGTTTCTACGATCCGATCGTAGAGGAGAATATCTTAGTTATGAGTTTGGTACACGCATGAGACAATGTGGAATTGTTTCACAACTCACTCTCACCGGAACACCACAGCGTAATGGTGTATCCGAACATCGTAATCGAACCTTATTTGATATGGTACGACCTATGATGTCCCTTACAGATTTGCCATTGTCATTTTGGGGTCATGCATTAGAGACTGCTACATTCACTTTAAATAGGCCCCCATCAAAATCCGTTGAAACGACACCGTATGAATTATGGTTTGAAAACAAACCTAATTTATCATTTCTAAAAGTTTGGGGATGCGATGCTTATGTGAAGAAACTTCAACCTGATAACCTCGAACCCAAAGTGGAAAATGTGTCTTCATAGGACACCCAAAAGAAATAATTGGGTACACCTTCTATTACCGATCCAAAGGCAAAGTGTTTGTCACCAAGAATGGATCTTTTCTAGAAAAAGAGTTTCTCTTGAAAGGTGTGGGTAGTAGGAAGGTAGAACTCGACGAGGTTAATGAACCTTCTCTTATAGAAGTGGCGAGTAGCGCAGCGCCAGAATTTGTTCAATGATGATGAGGTACCCACCCCTCCTCATGAAACTCCAAGAGAGAGTACTACCAAACCTCGCAGGTTAAGCAGGATACGTACAGCTCTGGAACTGTACTATGATCCAGTCCTCAATTTCATGATAGATGGAAGTGATGACCCTGCGACGTATGATGAAGCGATGATGAGCCCAAATTCCAACAAATGTCTAAAAGCCATGCAATCCGAGATGGAATCCATGTACGAAAACCAAGTTTAGACTTTGGTAGACTTACCTCACGATCGAAAGGCTGTTGAGAATAAATGGATTTTCAAAAAGAAAATGGACACTGACGGTAATGTGACCGTTTATAAAGAACGACTTATCGCGAAGGGGTTTCGACAAATTCAAGGAGTTGACTACGATGAGACTTTCTCACTGGTAGCGTGCTAAATTCTGTTAGGATAATGTTAGCGATTGCTGCATTTTTTGAGTATGAAATCTAGCAGATGGATGTCAAGATAGCGTTCCTTAATGGAAACATTGAGGAAGAGTTGTATATGATACAACCAAAAGATTTTGTCGATCCTAAGGATGCTAATAAGGTATGCAAACTTCAGCGATCCATTTATGGACTGAATCAGGCATCCTGAATTTGGAATCTCCGATTTGATGAAGTAATCAAAGGTTTTGGATTTGTCCAAACCATCGAAGAAGCTTGTATTTACAAGAAAGTGAGTGGGACCTCTATTGTATTTCTAATCTTATATGTGGATGACATATTGTTGATTGGAAATGACATAGAACTTATGAAAAGCGTAAAGGATTACTTAAATAGTAAGTTTTCGATGAAAGATCTTGGTGAAGCTGCATGCATAATAGGCATCAAGATCTATAGAGATATATCAAGAAGCTTAATAGGATTGTCACAAAGTACATACCTTGAAAATATTTTGAAGAAGTTCAAAATGGATGAAAGTAAGAAAGGGTTCTTACCTATGTTGCAAGGCACTATTTTGAGTAAGACTCAAAGTCTGGCTACAGCAACAAAAAAAGAATTAATGAACCGTGTGTCCTATGCCTCATCCATAGGTTCTCTTATGTATGATATGCTATGTACAGGACCAGATGTGGCACATGCTGTTAGTTTGATTAGCAAGTACCAATCTGATCCAGGTTTGGAACACTAGAAGGAAGCAAAGGATGACTTTAAGTACTTAAGAAGAACTAAAGACATGTTTCTCGTATATGGCGGTGAAGAAGAGCTTATCATAAGGTGTTACGTTGATGCTAGCTTTGACACCGATTCAGATGACTCTAAGTCACAATCCAGATATGTGTTTTTGATTAATGGTGCAACGGTAAGTTGGAGGGGCTCTAAGAAACCAGTAATTGCGAGATCTACAATGGAGGCAGAATATATCTCTGCTTCAGAAGCAGTGGCAGAAGCAGTTTGGATGAAGGAGTTCATTTCTGAACTGGGTGTGGTTCCAAGTGCTTTGGATCCAATGGTAATATATTGTGACAACAATGGTGCCATAGCCAATTCTAAGGAACCAAGGTCTCGCAAGAATTCCAAGCATATAAAGCACCGATTTAGCTCCATCCGAGAACATGTTTATGGTGGCGATATAGAGATTTGCAAAGTAGACACGAATCTGAATGTGGCAGACCCGTTGACTAAAGCTCTCCCAAGGGAAAAACATGATCAACACCATAACTCTATGGGTGTTAGATTCATGACTATGTAAACTAGATTATTCACTCTAGTGCAAGTGGGCGACTGAAAGGAATATGCCCGAGAGGTAATAATAAAGTGGTTATTATGCTATTCCAGGTTTATAATAGATGTTTATTTTTATGCTAGAATTGTATTAATAAGGAAACGTTAATACATGTGTGAATTATAACCAGATAAGGTTCCTAGTAAAGCCTCTCTTATTACTAGCTTGTTGATTAACTGATGATCACATGTTTCCTAATCATGAACATTGAATGTTGTTAATAACATGGTCATATCATTAGAGAATGATATGATGAACAGTCACCTGAAGTAGATATAACAATACAATCATGTTCTCAAGTTTATATTGTTATCATGTTCGTAGTAAGTCAATGTCCTTAGACCATGAGATCATGTCAATCACTTCCATTGGAAAGGTACTTTGATTCCATCAAACGTCACACCGTAACAGGGTAATTATAAAGGTGTTGTCAGGTACTTGGAAAGTGTTAACTGCGGCTCATGGATCAAGAATGGGATTTGTGTATCCATATGACGGATAGATATACTTAGGGCCCTCTTAGTGATATCACATTGATATAGCTTGCAAGTAAGTGATTTGATCACTAGAATGTCATATCACAGGAACGAGAAAAAGAGAACTTGTCGGGAACGCGATTAAACAAGGTATAGATGATATCAAGTGATCAAATCTTGGACAAGTAATATATCGTGAGACAAAGGAATTTGATTACATCAAAAAAAGGTTCAGACGATCATTGGATTTTTGTGGAACTAGTGGGAGTCATTATGGATCTCCAGATCCCGCTAATGATTATTGATCGGAGGAAGTCTCGATCATATCTGCATAGTTCTTGAACCTGTAGGGAGACACACTTAAGGTTAACCGACACATTTGAGCGGATAGGGAACACGAGGGAAGTCAATGGACATCGCAGAAAATTGTTCAACTGCGGGAAATTGTTCTGCCGAATTTGCCAAAATAGTTTCGGGGTATCGAAACAAAGCAAGGGATCAAAATGTTAATGTGTTCATTAAATGAAGTACTCATTAAATGAAGTGTTCATTAAATTGAGTTGCATTAAAACAAGGGAATTAAAGTGCTTTAATAGAAAGACCTTTGATTTTTGAGTGGAGATTTAATGGGAGAATTTTCAGTGGAGAATTATGTGAGTGGAAGGAGCACCACATGAATGAAGGAGGTGAGGGGCATCCCCTTGGCGCCAGACAAGGAGGGGGCCTTGCCCCCCTCGCCCTATAAAAGGAGGTGGCCTCCTCCTCCTCTCCACAGACTCTCCCATAGCCTCTCTCATATGTCATTTGGTTGGCATATTCTCCCCCTTGCTTGCCTTGCCCATTGCCACTAGAAAAGGTGCTCGGTGAAGCCCTGCTCTAAACATTCCCCCTCCACCACCACTACCATGGCGTAGCAATATTGTAGTTCCTAGGGATCCGCTACTTCCGCTGCCCGGGTGGAGCAACGGATCGGGAGTCATCAGCACACCGTACATGTGACCGATTACGGAGGTGCTGCCTCTTGTGGTGTTGATCGTCTGCGTGTCCTTGAGGATGGTCGAGTACATTCTACACCATCCACATTTGTTTACAGGAATGTTATCCCGTGTTACGGTCTTCGAGGATGAGTCCATCTAAAACCGTTACATTATCTCCTAGATATGATCTTGGTGGTTGCAACCGTAGGAAATTTTTTGTTTTCTATGCAACGAACCCCATCAGTTGATGTGGTGATTGACACAATTAGCCAAATGGCCTATTCTTATATTCACTTGATTCAGAAATAACAACCACTCTTCATGAGGCCTCTTCCATGACTTGTTACAAGAGTTGCGCTTATGGTTTCCTATTATCCAAAGTCTGACCTTTACTTGATGACTGATTGAACGCTTGTTAGATGTCTGATATTAGTATCCCAAACATCGACGAGAATATTCAAAGTAGAGTTGCTAAATGTTTCTCGGTCAATCCTCTAGACCCATTTATATTGGAAAGCGTCTTGTTGTGCCAAGTAAATGAAGTCTAAGAATGAAGTTTTCTTTTTCCTATGTTATTAGGAATCTTGTTGTTATCTATTCTTCCTGGTGGTGTGATGTCGTATCATGATATTTGGAGAAGATTTTGATAGTCCTGGATGAATAAATAGTTTCCTTTGAGTTCTCGATCATGTTCAAAGAGTGACGATGATTTTTGTAATCAGAAGTTTCTCTTGTTACATGTTTCTTATGGCTCTCATGAGTCCTCTCCACAAAAGAACCTTCTGTCTTGGCCTTCTGTTGAACTAAAGAATGACACCTCTATGTCAAAAGTAGTTCAACATCTTGGTTTTGTTGACCCATATCTATGTAACCATGGAAGCTCTACTTACATCGTACAGTGGAGTTTCACCTTTCGAAGTCTATGGTATTGTTCCTTCTGTTGGAAGCCTTCTTCCTTAGAATTATTATTTTTCCATATTTCCATGGTCTCAATCCTTATGAATACCACCTAAGCGTCAACTCGGAACCTTCTCATTTTATTTCCTCCGTTACCTTAATGTGTTTCATGTCGTTATCTCAAGAGTTGTTCGCGAAACATCTATCCATGAGTTGACCATGAGATACTCAGTTTGTTGTGTCACTCCCTTTCTTATTTAGTGTGAGCAACAGCCTCGAAGAAATGAAGAGATTCATTCATTCAATCAATAATGGTGGCATCGATCAACCTCTTCGAGAAGATCGTTGAAGATTAGTGTAACCCTGTTCCTTTGTTTCTTCCTACCTAGGAATCCCGGGACATGATTATTTTAAGGGGAATATGATTGTAACACCCCTAGTTCTACTAATAGTAATTAGGGTTGTTTGTGCATTATCATGAGCATCATGTATTTTTTCTAAATAAAATGAATGCAAGAAAGAAAGAAAACAAAACCTAACCCTAATCCCCTCCCTTTTTAAAACCTATTGAAATGGTTTTTGTATTTTGAAAATTACAAAACAAAGTGGATCCCAAATGAACTACAAGGGCCCCACAGGGTTTCAAATATTTTTAAAAAGGATTTGTTAATTTTTGAATGTCCAAAAACAGATTTGGAATTAAAATTCAAAAGAGAAAAGGAGAGAAGAAATTAGAAAAAGCTTTTTGTTTAAAGAAATGGAGCCAGTAGCTAACTAGGCCACAACCTATGTAACATCCCAAAACTTCAATCCAAGCTTATCAAGATTTAAATCATCAAATTTGGGGTTAACAAAAACTTTTATAAATTAAAAATGAAAGCATTGATGTGTATGAGCATTTAAAATAGGAATTGATTTGAATTGCCATGGTTCTGTGATTCTTTGGTTGTAAAATGTTTCTTAGGTGATTTAAACATCATCTACATCATTCCTAAACTTTTCCTAAAGAAAATCAAATAAAAAACAATTAAAAAGGAGGAATGGTCATTTTGGCCATTTTAATCCACTACACTACTTTGAGCGTTCCTAGCACTCATTTCTTAATAGAAACAATTCATGATCTTTGCACCCATTGCTAGTACACATAATGAGGTACCAAGGCCCACCTCTTGATCTGCTAAAAACATTCTTTTACTTATTTTAATTGGCATGTAAAAATTGAATCCAATGCATATGCATAGATCACCCCTATTTCAAAAACCATCTAACTGAGCTCCACTTTCAAATCCCTTGCAACCAGAGACTACCTAGCACTAGTGGAGAACACCCAAAAAATTTGAAACAAAAATTCAAAAGTTTTTCTCTTTCGGCCATTCTATCAAACACCTTGTGGGCAAGATCAAAGTGGCCTAACTATTACTGTTTTAGGGTTGATCTTGTCTAGCAAATTGGAGTGCTTTGATCACCCTTGTCTACTCCAAGTCTAACCAGACCAACACCAACACCTCCCCTACCTCCTAGCTGCACTGCCATGCCATGCCGAGAGCACCTTGCCGGCCAACTTGGCCCTCGCAGCAGCAGACCGCTTCCCCCTCTCTCGCCATGTCCCTTGCAACCAGAGACTACCTAGCAGAGCGCGCACTGTCCCCGCGTGCACAGACCACCTCTTGGCCGCAGCCCGCGCCTACCGTTCCACCATAACCTAGAGAACACCCCAGACACCCCCGCTGGCCGCCCAACTCACCCTAGCCACCACTCGCCGTTGAACCCGCAGCCTTTGCCGCCCAGAGCGCGTGACGCTCCCGACCAGCACATAGCTCGCCTTGCCGCGCCTTTAAGCCTCCGCGCACCGCCAGGAGACAGGCCACCGCCCCCTACCTCGAGCCACGCCGCTAGCCCCCTGTGCCGCCCTCGCCGGAGTCGCCTGCCCACACCGCTCGGTCTCACCGTCGGGCCTATATAAGCCGACCTCTCCAGCCTCTTTTCTCCACACCCACTCACTACCCACCTCTCACTGAACCTCAACCACCTCTAGACGACGCCGCTCGAGCTCTGCCTCGCCGGAATTGGAGCTGGAGCCGCCGCAGCAGGAGGAGAAGGGCGCCTGCGATTTAGGGCACCCCAAGCTCCGCCGCAACCACGCCTCGCCTCGCCGTTGTCTTCCAGTTTGTTTGCCCGCCTCGCCATCGTCGCTGGAGCCCTGGTACGTCCCCGGTAGACCCCCACCGAGCCGCTAGGGTTCAAGCTCGCCGGCGACCTGTTCGTCGTCGACGACGAACCTCAGCCGTAGATCCCACTTCTAATCCTACGGCCCACATCGCGCGTACTGTTTCGCGTGTTAAGAGCCACTGACCAGTGGGACCCCCTGTCAGCTAAGCCCCACGCCGCGGAGCGCCACTGGGCCGGCCCATGTTCTTTCCCGCGCTAGCCCAGCCATTCAAAATTGGAATTTTCTTTTGAAGTTAAATCTAGTTTCTGTCCACTAGTTGAAAATTCAATTCTGGGAGTTGTACAAATCCAAATTGCATGAAACCAATTTTGTCTGAAAGTATTGAAATGATCTATCCAAGCCCGTTGGATTTAATTCAATTAGAGTTATAGATCTCTCCTAGTAAAAATAATAAAACAGAAGCATTTGCAACTTGCAACATTTTTATAAAATCAACCAAGATAGGTTTTTAGTTGTTTCCAACTCTCAAAATTCACATTTCATCATACCTACCTAAGTATGTAATAATATTAAGGTTTACATGCTGTGACTTTGGACTAGTACCAAAATAATGCTATATAGGCATTTCTAGTCACTTTAAATCATTAAATAATGAACTTAAACCAAAGTAATTATGATCCAACCTTTAAATCTCATTCCCACATGTTAGAATATGTGGTGATGACATATGTCAACATGAGCCCATATTTTAAGTGGTGAATATTAAATCTTAGTTAATTTTCCAATGAGTAGAAATTACTTTTCTAGTTTAAAAGAGAATGAAACTAGTGATTTAAACTTGTGATGCTTGTGATGATAATAGTTCATAAAATGTGTGTCTTAGAATGCTATTTAGACTAGTTAACTATTGTTTGGTGATTGTGTACTCCGTATGTCTTTATAGACGATAGTACCGACCAAGCTTTCAAGGAGGAGGAGTTCTACCAAGAAAAAGAAGAAGAAAACTTCAACCATTGCACCAACCAAGGCAAGCCACCATTAACAATGCAAGCTAACACTTGCAATTTTAGTGCTTAGCAAGCTAGGATCCAACTAGATGGTTTAGCAAAGATGCCTTAGGCATGCTTTGATCACACCCCTTTGACTATTAGTACCCCAAGTCTTATTTACAAGTTTTACCTCCCTTAGTTTACACAAAATTCTTTACTTGTTTTGAAGGTAGCATAAAAAGTATAAAACTTGACCTATTTAGCTAAGATTTAGATGTCATTCTATGGCATGAGATTGAACCCATCTTTTCCACCTTAGTGAACACTCTTAACTTAGTAGTTTAGAGTAGATCAAAACTTGAGTCATTTTAGATGGGAACACTTGGTGAAAATGATTTATGAAAACCATGGAATGATGAGTCATTCTATTGAGATGTTTTGACATGTGTTGAGAAACACAAATGGTTGATGATGATGAAAATGTTGAGGCGTGAGCCTTAACCCTTTTTATAAAACTGATGGCTGGATTCGGATGCGATACCATTCCAAAATTACCATACAACCACACTACCTGAATTGGGTAAGGCTTAGCTGGAAATTTATATGCATTAGTATTAGTTCCCTCTCGGGAGAGGTTTGAGCTAAGGCTACCTCTCATTATGTCCACCTATGCAGTGCCCAAGATGACTGACGGTCATGGTTGGGAGGCCATGCTCATAGGAGAGGTGCTTATACTAGGGTGTGTAAAGGGAAGGTTATGTTTGATTATCTGCATACTAAGTATGATGATTCAGGGTTATCCCTGACAGATGTATCGAATCTTGGGGTGAAAGTATACCACCTCTACAGAGCGTCAAACTATTCGAATAGCCGCGTCCGCGGTTATGGACAGTTGGAATGGCCATACTGTTTCGTTGTCAGATGTTTTCCAAATAACTTGAAATGAATGATGAATCTTGACTTGACCACAACAGGGTTGTGTTTATGACACTAGCTTCCCAACTTAAGTGATTCTAGAACTTTACTTTATCTTTCTTTGCTTCAGAACTCAACTTAGGTTTCAAACTTGACTTTATAGTTAATCAGAGAGTTAGCACTTTAACTTAGAACTATAATACTTATTAGTAGTAGTTTGTGAATACTTAAAGAGTACTCATGGCTTTTGTCTCTGGCTATTCTCATGGCCAGACTATGAAGGAGACTATCAAGATGATGGCCAGCAGGACGGCTATGCTAACTAGGACTATCTGCCTTCGTTAGCATTGCCTGTGCCTCCAAAGATGGACCCCACCGTTACGCTTTATATTTATTTCCGCTGCTTGTTGTATCAAGACTGGATCATGAGATCCTTATTTGTGTAAGACCTTATGTATGGTTTGTAATGGATGATGTACTGTGATATCCAATCCGTTATGTCTCGCAAAAATGGTAATCCTGGGATTGCGAGGTATGGCATAACGGGCATCTGGGATTAAAAATCCGGGTGTTGACAAGCTGGTATCAGAGCCATCCTGACCATAGGAGACCCTAGTTAGAATGGACGTTCAAACAAAAACTTAGTTTCAAAACCAAGGTGAGTATTTATGAAAAACTATCCCTTCTCTTACCCTTGGGAATTATTTCCTTCTCAAAAATTCATGTTCCTCAAAATTCTTACACTACTACTTAAAATTTGACACACTTGATCACTTCACTAATTTCCTCATCCTTAATTCTTGTAGATGGAGACTCAGTTCAACAAGTTTTACCAGTTGGGAAATAGAGGTTAGCTGATCTTTGAGAGGTATCTGGACTCACTGTCAGAGTTACTAGGACGCCCGCACCCGGAGTTTCTTGGAGCTCAACTTCCAGGACCCCCAGGAGGAGACCTACAGTGGCTAGTCACTGCAGATCTTAGAGGAAGCATTGAAGCACCAACTTCTGGGAGAATTCAGTTCTCCGTGAGAGAGAACAACTGGCTAGATGGATTAGCCAGCGCAATGCATGAAGCTCTCGTGCGTCTATGTGCCCTCAGCATCAACAAGATCCAAGGAACTCGTTTTGCCCACTATGCAAGACGTGACTTCATGGGAATGCCAATGGAGATGCCAAGTCACCCAGAGTTGAGGCGTCAAGTGGAGAACCTTGAATTCTTGCTGCATGACAGACAACAGGAACTAGACAATGCCAGAGAGTTAGCCAACCAGAACCGTGCCATTGCCGACCAGAAGGCCTAGAATTTTGCACTGCTTGTCCAAGACCGCCAGTCTCTTTGCCGTCAGCGTGCCAAGAAGGATCGCACCATCGCCCGTCTTTGCAAGAAGGTGGCCGACCTCAAGAAGACCATCAAGGAGCAGGAAGCTCAGCTTGTAGCCAAGGAAGAAGAAGATGAGGGTGAAGACATCCAAGGAGACATGGATTCTTACCTCCGCAACGATGATGACTTTCTGGAGGAGGATGCTGTGGACTTCTACACTGATGATGAGGACTCCGACTTCATCGACGATGAGTAGAGGCACTAGAGCACTGTCGTAGCATGAGATGTATCGGTCTCACTGTATCGTAGCTTACAGAATGGTTCTTCAAACCATCTGTTTTCCCTTTGTTTGTTGTGCTGTGTGTTGTATCGTGTGCTTGCTTGCATGAATGAAAATGAAGTTAGTTGAAAAACCTGAGTCTAACTCAAAGTTTTAGCTTTGAAATCCCAAAACCATGAACCTTAGAATTTCCCTCTTACCCTATATCTATCTCAATCTTCAGATGACTCGTGGAAACCAAGGAGGGAGCAGCTCGTCGCAAGACCCAATGCTGTAGATCTTGCAGAATCTCATCGCCGACCGTGAAGCAAGCAGGGCCGAACGCCAAGCCAACTTGGCAACACTTCAACAGATTGGCCAGATGGCTCTCAACAACCAAGGGCATGGAAATCAGGATCACCAAGGATCCAAACTAAAAAAATTTCAGAACACCAATCCCCCAATCTTTAGCACTTCTGAAAACCCATTAGATGCGGATAACTGGTTACAAACCATGGAAAACAACCTCGAAGTTGCAAGAGTTGATGAAAATGAGAAAGTTCTCTTCGCCACCCACTATCTGGCAGGAGATGCAAGAGCTTGGTGGAATAGCATCTGCAATATGAACCATGGTCAAGTGATGACATGGGAAGCATTCAAAGTCAAGTTCAGCCGCTCCCACGTGCCGCAGGGACTAGTCAACAGAATGAGAGATGAGTTCTGCGAATTGAAGCAAGGAAGAATGACTGTGGTGGAGTACCGTGACAGATTCCTATCACTTGCCAGATATGCACCTGATGAGATCAACACGGAGGTCAAGAAGAAGGAGAGATTCTTGAACGGACTACATGATGAGATGCAGACTGTCCTCGTCCACATCCGTTTTCAGGATCTCGAAGAGCTAATCGACTCTACCATTCAGATGGAAGGGAAGATTAACCAGGCAAACGACAACTGCAAGCGTCATATGATGCAGCAGTCTGGATCCAGTAGTCACCAGAAGTACCATCCCAACCCTTCACCAGGATATGCACCAAGGAACAATCGACCCCCAAATTCTCGCCCAAGCTACCCCAACCGTAGCAGAGGCAATGTGAAGTCCGGAGGAAACAATCACAACTCTGGTAATGCCAACAATTTCAACCGTGCACCTCCCAAGAACCACAACAACAACACTACACCCAGAACTGGCAGCAATGTTGTGCCTGTCGCAGTCAATGACAAGTCCCAGATCACTTGTTTTGAGTGTGGAGTGAAGGGTCACTACTCCAATGAGTGTCCCAAGAAGACTACAGCCAATACCAATGTGAATGCCCCAGCATAGCAGCAGCGTCATGTTCAACCCGGAAGAAGATTTGCCCCAGGGAACCCGCACAACCGCAACGGCCGTCTCTTCCATATGAATGCAGAGGAAGCCTAGGAAGCTCCAGATGTAGTGTTGGGTATGTTTTCTGTCAACTCAGTTTTAGCAAGAGTATTGTTTGATTCTGGAGCATCGCATTCATTTGTCACCGAAGAATTTGCATGCACTAGTAAGATTCGCCCAACCAACCTGAAGCATGTCATGATAGTTCAAATCCCCGGTTCAACAACCAAAGCTAGAAAAATTTGCAAAGCTGTACCTATCAGAATACATGGGATAGATTTTTATGCCAACCTAATTGTACTTGGAACCAAAGGATTGGAAGTAGTACTAGGTATGGACTGGATGTCAAGGCATAAAGGACTAATAGACTGTGCTAAAAAAGCCATCACCATGACCAGTAGTTCGGGAGTAACAGTAGAGCATATCTCTGAAACCTTACCCCGTCAATTTAAGTGCAACAACAGTGTAGCCCTGCCCACCATAGACCAGGTCAGAGTAGTCTGTGAATACCCCGACGTATTCCCAGATGAACTGCCAGGTATGCCCTCGGATAGGGATATTGAATTCATTATCGAACTAATCCCCGGAACCGGACCTATAGCCTAGAGACCATATAGCATGAACCCCTCAGAGTTAGTGGAACTAAAGAAGCAGTTGGATGCTATGCTAGCCAAAGGCTTGATTCAACCAAGCGCTTCACCATGGAGATCACCAGTGTTATTCGTCGACAAGAAAGATGGAGGCAACCGTCTGTGCACAGATTACAGAAAGTTGAATGATGTCACCATCAAGAACAAGTACCCCTTACCAAAGATAGAGGATCTATTTGATCAGTTGACCGAAGCTCAAGTATTCTCAAAGATTGATCTTAGGACTGGTTATCACCAACTTAAGATTCGTGCAACGGATATTCCGAAGACCGCCTTTACTACTCGCTATGGTTTATACGAGTATACGGTTATGTCTTTTGGATTAACCAATGCCCCTGCTAATTTCATGAATCTCATGAATAAGATCTTTATGAATTTCCTAGATAAGTTTGTAGTTGTGTTTATCAACGACATCCTTATCTACTCCAAGTCAGAAGAAGAGCATGAGCAACATCTGAGAGTTATCCTAGAAAGCCTGAGAGAACATCAATTATATGCCAAGTTCAGCAAATGTGAGTTTTGGCTAAAAGAAGTAGGATTCCTAGGACATATTGTGTCTGCCGGAGGAGTTTCTGTTGATCCCGCCAAGATCAAAGATGTCGAAGAATGGGAAGCCCCAATCACTCAAAACCAAGTCCGTGCATTTCTCGGATTAGCGGGATACTACCGCAAGTTCGTAGAAGGATTCTCGAGCATAGCCCGACCAATTACCCAATTATTAAAGAAGGACAAGAAGTTTGAATGGACAGACAAATGTGAAGCCAGTTTTCAGGAGCTGAAGAAGAGATTGATATCAGCCCCAATATTGGTCATGCCAGACATCAAGAAACCGTTTGATGTGTATTGTGACGCATCCAAGATTGGTCTAGGATGTGTATTGATGCAAGAGGGCAAAGTCATCGCATATCTGTCTCGACAACTGAAGCAGCATGAGCAGAACTATCTGACCCATGATCTTGAGCTAGCAGCCGTGGAGACATGGCGTCATTATCTGATGGGAAATCGCTGCGAGATTTACTCAGATCACAAGAGCTTAAAACATATCTTCACTCAGAAGGAGCTGAATATGAGACAAAGGAGATGGATAGAGTTAATCAAGGATTATGACCTTGACATTCACTATCACCCCGGCAAAGCCAATGTGGTAGCAGATGCTCTTAGCAGATTACCATGTAGGCTAAATACCATGATCAAGGAGAAGCAACCAAGTTTGTATGAGGAGTTGGAGCAGTTCCGGACTGAATTAGTTAGCAAAGGATTCTTAGCTAGCATTGAACTTCAACCCACTTTGATTAGCCAAATCAAGGAAGCCCTGAAGGGGAATGAAAGTATTGACGGAATCAAACGTCGTATTGGTACAGGAAAGGTACCTGGATTCACCGAAGACGAAGAAGGTGTACTATGGTATAAAGGACGTATCTGTGTGCCAGCAGATTTGGAGCTGAAGGAAGTTATCATGAAGGAAGCTCTTGATACTCTTTATACTATCCACCCCGAAGGAACAAAGATGTATCAGGATTTGAAAGAGCAATTTTGGTGGCACAAGATGAAGAGAGAAATCGGAAGCTACATCGCCAAATGTGACATCTGTCAAAGAGTCAAGGCAGAGCATTAGAGACCTGCAAGACCGTTCCAACCATTGCAGATTCTGGAATGGAAATGGGATTCCGTCGGAATGGACTTTATCACCGGTTCACCTACTTCTAGTAGGGGAAATGACTCAATCTGGGTCATAGTTGATAGACTATCCAAGGTAGCCCACTTTATACCGGTCAAGACAACTTACCAGAGTGCAAAGTTAGCAGAGCTATACATTACTAGGATTGTTAGTCTGCATGGAACCCCCAAGACGATCGTATCAGATCGAGGAACCCAGTTTACCTCAAGATTTTGGCAGAAAGTCCAAGAAGGATTAGGCACCAAGTTGAACTTCAGCACAGCGTATCATCCGCAAACTGATGGACAGACTGAGAGAGTCAACCAGATCCTAGAGGATACGCTTAGAGCTTGTGTGTTGGAATACGGATCAAAATGGGAAGACTGCCTGCCTTTCGCAGAATTCTCATATAACAAGAGTTATCAAGCTAGTTTGCATATGGCACCATTTGAATTCCTATACGGAAGAAAGTGTCGTACCCCTTTGAATTGGTCGTAGGTAGGAGAGAGTCAGATCTTTGGACCTGACATTTTCCGAGAAGCCGAAGAGAAAGTTCACAAAGTCCGTGAGCACCTCAAGACCGCCCAATCCAGACAGAAGAGTTATGCTGAGAAAAGGAGACACCTGACTTTCAATGTCGGAGATTTTGTGTATCTCAAGGTTTCACCATTGAAGGGGACTCAATGCTTTAGTCTGAAAGGAAAGTTAGCCCCCAGATATATCGGGCCCTTCAAGATTCTGAACCGTCGAGGAGAAGTATCGTATCAACTGGAACTGCCTGAAGAGATGTCAACCGTCCACAATGTGTTCCATATATCGTTACTTCGCAAATGTTTGGAAGTGCCCGAGAAGACTAAAGTTTTCAAGAACATCGATCACAGAGCGGTGGAAATCAACAATGACTTGACCTATAGATAAGTACCCATCCGTATCTTAGAAGAAGCCTATAGAACCACCAGGACCAGGAGTATCAAGTTTCTCAAGATTCAGTGGAGCAACCATACCGTGGAGGAAGCCACTTGGGAGCGAGAAGATTACATCAGGACAGAGTTCCCAGATCTCTTTAGTTCCTAGTTTTCTTTGTAAATCTCGGGACGAGATTTTGTTTAAGGGGGGAAGGTTTGTAACATCCCAAAACCTCAATCCGAGCTTATCAAGATCTAAATCATCAAATTTGGGGTTAACAAAAACTTTTCCAAATTAAAAATGAAAGCATTCATGTGTATGAGCATTTAAAATAGGAATTGATTTGAATTGCCATGGTTCTATGATTCTTTGGTTGTAAAATGTTTCTTAGGTGATTTAAACATCATCTACATCATTCCTAAACTTTTCCTAAAGAAAATCAAATAAAAAACAATTAAAAAGGAGGAATGGTCATTTTGGCCATTTTAATCCACTACACTACTTTGAGTGTTCCTAGCACTCATTTCTTAACAGAAACAATTCATGATCTTTGCACCCCTTGCTAGTACACATAATGAGGTACCAAGGCCCACCTTTTCATCTGCTAAAAACATTCTTTTACTTATTTTAATTGCATGTAAAAATTGAATCCAATGCATATGCATAGATCACCCCTATTTCAAAAACCATCTAATTGACCTCCACTTTCAAAACCCTTGCAACTAGACACTGCCTAGCACTAGTGGAGAACACCCAAAAATTTTGAAACAAAAATTCAAAAGTTTTTCTCTTTCGGCCATTCTATCAAACACCTTGTGGGCAAGATAAAAGTGGCCTAACTATTACTGTTTTAGGGTTGATCTTGTCTAGCAAATTGGAGTGCTTTGATCACCCTTGTCTCCTCCAAGTCTAACTAGACCAACACCAACACCTCCCCTACCTCCTAGCTGCACTGCCATGCCATGCCGAGAGCACCTTGCCGGCCAACTTGGTCCTCGTAGCAGCAGACCGCTTCCCCCTCTCTCGCCATGTCTGCACGCTCGCCCGTGGTCCATCGCCACCGTCCAACCAGCCCCAGCCTAGAGACAGAGAGCAGAACGGCCAGGAACCGCCGCGCCTGGAGCTGGTCGACCATGCCGACACCGCCCACAGAGCGCGCACTGTCCCCGCGTGCACAGACCACCTCTCGGCCGCAGCCCGCGTCTACCGCTCCGCCATGACCTAGGGAATACCCCATACACCCCCGCTGGCCGCCCAACTCACCGCAGCCACCGCTCGCCGTCGAACCCGCAACCTCTGCCGACCAGCACAGAGCTCGCCTTGCCGCGCCTTTAAGCCTCCACGCATCGCCAGGAGACAGGCCACTGCCCCTACCTCGAGCCACACCGCTAGCCCCCTGTGCCGCCCTCGCTGGAGTCGCCTGCCCACACCGCTCGGTCTCACCGTCGGGCCTATATAAGCCGGCCTCCCCAGCCTCTTTTCTCCACACCCACTCACTCCCCACCTCTCACTGAACCTCACCCACCTCTAGACGACGCCGCTCGAGCTCTGCCTCGCCGGAATTGGAGCCGGAGCCACCGCAGCAGGAGGAGAAGGGCGCCTGCAATTTAGGGCACCCCAAGCTCCGCCGCAACCACGCCTCGCCTTGCCGTTGTCTTCCAGTTCGTTTGCCCGCCTCGCCATCGTTGCTGGAGCCCTGGTACGTCCCCGGTAGACCCCCACCGAGCCGCTAGGGTTCAAACTCGCCGGCGACCTGTTCGTCGTCGACGACGAACCTCAGCCGTAGATCCCACTTCTAATCCTACGGCCCACATCGCGCGTACTGTTTCGCGTGTTAAGAGCCACTGACCAGTGGGACCCCCTGTCAGCTGAGCCCCACGCCACGGAGCGCCACTGGGCCAGCCCATGTTCTTTCCCGCGGTAGCCCAGCCATTCAAAATTGGATTTTTCTTTTTAAGTTAAATCTAGTTTCTGTCCACTAGTTGAAAATTCAATTCTGGGAGTTGTACAAATCCAAATTGCATGAAACCAATTTTGTCTGAAAGGTATTGAAATGATCTATCCAAGCCCGTTGGATTTAATTCAATTAGAGTTATAGATCTCTCCTAGTAAAAATAATAAAACAGAAGCATTTGCAACTTGCAACATTTTTATAAAATCAACCAAGATAGGTTTTTAGTTGTTTCCAACTCTCAAAATTCACATTTCATCATACCTACCTAAGTATGTAATAATATTAAGGTTTACATGCTGTGACTTTGGACTAGTACCAAAATAATGCTATATAGGCATTTCTAGTCACTTTAAATCATTAAATAATGAACTTAATCCAAAGTAATTATGATCCAACCTTTAAATCTCATTCCCACATGCTAGAATATGTGGTGATGACATATGTCAACATGAGCCCATATTTTAAGTGGTGAATATTAAATCTTAGTTAATTTTCCAATGAGTAGAAATTACTTTTCTAGTTTAAAAGAGAATGAAACTAGTTATTTAAACTTGTGATGCTTGTGATGATAATAGTTCATAAAATGTGTGTCTTAGAATGCTATTTAGACTAGTTAAGTATTGTTTGGTGATTGTGTACTCCGTATGTCTTTATAGACGATAGTACCGACCAAGCTTTCAAGGAGGAGGAGTTCTACCAAGAAGAAGAAGAAGAAAACTTCAACCATTGCACCAACCAAGGCAAGCCACCATTAATAATGCAAGCTAACACTTGCAAGTTTAGTGCTTAGCAAGCTAGGATCCAACTAGATGGTGTAGCAAAGATGCCTTAGGCATGCTTTGATCACACCCCGTTGACTATTAGTACCCCAAGTCTTATTTACAAGTTTTACCTCCCTTAGTTTACACAAAGTTCTTTACTTGTTTTGAAGGTAGCATAAAAAGTATAAAACTTGACCTATTTAGCTAAGATTTAGATGTCATTCTATGGCATGAGATTGAACCCATCTTTTCCACCTTAGTGAACACTCTTAACTTAGTAGTTTAGAGTAGATCAAAACTTGAGTCACTTTAGATGGGAACACTTGGTGAAAATGATTTATGAAAACCTTGGAATGATGAGTAATTCTATTGAGATGTTTTGACATGTGTTGAGAAACATAAATGGTTGATGATGATGAAAATGTTGAGGCGTGAGCCTTAACCCTTTTTATAAAACTGATGGCTGGATTCGGATGCGATACCATTCCAAAATTACCATACAACCACACTACCTAAATTGGGTAAGGCTTAGCTGGAAATTTATATGCATTAGTATTAGTTCCCTCGCGGGAGAGGTTTGAGCTGAGGCTACTTCTCATTATGTCCACCTATGCAGTGCCCAAGATGAGTGACGGTCATGGTTGGGAGGCCATGCTCATAGGAGAGGTGCTTATACTAGGGTGTGTAAAGGGAAGGTTATGTTTGATTATCTGCATACTAAGTATGATGATTCAGGGTTATCCCTGACAGATGTATCGAATCTTGTGGTGAAAGTGTACCACCTCTACAGAGTGTCAAACTATTCGAATAGCCGCGTCCACGGTTATGGACAGTTGGAATGGCCATACTGTTTTGTTGTCAGATGTTTTCCAAATAACTTGAAATGAATGATGAATCTTGACTTGACCACAACAGGGTTGTGTTTATGACACTAGCTTCCCAACTTAAGTGATTCTAGAACTTTACTTTATCTTTATTTGCTTCAGAACTCAGCTTAGGTTTCAAACTTGACTTTATAGTTAATCAGAGAGTTAGCACTTTAACTTAGAACTATAATACTTATTAGTGGTAGTTTGCGAGTACTTAAAGAGTACTCATGGCTTTTATCCCTGGCTATTCTCATGGACAGACTATGAAGGAGACTATCAAGATGATGGCCAGCATGACGACTATGCTAACTAGGACTATCTGCCTTCGTTAGCATTGCCTGTGCCTCTAAAGATGGACCCCACCGTTACGCTTTATATTTATTTCCGCTGCTTGTTGTATCAAGACTGGATCATGAGATCCTTATTTGTGTAAGACCTTATGTATGGTTTGTAATGGATGATGTACTGTGATATCCAATCCGTTATGTCTCGCAAAAATGGTAATCCTGGGATTGCGAGGTATGGCATAACGGGCATCTGGGATTAAAAATTCGGGTGTTGACAGCCTAGCCAGCTTCTCCCTTCCCTTAACATTTTTTGAGGCCCATTCTTGGCCCAGCCAGCCCTCCAGTAGCCAGTACTGCTCCAGCCCTCCTTCTCCCCTTCGTCTTCATCGACGATGATGGAGATCATCTTTGTGTCATGGCCAATGCCGTCTGCCGCAGGCGTGTGCCAAGATTCACATCACGCCTGTCGGTTCCTATAAGGACCCCACCTCACCCCTAGAGATCCCTAGACGCCTTGTTTCCCCTCTGCCCCTCTCTCTAACATGCCATGAAACCCTAGCCCACAGTCGTCGTCCATTGCTGTCGTTTTGTGCCTCCCCGAGCCACACAGAGCATACCATCGGCTCCACCTTGTCCCAATAGACCTCCTCCCATAAGGAATTGATGTGGCTCGCTCTGAATCGACGAGGCCATCAACTTCTTCTCTGCTAGTGCCGCATCTCGCCGATGACCGTGTCGTTGCTCCCGACCTCGTACAACCTCTCTGAGCCCTCCATCATGGTGAGCCGATGGTGCTCCAACACCTCTCTGCCGTCTTCCTTCTTTTTAGTGTCGTGCTTGCTCCGTCCACCCGTGGCCACCATCGCATAAGATCTTCACTGTTGAAGCTCCAACGAACATTTGGGGGCGGTGATGTGCTCGTCGTTCGACGTAGAGCTCGTTGGGAACCCCAAGAGGAAGGTACGATGAGCACAGCAGTAAGTTTTCCCTCAGTTATGAAACCAAGGTTTAATCGAACCAGTAGGAGCAAGGAAACACCCCAAAGGTGTTACTAGCTAAGCTTTGGCAGGGCGCACTACCGGTGCTAGTAGCAACGTGGAGACCTGCACAACACAACCACAAAACTTTGTCCCCAACTTGCGATGAGGTTGTCAATCTCATCGTGTTTTGCAGAAAACAAAGGATTAAACATATCAAATAGAAAGAAGTAAAAGATGCAGAAAGTAAACACAAAGCAGTAAAAGATTGTAGATTGTATGTAAAGAAAAAGGACCGGGATCCATAGTTCACTAGAGGTGGCTCTCCTTAAGATAGATAACATGCTGGGTGAACAAATTACAGCGGGGCAATTGACAAACACCGAGAAAGCAATACATGCATATACTAATCATCTTGACTCCTTTGAGACTTGATTGGGCATTACAACATAATACATAGACCGCCATCCAACTACATCTATGACTAATAATCCACCTTCAGGTTATCATCCGAACCCCCTCCAGTATTAAGTTGCAAGCAACAGAGTATTGCTTTACGAACTGCGTGTAAAGTAAACAATACGATTGTTCTATGAACAAAGGATTGTTGTTTTCTCCCTAGTAGCAACAGCACATCTAGTACCTTAGCGATTTCTGTCACTTCCCCAGATTACCAGAGGCATGAATCCACTATCGAGCATAAATACTAACTCTTGGAGTTGCTAGCATCTACTTGGCCAAGATAGCTACTAACAACGGAAAGCATGCAAGATCACAAATAACAAAGACATGATAGAATCAATAATCAATCTGAAATAGCATCTCAAAATCCATCGGATCCCCGCAAACACAACATGCAGAATTACAAATAGATGATCTTGATCATGAACGGAGCTCACAAGATCTAAACATGAAAGCACAAAGGAGGAGAACCAACCATCTAGCTACTACATGGATCCGTAGTCCAAGGATGAACCACTCACGCATCACACCGGAGGCTTGCATGGTGATGAAGAAGGCCTCCAGGGTGAATTCCCCTCTCCGACAGGGTGCCGGGAAGAGCTTCAGATCCCTCCCGATCTAGGGATGGAGATGACGGCGGCTACAGAATCTTTCGTGGATTTATGATCGGGTACTTAGGGTTTATGTCCCGAGGGCATCTTATAGTCGAAGGGGAGGCCAAGGGGGTGCCGGTAGCGGCCACACCCCCCCTGGCGCGGGCCAGGCTAGGCCGCGTGGCCAGGTGGTGTGGTGGCCCCCTAGCCCTTCTCCGTCTCGTATTCTGGCACTTGATGACTTCTAGAAAAATAGGCACTTTGGCTTTTGTCCCGTCCAATTCCGAGAATATTCCTTTTCTGACTTTCCTGGAACCAAAAATAGCAGAAAACAGGCAGCTGGCACTGTGGCTCTTGTTAATAGGTTAGTCCAAGAAATCATAAGAAAAGTACTCCAAAGTTGGAACAAAACACAAGAAAGTGGATAAAACCGAGCATGGAACATCAAAAATTATAGATACATTTGCAATGTATCAACATCCCCAAGCTTAACTCCTGCTCGTCCTCGAGTAGGTAAGTGATAAAAATAAAGAATAATTTTTGAGGTGACATGCACCATCAAAGACTTGATCAAAGTATTTGCAAAACATTCAAAGCTGGGATCATAGTACTTCAATCATAACATGAAAGACAAAGTTCTAGCAATAAGCAAAGAAACTATGATGCAATATGAAAAGGCACAAACAAAAGATTCATGAATAACAATGCTTTGTAAGACATTTGTTTGTTTCACATAAAGAAAACATAGCATAGTAGTATTCAGCTTGTCCCTCAATAGAGTAGCAAATATAAATGCATAGGACACCTTAAAACTTCACAAGAGTGACTAGATACAATAGTTTAAAACAAGCAATAACAAGTTATGCATCAATCAACTAGTCTTGGGACAATGCACATAGAACTAAGAATGGCCACTATGCTCTCAAAGTAGGTGCATAAAGATGGAAGGCTGAGACTCAATATAATGGTGGAAGAAAGGGCCTTTTGTAAAAGTAAGTATGGATTCAAGTCTCATAAAGAGCTTCCAAAAATTATGGTACTTGTAGTTTTCAGCTCTCATTGCCCATATCATAAGCATCTTGAAGGTGATTAAGGTTAAAGTGACACAACTAAGAGGATATGCTTGACAAGTTATAAACTGAAATCTCATGCCCCTTACTTACGAAGACCGATCCTCATGCTACTCAACTTTAGTCATGAGTAAGCTCTTGCCATTGCAAGTATACGTTTATCATTAAGAACCGCCAACGGGGTAACCCTTGCACATGATACGGGAGCTTTCCCATAATCAAAATGACAAGGCAAGCAGACAATGAGCATCTCAACGGTCTTTTTATTTGCTATTTGCATAGGTTTTTATTGAGGATGCTTCATAGAGTGCTCATTATGGTGATGCTGCAAGTTTCCACCATGATTAGGCATGGCTTAGGCTAGCTGCCCAGGCGTTTCTCTAACACACATACAAACTCCATGATCTTACAAGTTCCACTTTTATTTCACACCGCCGGGATCCGTAAGCAAAAGAACATGATATCAACGGGGTACAAAGTACAAGTGCAATGTTGAATGCGTTCCCCATGGTACATGGTTCTGCTAATTTAAACTTATAAAGCACAAGCATATACGCAACAAAGAAGGACCCAATGGTCCAGGTTTATTAGAGGCAATAAAGTAAAGTGTGCCATCAAGTTCATGAGAGCTTTAATCACTAGTTTTATCATAACAAGTGGAAGGTAAACAAAAGCATGAATATACTTGGAATAGCATAAGCTAGTAGGTAGGTATGGTGGACTCTTTGGAATAACTTGGTTTAGGGAGTTGGATGCATGAGTGGAACTCATACTTTGTTGTGGAGGCTAGAAAAAGACTGGGAGCAACAAACTAAGAGAGCAATAATGGCCATAATCATGCAGAGCGACAAAACATCATTGATCAAAGCATAAAGTGATACTACAAGTTGAAAACTAAAGGATCATACAAGCTATGGTGACTTGAGATAGTCATAACATGGTGTGAGCATTTGCCAAGTCAACCCAAATAAAGCATCAAAGGAGAATACCACTATACTATGCTTTAATATGCTAAAACAACGCATGGTTCATCCAAGGCACAGTAAGCAATCTCAATTGTTTATAACAAGTCATGCTACAACAAAGAATACTAAGCATAAATCCAAAACAATATCAAGCATGGCATGACAAAGCATAGGCCACAATCAAAAAACGAGCTCTTTTTACCACATAAGTATGAACTTTCCTACTCTTTTCCAAACCAAACCAAACTATTTGCAAACCAAAGTATGAAAGAGGGGGTCAAACCAATTTGTTCAGCAAAATAAGCAAACCAAGTCAAACGAAAACCAAAACAAAAATGAAAAAGAAGACGCTCCAAGAAAAACACAATTGTGCATGAAACAATAAAAATGAAGCGTTTGGAAGAAACCTGGGATTTTTATTGATGAAGAAGGGGATGCCTTGGGCATCCCCAAGTTTTGACGCTTGTACTTCTTGGATATTTCTTAAGGTGACACGCGTGGCATCCCCAAGCTTGAGCTTTAGTCCATCCTTCATCTCATTACTCATTCCTTCCATACACCTCAAATTTTTCCTTCATACAAAACTTCACACAATCTCATTAGCAAGATTAGTGCACTCAAGATAAATAATTCTCAAGGTTCAGTTCTAACACCAAATAAACTTCCATTAGAACACTAGATACTGTAGCACTTCCCTCAAAAAGCTCAATTCCCCAAAAGAACTCAAGAAGGAACCAACAAGAAGCAAATGCAGAAAATGGCAGAAATCTATCAAAACAGATCAGCAGGTAAAGACGAATTTTTTCGAAGACCTTCTAGTGCTCAAATCAAAAAATGTTGAACTAACGAAAGTTAGATAACAACCTGGGTCAGAAGCACAAAACATTACAGCTCCATCCGACATACAGAGCTCTCTCACGATTTTTTACGGTGAAGCACAAAAATCTGTTTCGGGACAGCAACTTTCCCAATCATTACTTCTCTCTCATTAGAGGTTACTCTTGGCACAAAAAGCAAATAAAAAGGATAAGGAGAGGTTATTACAGAGGTAATAACTTCCAAGACTCATCTAAAACTTTTGGGTTATCTCCCAATAAGTACTTTTCTTTAACGCATTTAAGTTAGGCATAAGAAGCAAGAAAAAGGATCAAGTATTCTCAAATGAAGAAGCATTAAGATCAATACCAGAAATATTTTCAACAAGGCATGGTATATCATCCAAGTAAGTTCTATATGATCCTTTCTCAATGCTCTTGGGTTCACTATTCTCATCAAAAGGGTTTGCAGGAACAATCCAATCAAGATTCTTTTCTATGGCATCATGTATTGCTACTAGTTTAAAGGGTATTGGTATCTTAGGTTCCTCCCCATTAGGTTCGGTTTTGTTCATATTTTCTCGTGTACCAACAATATCTACACATGAGCCTAGCATATTGAAATGTTCAAAAACTTTTCTAGCTTCCTTGGCAACATCATAGAACTCTTTAAACAAAGTTTCCAGGATAAAATCCCTCTTTTCAGGATCCTCAATTTCTTTAAGCTTAAGAAACATTACTTGCATTAAGGGGTTGAGGTTAACAAACCTAGCTTCTAACATGTGAATTAAAGAAGCTGCAACAATCTCATAATTTGGAGCAAGTTCTACAAGGGATCTATCCTCAGTGTCTTCATGTTTGCTAACATGATTAAAGAATTCTTCAATATCATCTTTCCCAATTATAGAACCACTACCAATTGAAAGGTATTTCAAGGTGAATGTAGGGATCAACATGGTGAGCTAAGGAAGAGGTGACAACTAAAGGAGACTTAATTTTTTTGTATTTTTGATAAAGAAAGCAAACTAGTAAAACTAATTTTTTGTGTGTTTTTGATAAAGAAACAAGCAAACAAAGCAAAAAGAAAACTAAGCAAAACAAAAACAACAAACTAAAGAGATTGGTTATGAGGGAATCCCCTTGTGAAGATGTCCTTGACTCCCTGGCAACGGCGCCAGAAAATCTTGATGTGCTCGTCGTTCGACGTAGAGCTCGTTGGGAACCCCAAGAGGAAGGTACGATGAGCACAACAGTAAGTTTTCCCTCAGTTATGAAACCAAGGTTTAATCGAACCAGTAGGAGCAAGGAAACACCCCAAAGGTGTTACTAGCTAAGCTTTGGCAGGGCGCACTACTGGTGCTAGTAGCAACGTGGAGACCTGCACAACACAACCACAAAACTTTGTCCCCAACTTGCGATGAGGTTGTCAATCTCATCGTGTTTTGCAGAAAACAAAGGATTAAACATATCAAATAGAAAGAAGTAAAAGATGCAGAAATTAAACACAAAGCAGTAAAAGATTGTAGATTGTATGTAAAGAAAAAGGACCGGGATCCATAGTTCACTAGAGATGGCTCTCCTTAAGATAGATAACATGTTGGGTGAACAAATTACAGCGGGGCAACTGACAAACACCGAGAAAGCAATACATGCATATACTAATCATCTTGACTCCTTTGAGACTTGATTGGGCATTACAACATAATACATAGACCGCCATCCAACTACATCTATGACTAATAATCCACCTTCAGGTTATCATCCGAACCCCCTCCAGTATTAAGTTGCAAGCAACAGATTATTGCTTTACAAACTACGTGTAAAGTAAACAATATGATTGTTCTATGAACAAAGGATTGTTGTTTTCTCCCTAGTAGCAACAACACATCTAGTACCTTAGAGATTTCTGTCACTTCCCCAGATTACCAGAGGCATGAACCCATTATCGAGCATAAATACTAACTCTTGGAGTTGCTAGCATCTACTTGGCCAAGATAGCTACTAACAATGGAAAGCATGCAAGATCACAAATAACAAAGACATGATAGAATCAATAATCAATCTGAAATAGCATCTCAATATCCATCGGATCCCCGCAAACACAACATGCAGAATTACAAATAGATGATCTTGATCATGAACGGAGCTCACAAGATCTAAACATGAAAGCACAAAGGAGGAGAACCAACCATCTAGCTACTACATGGATCCGTAGTCCAAGGATGAACTACTCACGCATCACACCGAAGGCTTGCATGGTGATGAAGAAGGCCTCCAGGGTGAATTCCCCTCTCCGACAGGGTGCCGGGAAGAGCTTCAGATCCCTCCCGATCTAGGGATGGAGATGACGGAGGCTACAAAATCTTTCGTGGATTTATGATCGGGTACTTAGGGTTACATCCCGAGGGCATCTTATAGTCGGAAGGGGAGGCCGAGGGGGTGCCAGGAGCGGCCACACCACCCCCTGGCGCGAGCCAGGCTAGGCCGTGCGGCCAGGTGGTGTGGTGGCCCCTGGCCCTTCTCCGTCTCGTATTCTGGCACTTGATGACTTCCGGAAAAATAGGCACTTTGGCTTTTGTCCCGTCCAATTCCGAGAATATTCATTTTCTGACTTTCCTGGAACCAAAAACAACAGAAAACAGGCAGCTGGCACTATGGCTCTTGTTAATAGGTTAGTCCAAGAAATCATAAGAAAAGTACTCCAAAGTTGGAACAAAACACAAGAAAGTGGATAAAACCAAGCATGGAACATCAATTATAGATACATTTGCAATGTATCAGGCGGCGCCACCACCAGAAGGATCGCCTTGCTCCCGTATCTCCAACGAGCCTAACCACACATCCCCGCAAGCTCTCGATCGATGGATCGATTGATGATCTAGGAGCTCCACATTGATGACTTTAGCAAGGCGTCATGCTGGCATCATAATGCCCTTTTTTCAGTATATGTTTTCTATATTTATTTTCTAGATATAAATATATGACAGGTGGGTCCCTAATGTTAGATATTAAATAATTTCAGTAATTAGTTTTTGGAATGAATAAAACTATGACATGTGGGTATAGTTGGAAAATAATTTCTAATTTTCAAAAATGTTTTATAAATTTAGAAAATGATTTAAAATGGATTTAAATTGGGAAAATCATAACTAATTCATTTTAGTGGTTTAAACCATAAGCAAGCATCTCTAGTGATAGATAAATATAACAACTTCCTTTTCACTTATTCTTCAGAAATACTAGAGAGTTTAAATAAAGAACATCTCTCTTCAATCATTTTTAAATGGTTCAAAGCAGTTTAACCTCCATGTTCTGAAAAAGACTTTTTCATAACATATTTAACATCACCAATAGTAATTTGACACTCCCTTTCTGGCATAGGAGGTTTATACATTTTTTTAATTTTTAACAAAGTGAACGTAGCTCAAAAGATAAACTCTCACAATTCAGTACTCACAAGTAAAGGATTCATCAAGACTTGAAATTCGAACCATTGCTTAAAGTTCTAAGGTCCCTGATCAAGAACCCCCTAATGCAACTCAAAGTCTAAGGACACGGTTTATGTCGTTATATCCCTCTCTACTCTCTTCATTACACTGAAGTGTAGCCCTATGATCCCATAAAGGTGAAGTAACATGAACTCAATGTTCGCATTTTACCATCATAGAACCACATAAAAGATGAAAACTTAACCAAATACTCATTGCATACTATATGGAAATCATAGCCAATTCATCTCATGCCTCTAGGAACATGGGGAACTACTAACATCGGTGAAACATGGCACAAACCAGTGGCATATGGAACACAACACAACCAAAAAGTATAACTTCACCAAAAAATAATGACAAGTTACCAAGCATAATCATACACACATAACTTAAACGATATTCTAGGATTCAATCTACCACAAACTATGAGGTGGATGATGTCGATCTCGAGATGGAGATGGTGCTGATGTTGGGGGTGATGGAGAGACCCCCCCCCCTATGCTAAGGAGGAGTTGGTGATGATGATGGCTTCAATTTCCCCCTCTCAAGCAGCCTCGAAGCAATAGGACCTTCCCTATCCTGGAGTAGGAGAAGACTTTCGCCTCCATCACCGCCTGTGTAAACTATGGAAAAAATAAGGCGTAGGTTTTTTGTCGAAGTAGAGGGGTATGTGAAAAGGAGGATTTGAGACAATGCACCGGGAGAGAACATGCCCATGTGGCACAACCTAGGGTATGGTCCACGCCACTAGGTCTCGTTCAGGCCTCATGGCTCCTCTCGTTTGCTTTCAGTGCCTAGTGTCCTTCTCCCAATGAAAATCTCCTATGGTATCTTCCCCGAATTAATTTGTGTCCAGAAGGTCCCTGAAACATCAAAATACGAAAAATGAGGTTGTTTGCCTCCTAGAAATTAAATACCCAAGCAAGACACTTTGTAGGAAAGTCCTAGAAATCATCTAAAAGGCATAAATAGTGATGTATAAGTGCAAATAACAATATAAACTAGTCCTATATATGGCTATTATGATGATACAAAATGCAAGTATCACTCGATGCTGTAGAGCCATCACCACCAGCCGTTTGGCCATGCCCTCCGCCACCTAACATCAGTATGCCTATAGCTGGGATGATGTAGAGTCCTCAAGCCCATCCATTCTTGGGGCAAGGTCCCCAATTTTTATGGTTTAGGGTTTGATTCATCAAGTTGGTAATTCAGGGTTTTTCCTCGATTTAGCTCGATTAAACCCATTTTCTATGCAATTTCTATACAATTAGGACCTTGTCAATGTGGACTATGCTCTAGATACCCGCGAGGACCCCAGATTTCATGGTTTGGCAGTCGGTTGTCTAGAGGTGTATCATGTGCATAGGCTTGTGTCGTAGAAGTGAATGACGTTTTAAGGGATGAGCATATTTCGTATATTTTACATATGTTCAATACGGAATGTAAGTTCTCTTCATGATTTTTTCAGTATATGTGTTGCCCTGAAATGGGTTCCGTCTTGGTACACTAGCACAAGTCAATGTGTACCTCCAACACCGAGGGTGATGCACCACACATCATGTTGGAGGAGGCCTGCTATAAGCGATAAGCAAGATAATCTAGCTGGCGCTTTTGAAACATAAAGTCCCAGTTCCTCAAGACGGACCCTATAGGAGGTTACAACAACTATGGTTTGAACTAATATGGGCTTGGACACTCTTAGCTCGGTTATTGCTTCGACAGATTATCTACACGTGAAATCGTTGATAAAATGGAGAGCAAGGACAAAGGTTGAGAATACAAAGTAAAGGTATTGATTTTTCGACTATTTGCATCTAAGACTCAATCGGCCATCACACCTCACATATATATGAGGTGGCTAGTATTCCCGTTCAAGCTATGGCAACTCATACACCTTTACAAGTAGGAATCAAACTCCTAATTCTAGCCTTAAACTAGGTAGCTTGATACTCTGGCTTCGTATTCGATATGGACCCAAGTGTTAGTTTGCCATCTTCTGCTTCAAGCCACTAATGGTCCTTTCATGTTGGAGTAGAGATTTCCATTGTATTCGCGTCATCATAGATGTTGTTCCATGGGCTTCTAGGCATAAACCAGTACCAACTAGGCCATATTGAGTATTACTCTAGGTTACTAATCATTATTTCCATATCTGAACCGATAATAAAGTGACTCGGCACATGTATGGTAATTGTTGTCCCTTGATAGGTTCCTTGGAACACCTTCTCGATCCTTTCACATTTTTCCTTTGCTCCTGGTTGACTTATTCCTTGACTCCTTCCTGATCCGGATCAAAGTTTGAAACGTGTTCATCAAGCCCATCTTCAAAAACAGGAATTCATCATCTTGGTTCAAAGCTAGCCCAAAATGGGTGACAACATATGCCCCTATTTTCTATTGAAGGTGGTGATGCATGTAAAATGCATACATGAACTTTCTAGTTTATTGTTACATATTCTCACATATTTGCATCATTGAGAATGTTACATACATTTTTACATTGATTTACGGGGATTTACCAATGACCCCCTTTAATAGGGTTATAACTCTACAAAACATGAAAACCCTCCTTTTTGTATTTTTAAGTTTCAGGGACCTAATCAAAGTCAAATTGACCTAGGATTTTTTGAGGATTACTTTTTCATGAAGACAAGGATCTAAAGCACTTGGACCACAAGAGGGAGGCCTGAGACCCATTTGATCCCATGTGGTGCGACCCACAACCCTGGCCGCACCACCCGTGCTCTTTTCCCCCCTCGAGCATCGAAAGTTGTCCATCTTCATCCCTAACTCAAAATCTTGACCCCAAAAACGCCTATAACAAGGTCCCTTGGGATAATCTCTAAGCAAGATGAGAAACATCAAAACAGAGCCAGAACTAGCAAACATTGGAGGGGAAACACAGCTGGAGCTACCAACGGTTGGATCTCCACCTTCTTCAACATCATCAACATCGTCTCCATGATGAAGAGGGAGTAGTTCACCTCTGGACTATGGGTTTATGGTAGTATCTTGATCTACATCTCTCTCATTCTATCATTGTCATAGTACCATATGAGCTACCCAACATGATTATGTTCATCTATGTTATTTCTATGTGATGGATCTTTGTTTTGTGCGATGATATTTGAGATTGGAATTCTAACATGTGTAATATGTATTGGTAGATGCATATTATGTACCCCTTTATTAAGTACTTCTTTTGACCATACTTGCATGCAATAATATGTGTGGGGGGACGTGTGTATGATATGGAGTAACATGGTGGTGGAGATTGGGAAGGGACAGAAAACTCGAGATCAATTATGTTTTTTACCTTTGTTTTGTTACCTCACTAGGAATAAAGTGAATGCATGTGTTATTCATCTTGTGGCAGCAAAAATGCTCTTGTTTGGTCAATGTAGCACATTTGTTATTCAAACATCATGTCAGAGTACCTAAGACTATACTCTGTTTATTCTTAATTCTAGATTGCATGCAGTTCTCCCTTTTTAGATGAGTACAAATGAGATGTGTTGCATCATCTTTATACTAGGAAGTGATTCCCATATGAATGCTAATCAAACACATAATGAAGTTCCAAATGATATTATATCATCCATAAGCAGTTTTATGTCCATTGCACCTTATGAGAGAGTAGACAAGTGAACACATGAACCTGGTCCAGTTTTTATTATAAAAAACACCTTCCATACACTTCTATTTCCTTTTATATTTTCAGCATTAACTAAATATGAAAATACAAAAATACATTTACTATTTGCATAAACAAACAAACAACCAAGAAGAACTCCCCCCTATGTAATCTTGGCTTGTTAGCCTCAGACTTTTCTATCTCCCTCCTGTTATATATATAAAATTTACACCATAGGAGCTTCCCCTACGGTAAAGGTGTCAAAAAAAACTTTACTTTATTGCTTTTACTTTTTGCCTAGTTATTGGTTATTTACTTTCATTTATTTATAGTTTTATTTTAGGTTTACTAATATGAAACCTTGTGCTTAACAACTAGACGGTGGAGTTGGGGACACAAGGCAAATACTTTGTTTTGTAGGTTGCTTGAAGAAGACAAGAAAAGAAGTTTCCTAGCCAATTCCCTGAGAGTTTGATATAAACCCTCGAGTCACCCTTGTGGGGGAAAATACGCCTTCTACAACACTCTACACTTGGAGTCTCAACGAGTTGGTACACATAGAGTTGTTGCCATCAAGAATATTTTTTGGTGTCGTTGCTAGGGAATTGCTGGGAGCATCTCGCAGTAGCATCTTCATCAATTTGGGAGAACAATTCTTCCACAAAAACTGTTAGAACATTTTCTAGCACCGTCAGCACCAAACTTGTGCAAACACATAAGCTTGGGGAGGTTGCACTAACGTGAGCTTATCTTGTATTTTATATTTACAAAGCACTTTTGTTTGTCTTATTTTTTTATTTTACTTGTTATTTTGTTTGTTTTCTTTTAGTCTTGTTTTTAACTTTTTACTATACATAAAAATCCATAAAAAATAGTGTAGATTTACTTTTTTATAATCATGGGAGAAAGAAATAAAAATTATGTGACTGTACCAACACCCTTAATGAACAATTCATTGCTAGGCCTATCACAACTTTGGAAATTAAAGCTAATTGTTTTGAAGTTTGTCCCGGTCTACTTAATCTTATTACTAACGAACAATTTGGAGGTAGTGCTAGTTAAGATGCATCAATGCACTTACATGACTTTTGTGAGATTTTTGATATGCAAAAATTTAAGAATGTGGAAAATGATATTGTTAAACTCAAACTATTCCCGTTCTCACTTAGATCCAAAGCTAAAGAATGGATATTATCATTACCAACATGTAGAATAAACTCTTGGGATAATCTTAAAGAAGCTTTTATTAAGAAATATTATCCTCATGTTAAAATCTTGCAAAATAGCATACTATCCTTTAAGAAATGATAATGAACATGTAGCCATAGTTTGGGAAATAATTAAAATCATGCTTAGTACTTGTCCATCTCATGGGGTAAATGAATGGACTATCTTACATTCTTTTTATCATGTCAAAGTAAGTAAGGTTATACCCTAAAAAATCTAAGGCCATAGTCTGTTTATTCTTTATTCTAGATTGCATGGAGTTTTCTTTTTCTAGAGGAGTATAAGTGAGATGTGTTGCATCATATTAGTAGTAAATAAAAGTGCTAGTTTTTTTTTGGCTCAAACTGCTATCCACGTTGTCCCGATTCTTTTCGGCTGTGGGATGGACGTTGAGGAGGATATGCAGCGACGTCACAATGGAGCGCTGCTATCCTGTGAGGTGTGCCCCATTGCGGGCCAGGGCAGAAGATTCCTTACCACAAACAGGTGTACAACGTGCCATCATACACCGGTTCGTAGATTGGTGGGCCGTGCACGCAACATGGGCCCGCCGTTAGAGTACGCGGGCATGATCAGGCTCTATGAGAGGCATTCTCAGCACGCCATGCCTCTATACCCCTGGGTGGCAGTGCCCGCTGCGAGACGACCTGACACCGTGAGCCCATGTTAGGCGCGGTTTATCATGGACATGGGCCCACTCGAGGTCGACGTGGCGCCGTAAGCCCATGACGTTCGCGTATCCTCGCGGTCGTGGGCCTCGTGTAGAGACGATGTGGCGGCGTAAACCTATGCAGGGCACGGTTTATCACGGACATGGGACCGGTAAATGTTGTTTTTTGCGTTGTAAGCCCATGTCATCTGCGGTTTCTCATGGCCATGGGGCCCGTGTAGATACGATGTGGGCAGCGTAAACCCATGTCATCTGCCATTGTAGACCAAAGACGACCTGGGTTATCGCGGGCATGTAGACGGGCAGACAACATAGAGGTACGCGGTTTACATCCATCTTGGTGAGATCCTACTGTGGATTCCGTCTAGACCCGAGTTGGCAACCTAGATCTTTGGTGTACGCATGCTCTCGTAGCGTTTATCGTTTAGCTTGCCTCAGCTGGCTAGTCAAACATAATTAAGTGATGCGACCACCCGTACTACCCACCTCGCCGGGTTCAGATGCTAGTGCGTAGGAGCCTCCGCATGATGGCACGTCTCCTGACGAGACAGAGTTAATGGCGTGGTGCCCGTTGCGCCTAGCAATGACGCCCATAAAATCCCCGCGCGCCGTACTCTACTGGTGCACCCACCGTGACCCACCTCGCGCTTCCTTCACGCAGAGCTCTGGCGTTTCCTGGCGATGATGAGTCGCCATGACCAGGAAGCCGTTAGGAGCAGGAGCGGCTGGAGCAGGGCCAAGCGCAATGGCTTCTAGCTGAGGAACCTCAGCATCGATGAGGCAACGATGTTGTTCAAGGACAGCCTGCTCGTGCCGCCGTATTGGCGTCTGCCCGGTGGCTAGGACCTCGCCCATGATGCCAACACCATCCCGCCTCTTCCACGCAACGACGACGTGTGCGGTCATCGAGTATCGATGGTCCCTACTGCCGGCGATTTTGCACCAGGACCTGGCATTGAGCGACCCCACGCGGTGGACATCGATCCTCCAGCTTGAGTGCAAGGAGGCGGTGAAGCGGGAGGCCATCCCGTGCGGTGGCCCATTGAACACGGACGACCGCCACGACTATTGGGATATACTCGACGCTGACGAGGTACTGTCTCAGCGTGGGTACCATCGTGACGAGCATCGACATCCCGCCTTCTTCACCGAGCCATGGTTGATGGCTCCACCTCCTTCTCTACAGCGGCGAACCATGACATCATGCACACGGCCAGCGTGAGGGGTGCGCGGGACATCTTCCCTCGCCTTGTAGCAGTCGCCATCACCGGTGAAGGACGAGGATGACCATCATGGCGACAACTATTTCCATGATGAAGAGAACACCGGCGAGGAGTTCCCCAACCATGGCACCAATTTCCGGGCGGAGCACGCCGCCGCTAGAAAAGCACATCGGCAGCGGGGCGTGGGACTCGAGGAGTTTCGTGCGGACATCATGCTGCTAGACCTTGATCTGGAAGAAGCACTGGCGCTGGCGCTACGTGAGTCATAGGAGCACGCATGGTGCGAGTCGTATGAGTGCGTGGCGCTCGAAGAAGATGTGCATTGGGTTGGCACTTTTTGTGCCCTCCACGACTCTGCCAAGGCCGCGTGGGATGCACGGGTGCCCCCTACAACGCCGCCACCGTCATATCGTCCAGTTTGCCATCATCGCCAATAGCGTCTGCCGCCTAGGCACAAGCATGGAACCAGACGCCTCTGGTGCTGGTAGACATCGTCGATGATAGTGACGAGTAGGCGTGATGCTCACTTCATCTCGGCGGTGCGGCAGTTTATGTTTAGTTTACTATTTAGTTTTAGATTCTAGATATGTTGTGGATTTCATTCATGCCTATAAATGTTCTCATCTCGAATGAAAACAAATCTTTGTTTGTCATCCTTGGTGTTGGAACGTATGTCACAGTAATTATTGTGCTTGGTCTTATTTGCTTTGTAATGAGACTATGTTTCCTTATTATATCTGATTATCAGAAAGAATTGTCCGCCTCTTCCTTGCACAACCGTGGGTTTAGGCATTCTAGTCTTAAACTTGCAGAATGTCTAAAAATCACGTTAGACTCTTTCCTTAATGTCGCAAATCTACGCGACATTTGCAAACTTAAACTCAAAGAATATCTAACAATCACACTGGACTTTCTCCTAGCCGTTGAAAATTACCATGATGCTTGCGGTGGTTCTTTCCTACTTCTCTCTATATGGCACCTCGCATTATACTTTTCTTTGGTTATGTTAATTATTCTTTTGTGGACCATCATATCCGAGTCAAGCATATGCAGAGTCGTGTCTACATGACACGTTCGCCCGTTTCCTTGATAGACAAACGTCTTGTTAACACAGGATTTGCCTGACTGCCTTGCTCGGGGAGGCGCAGAGAGAAGGACGTATATGCAGCGCTATCATATCATGACGCTTTCGGCCGTGCCACGGGGGCGCAGAGAGAAGTCTAGTTTATATTAGGATGTTATATCTATATGAATGTTAACCAAACACATAATAAAGTTCCAAGTGATATTATATCATCCATAAGCAGTTTTTATTCATTGCACCTTATGAGAGAGTAGACAAGTGAACCCATGAACCCCGATCCACTTTTTATTATAAGAAACATCTTGTACACACTTTCATTACATTTTATATTTTATGCATTAATTAAATCCTAAAATACAAAAATACATTTACTATTTGCATAAACAAATAAACAACCAAAAATAACTGTACATTATTGCTTTTACCTTTTGCCTAGTTATAAATTGTTTACTTTCATTTATTTATTGTTTTATTTTAGTTTTACTAATACGAAACCTTGTACTTGACAACTACATGGTGGAATTGGGGACACAAGGCAAATACTTTGTTTTTTAGGTTTCCCAAAGAAGACAAGAAAATAAGTTTCCTAGCCAATTTCTCGAGAGTTTGATATAAACCCTCGAGTCACCCTTATGGGAGAAATACGCTTGCTACAACACTCTACACTAGAGTCCCAACGAGTTAGTACACACAGAGTTGTTGTCATCAGGTTGCAAACCATAAAATACTCCATGTAGAACTCATCTAAGGGCGATGTATGTGATCGTTGGCCACGTATTGGGCCGAGAGCGCTATTATGTCATTGGACATTGCCTGTGGATAATCAGTTTCCACACGCTAGGATGGAACTTCTTGAGGTATTTGATATTGATAGCTCATGTTATGATCTTTCCGCCTAAAGTCTCCATCAGATAAGAGTTTTCGGGTACTACCTTAATGATCTGCATCGGCCCTTCCCAATTACGAGTCGACTTCTAGATTCCTTGATTTGGATTTTGATCGGTAAGATAGTTTTCTATACCAAGTCCCCAACTTGAAAGTTGTTTAGCTGGACTTTCTTGTTGTAGGTCCTTGCCACCCGCAACTTATCTTTCTTGATGTCTCATAGATCCATCAAGTGCTTATTCGCTATTTCATCGATGTTGTCCATCATAGAGTCGTAATAACCCTTAGTCTCAAAGATGTCAGATTTATGTCTAGAGGAAGACTACCTTCTTGTCCATACACTAACTCAAAACGAGTTATTTTAGTATCTTTATGCCTTGAGATTCACTGAGCCCATAATTTCTTAGATAATACCTCATGCCACTATAGGGAATATGCCCTAGAGGCAATCATGTATGATCTTATTCCCAATGTATTCATAAAGTTGTTATATTGTCCTTGTATTAATTTTTGATATGTATCATTGAATATGAGATTCCATTGTGGAACTATATATTCATGTTGTTCATACTAGATATCCTTGGTCATTGAGGTTGTGCTGGACATACAACTTAGACTAATGTGAAAGTCGACTGATGGCTAAGTTCCACTTGTCATGGGCATGGTGATGCTATTCCGACTTACATGGATTCGGCTAAAGAATTTGGCGAGTCGGACTAACCCATATTTAGATACAATGAACAATTCATCATTTGTATGTCTCAATCAATGTAATCCTTAGACCTGAGGTTATCGCGCAATCCGAGCTATGTATTACCGACTTAGGTTCTGTCAAATGTTGTTCCGTCAAAGGGAAGTTATAAAGGCAGAGTTTGGGTCGACTGAGAATCAAGCTAAGTGATGTGGATGACCAAGATGGGATTTTGCCCCTCTGACTAGAGAGATATTCTATGGGCCCCCTCAGATGATATGATTCGAAAAGCATGGCCATCATGACTCGATTAAGTGTTAACTGAGGCATTTAGTCGGATGAATCGCTTATCTCGGATCCAGAAGAGAGTTGAGCTATTTGAAGGATGACAATTATTTCCCTATAGCTTGAAAAGATGTATCGTGAGGCAAAAGGGACTCGGACGCAAGTCGCATTGGAAGGTATGTCATCATGACTTTTTGGTACTTGGGAGTCGGGACATTCTGCTAGGAGCCACTACCGACTGATTAATCATGAGTAAGACTCAAATCATGTCCGAGTCACCATGAGCCTACCGGATCACACACTTAAGAGAGGGAGCAAGGTTGGGGTGGACCCGAACCGGAAACCTGTTTGGTTTGGACCCGAATCGAACATGGACTGAGTCAATCAGTTGGTCTCGTAGTGACTAATATAGGATTTAGTGAATGGTCCACAAGTGAGTGGATCCCACATTCACTCCCTATATATACTGGGGCGTAGATGCCTAATGGTAACGGTTAGGTCATTCCATGCGTTGGAAACCCTAACTCCATTTCAGTCCAGCCATCGTACCATACCTAGTAGTCCACCGCCGATGCTCCTACTTGTACGTGTGGATACCGACCGAGGTGTTGTAGGATCAACACTTCGATGATCGTGGATTGGAACATATCATGAGGAGTTCACTGCTTCGACTGGCGTGCTTCATCAGTATTCAGCAACCGCACATCTAGTTGTAATCCTCGTGGCCTTCTACCTTGGCTAAGATCTTGGGTGTACTACATAGGGAATTTTTTGTTTTATCTATACCTGGCCCAACAATGGTATTTGAGCGATAGCTTCTGGTTTTAGTCTCGAGATCTTGCATATGTGATATGCGGTAGGTATTAGATTGGATCTAATTGTTGTTTTGGTGGTCGCTCTATGAGATAGATCGGTATTGTACAAGGTTGATTAGATCAATCGTACTCAGGGAATGGATGATCTAGTTTCCATGATTATACTGTTGAGGTCGTGGAACAACATACCCCTACCAGTCGTCTTATGCCATCGGGGTAGATTGTGACACACAAATCTAAATACAGTGATCGAAGATTAAAAAAGTTTGATCGAATCGGAGTATGGATCGGATTTGGGTTAAATTGTTTTATCTGATGAAGAAATCCATGTTTTGGATCGCCGGCTTCGTGTTGTCATAGCGCCTTCGATGTCGTTGCGAGTTTCACAACACCGGTAGATATCGTATCTATACATAACTTGTTTTTGCAGGATGATGTTGTGAATGGTATGTCTTATGTGCATGTGATGTGTGTAGGCCATACGTGATCTGTGAATCACGGTTTTTGTCAGCCGACTGGAGGCTAGGCGCTATCATTTTATTGTATTGCGACCTGCGTGTCAGATTCTCTATGTAATTTACTTTACTAGCTAGTGTAGCTGTTTGGAGAACCCGGATGGCATGCAAGTCGATGTATAAGTTGGTGACATGGAGTAAGATGGCACGTGACAAGAGTTGGCATGAGTCAGCTTACGAGCTTATTGGAAATGGAGATCACTGAAAGAAATATGCCCTAGAGGCAATAATAAATGGTTATTCTCTTATTCCAGATTTATAATAGATGTTTATTTCTCATGATATAATTGTGTTAACCTGAAATGTTAATACATGTGTGTTTAATAAACAAAATAAAAGGTTCCTAGTAATGCCTCTCACTAGCTTGTTGATTAACTGATGATTAAGGTTTCCTCATCATGAACATTGGATGTTGTTAATAACAAGGTCATGTCATTAGAGAATGATGTGATGAACATTCACCCACAATAGATTTAGCAATACGATCATGTCCTCAAGTTTATATTGCTATCTCATTTGAAGTAACTCTAATCCTTAGACCATGAGATCACGCCAATCACTAACTCTGGAAGAGTACTTTGATTCCATCAAACGTCACACCGTAACATGGTGATTATAAATATTTCATTGAGTAGTTGGAAAGTATTGGTTGAGGATCATGGATCAAGAGTGGGATTTGTCCATCCCGATGACAGAGATATATACCTAGGGCCCTCTTGGTGATATCACATTGACATAGCTTGCAAGCAAGTGACAAGATCACTAAGAATGTTATATCATGGGAGCAAGAAAAGAGTACTTGTCGGTAACAACATCGAACTAGGTAAAATATTGTGAGATAAAAGGAATTGGTTACTTAGAAAAAGGTTCACGCGGTCACTAGTTCATCGTTGAATAAGTAGGAGTCATTATGGATCTCCAGGTCCCGCTAATGATTATTGATCGGGGAGAGTATCGATCATGTCCACTTAGTTCATGAACCCGTAGGGAGACACACTTAAGGTTCGTCGACACATTTGAGTGGATAGGGAACGCAGGAGAAAATACTCGACAACGCAGGAATAGTTCTAATAAATCTGCCAGAATAGTTTCGGTGTATCAAAATATTGCAAGGGGATAAAATATTAACGTGTTCATTAAATGAAGTACTCATTAAATAAAGTGTTCACTAAATTGAGTAGCATTAAACCAAGTGAATTAAAGTTCTTTAATGGAAAGACCTTTGGTTTCTTGGGTGGAGTTTTAATCAGAGAAAGTGGAGATGAATAATTGTGAGTGTAGTGTCCACCCACATCAATGAGGGAAGAGGTGGGGCACCCTCTTGGCAGCTAGCCATGGGAGGGGATGCCCCTCTCCCACCTATAAAAGTAGGGGTGGAGCACCTCCCCTCTCACTCATTCCTTCCTCCTCTCATATGCCCTTTGGTTGGCATCTCCCTCCCCTTGCTAGCCTTGTCCATTCACACGAGCATGGTGCTTAGGCAAAGCCTTTCTCAAGATCTTCTCCACCACCATGTCTTAGTGCTTCTGGAGTTCCATAGGATCCACTACTTTCGTTCTCCAACTACAGCAAGGAACGGAGGTCGTCGACACACTTAACGTGTGACCAATTTCAGAGGTGCTGCCCCTTTGTGGCACTGATTGTCTTCGCGTCCTTGAGGAAGGCCGTGTACAATCTACAAGATTCATGTTTGTTTGTGGGAACATTATCGTGCTCACGGTATTCAAAGGTGAGTCCTTTTGGAGTCGTTACAAGTATCTCTTATATTCAATCTTGGTAGTTGCAATAGTAGGATTTTTTTATTTTCCATGCAACGAACCCTATCTGTGGTATCAGAGCTATGTCTATGCGTACATGCTATGTATGGTTAGAACACATAGAGATGTGGATGTTGATGATCACGTTATTGCATACTTTGTGAATTTGGATCATGGTGGCAAGTTGGGATGAAGCGATCCAGACTAACTTTACATGTCCTCGCACATGAGACTTGTCCCATGCTTGACATGCAACATGTATTGCGTAAGTGGCTCAACGGGTGTATGTCTCTCCTAGCATGGTCATGATCAAATTTACAATGGTTTGATAATAACTTGATTATCACCGTTGTGGTTAAAGTTCGTAGGTAGAACGGTTCTTTCTTAGAAAGCTCACATGCACGTGAAATATGTAAAAAAAATAGATATGTCTAACTTGTTTTTTTAGGGCTTGTGATGTGATATGGTCATTGATACAACAATTGTTGTATGCAATGAGATTTATTGTAAGTTAAAGAACTAGAAGGAACCATATGGTTGTCTTTATCTTTTTATGGCATGTATGCTATATATATATATAGCTGAGATATATATTGTAATGGTGTAGATGACCATCATCATGGTGCCATGGACCTTAGTGCCACGCCAGTGGAATGATGGAGATCATACTATGACACACAAGATGGAGATCAAATGCGAGAAGGACCATATCATATCACATTATTCTTGCATGTGATGTTTATCCTTTGATGCATCTTATATTGCTTTGATTTGATTGCCACAATAGCATTATAAGATGATCCTTCCCACTAAATATCAACATAATAATATGTTCTTACTTAGTATGCACTGTTAAGAAAGTTTGTCATTTTGAAGCTCCACGTGATGATCTGGCGTGATAGACTCTACGTCCGGATACAACGGGTGTAAGATAGTTTTACGCATGCGAGTACTAAGGTTCTTACTTGGAAAGCCTAGCATGTACAGAAATGGCTTCAGAACATGAACCGAAAGGTAAAGCACGAGTCATATGAATTATAGGATGTCCATATGATGCTCGCCATTGGATCTGCACCACCACAAGTGATGATCGGTCGTGGTGTAGTGAATTTGGTTCGTGTAATCACTAAAAATGACTAGAGGGATGTTGTTTTTGAGTGGGAGTTCTCGTAGTGATTTTGAATTAACTTGAACTCTATCTATTATAAACCTAGTCTAAGTATTCTTTGCAAATATATTGTAGATCATGGCATGCCCTGCATTCAATTTCAATGCATTTCTAGATAGAGAAAAGTTGCAAGATAATGGGTCTAACTTCACCAACTGGCACTGCAACGTGAGGGTTATCCTCACGGGCATGAAAGAGTCCTATGTGCTGGACAGTCCGTTAGGTGAGGCCCTTGCAAATGATACGACTCAGGAAGAGCGCAATGTGTATGCCATGAAGTATGATGACTGCACTCTTGTGAGGTGTGCGATCCTCCAGTCGGTGGAGCCTGAAATCCAAAAGCGCATTGAACTTACTGATGCTGATGTCATGGTGGAAGAACTCAAAACTATGTTTGGGGACCAAATCCGCACTGAGAGATATGCGATCTCTGATAATTTATTTAGTGCAAAGATGGAGGAGCATATCTCTGTGAACGAGCACGTCATTAAGATGACAGGCTACGCTCCACATCTTGAGACACTAGGATGTGAGATTCCACCTGATCTCACGATGGATAGAGTTTTACTGTCGCTCCCACCCAACTACAAAGGGTTTGTGTTGAACTACAAGATGAGTGGTGCGAACAAGTCACTCACCGAACTCGCAGGCTGAAGACTATCGAGGTAGATATAAAGAAAGATCACCAAGTGTTGGTGGTCAATAAGACCACCAATTTTAAGAAAAGGGGCAAGAAAGGCAAGTCCAAGGGTAACTTCAAGAAGGTCGACAAATCTATTGCCGGGCCTGAGAAGATGACCAAAGGAGGCCCTAAGCCTAACACTAAATCTTTATACTACAAGGGGACTGGTCATTGGAAATGGAACTTCCCAAAATACTTGGCAGATAAGAAGGCTAGGAACATGAACAAAGGTATATATGATATAATTGTTATTGATGTGTTCCTTACTAGTAGTGGAAGTAGCACCTGAGTATTTGATACTGGTTTGGTTGCTAACATATGTAACTCGAAACAGGGGCTAAGGAATAGTCGACAACTAGCCAAGGATGAAGTGATGATGCACATATGCAATGAATGAAAGGTGGATGTGATCCCTGTTGGAACGCTGCCGCTTCATCTACCGTCGGGATTTACAATAAACCTAAATAAATGTTATCCAGTGCATGTGTTGAGCATGAACATTATATTTGGATCATGTTTAATGCAAGACAGTTATTCATTTGCTTCTGAGAACAATGGTTGCTCCATTTATATGAATAATATCTTTTATGGGCATGCACCTGTGTTGAATGGTTTATTAGTTCTGAATCTTGATAGTAATAGTACACATATTCATAATGTAAATGCCAAAAAATTCAAGTTGAATGATGATATTGCTGCATATATGTGGCATTGTTGGTTGGGTCATATTAGTGTTAAACGCATGAAGAAGCTCCATTTTGATGGATTACTGGAATCACTTGATTATGAATCATTTGAGACATGTGAACCATGCCTTTTGGGCAAAATGAATAGAACCCTGTTTTCTGGAACAATGGAGTGGGCGACCGATTTATTAGAAATAATACATACCGATGTATGTGGTCCAATGAGTGTGTTAGCACGCGGTGGATATCGTTATTTTGTGACTTTCATGGATGACTTAAGTATATATGGGTATATTTACTTAATGAAACACAACTCTAAAACATTTGAAAAGTTCAAAGAATTTTAGAGTGAAGTAGAAAATCATCGTAACAGAAAGATCAAATTTCTATGATCCGATCATGGAGGAGAGTATCTTAGTTACGAGTTTGGCACGCACATGAGACAATGTGGAATTGTTTCACAACTCACTCCCGCTGGAACACCACAATGAAATGGTGTATCCAAATGTCGTAATTGAACTTTATTAGATATGTGTGATCTATGATGTCCCTTACCGATCTGCCACTCATTTTGTGGTCATGCATTAGAGACAGTTGCATTCACTTAAATAGGGCACCATGAAAATCCATTGAAACAACACCATCTGAATTATGGTTTGGTCACAAACCTAAGCTATCATTTCTAAAAGTTTGGGACTGCGATGCTTATGTGAAGAAACTTCAGCCTGATAAGCTCGAACCCAAAGCGGAAAAATGCGTCTTCATCGGATATCCTAAAGAAACAATTGGATACACCTTCTATCACCAAGGTTTTTGTTGGCAAGATTGGATCCTTTCTGGAGAAAGATTTTCTCTCGAAAGGTGTGAGTAGTAGGAAGGTAGAACTCGACGAGGTTACTGAACCTCCTCTTCCTGAAATAGTGAGTAGCGCAGCACCGAAAACCGTTCTAGTGTTGAATCCACCAAGTGAAGAGGGAACTAATGCTGAGGATCATGAAACTCCAGAAGATACCACTACCATGCCTCGCAGGTTGGGCTAGATACGTACAGCTTCTGGACTGTACGGTGATTCAATCTTGAATTGCATGGTAGATAGAAGCGATGACCCTGCAACATATGAAGAAGCGATTATGATCTCGGATTCCAACAAATGGCTTGAAGCCATGCATCCGAGATGGGATCCATGTACGAAAACCATGTTTAGACTTTGGTGGACTTACCTCACAACCGCAAGGCCGTTGAGAATAAATGTATTTTCAAAAAGAAAACTGACGCTGACAGTAATGTAACTGTCTATAAAGCACGACTTGTTGCGAAAGGGTTCCAACAAATTCAAGGAGTTGACTACGATGAGACTTTCTCACCCGTAGCAATGCTAAAGTTTGTTAGGACTATGTTAGCAATTGCTGCATTTTTTGATTGTGAAATCTGGCAGATCGATGTCAAAACAACATTCCTTAATGGAAACATTGAAGAAGAGTTGTATATGATGCAACCCAAAGGTTTTGTCGATCCTAAGGATGATGAAAATGTATGCAAACTTCAGCATTCCATTTATGGACAGAAGTAAGCATCCCGAAGTTGGAATCTCTACTTTGATAAGGTAATCCAAGGGTTTGGGTTTGTCCAAACTATAGGAGAGACTTGTATTTACAATAAAGTGAGTGGGAGCTCTGTAGTATTTCTGATATTATTTGTGGATGACATATTATTGATTAGAAATTATATATATCTTTTGAAAACCATAAAGGATTACTTAAATAGTAAGTTTTCAATGAAGGACCTTGGTGAAGATGGCTATATTTTAGGCATCAAGATCTATAGAGATAGGTCAAGACGCATAATTGGATTATCACAGAGTACATACCTTGACAAGATTCTAAAAAGGTTCATAATGGACGAAAGTAAGAAAGGGTTCTTACCTATGTTGCAAGGTACGACTTTGAGCAAGACTCAGATTCCACCTTCAACAGAAGATAGAGAAGCAATGGAAAATGTCCCCTATGCCTCAACCATAGGCTCACTTATGTATGATATGCAGTGTATAAAACCAAATATGGCACATGTTGTTAGTTTAACTAGCAAGTACCAATCTGCTCTAGGTTTGGAACACTAGAAGGCGGTCAAGAATATCTTTAAGTACTTAAGAAGAACTAAGGATATGTTTCTCATCTATGGAGGTGAAGAATAGCTAGCCGCAAAGTGTTACGTCGATGCTGGCTTGGACACCAATCCAGATGACTCTAAGTCACAATCCATATATATATTTCTTATGAATGGAGCAACGGTGAGTTGGAGGAGTTCCAAGCAACCTATGGTGGCAAGATCTTCAATTGAGGTAGAGTATATCTCTGCTTCAGAAGCAGTGGCAAAAGTACTTTGGATGAAGGAGTTCATTTCCGAACTAGGTGTGGTTCCAAGTTCTTTGGATCCAATGGTTACCCATTGTGACAATAATGGTGCCATAGCCAATGCTAAGGAACCAAGGTCTCATAAGAATTCCAAGAATATCAAGCAATGATTCCACTCCATTCAGGAACATGTCCAGGATGGTGATATAGAGATTTGCAAAGTGGACACATATCTGAACATTGCAGACCCGTTGACTAAAGCTCTCCCGAGGGCAAAACATGATCAGAACCAGAACTCTATGGGTGTTAGATTCATGACTATGTAAAACTAGATTGTTGACTCTAGTACAAGTGGGAGACTGAAAGGAATATGCCTGAGAGACAATAATAAATGGTTATTATCCTATTCCAGGTTTATAATAGTTGTTTATTTCTCATGCTATAATTGTGTTGACTAGAACGTTAGTACATGTGTGTTTAATAAACAAAAAAAGTTTCCTAGTAATGCCTCTCATTACACTAGCTTGTTGATTAACTGATGATCAAGGGTTCATAATCATGAACATTGGATGTTGTTAATAACAAGGTCATGTCATTAGAGAATCATGTGATGATCATTCATCCACAATAGATTTAGCAATACGATAATGTCCTCAAGTTTATATTGCTATCTCATTTGAAGTAACTCTAATCCTTAGACCATAACACTACAAGAAAAGTTGGCTTTTTACTAGACAATTTTCATGGTTGAAGGCCCATTTTTCGTGGCTAAAAAGTCTTCTACGACGGATGCCCATCGTGGTAAAAGCCCTGTCACAAAAGAATCTACCACGGTTTTTCTGACTATGGCGGATCGCACCCTTCAGCCACAAAAACTTGTTTCGTCATAGATCTGTTCGCCAACCCCGTTGACTGCTGATGTCATGCAAAATGCCGCATGGCGAACACCATTAACACCCAGTTACCGCCATTAACAGTCACAGAAACAGTGGTAGAAGCCAGGCCCACCAAGGCCTACTAAATATTAAGTGGCTCGGCCCATGAGGAGAGCCCAATAAGAAGAAGGCTCGTTACTATTTCGTCTAGCACTGTTTGAAATGGGCCAATTAGTGCACCCATCTGCGGCCCGTGAACTTCTGGCCTGACACTATTTCAGTCTATAGAAGGCCCACCTTGGTCCAATACCGTGCGGCCCATTCTCCGCCCGGGCCAAGTCTATCTGTTACTGTTAAGGCTTGTTGTAGGCCCATCACTTTTATCGCACCCATCATGGGCCCTTACGGCCCTCTACCATTACGGTCCTTTACTATTCTAGACATTCACTGTTTCGGCCTTCTACTATTCAGTCCCATAAATGGGCTGCGAAGTTTCTGCCATGCTAAAGTTTTGGCTTCCTACTATTCTGGCCTTATTACTATTTCCGGCCTATTACTATTCTAGCATCCTACAGTTTTCCTGTACCGTCCTTTTACTGTTCTGGCCTTCCACTGTTCTGGCCTTTCACTGTGCTAGCCTTTCACTGTTCTGGTCTTTCACTGTTCTAGCCATTTACTATTCTGGCCTTTTACTGTTCTGTTCTATTGCAGTCAAATTCTACATATAATGGCGTCAGTGTAGGCCCGTCACTGTTGATTGACGGCCCATCAAGGACTGATACAAACATTGTGGGCCTGCTACTATTTAATCCTATCTAACTTAGATCCATTGCCATGACATAAAGGTGGATAAACAAAGAACACAAGTTCTCTAGAATGCTAAATAAATTCTGGAACTGTGAAAAAAACTTATAACTGAAAAATAGTAAATTATTAAAGTCCTGAAAAATTCCATAGCTTGTAAAGCATCATCGGAGTACAACACAGCTGATAAACAATATAATCTCAGTTTCAAAAATGTTCCTTTTAGGAATCTCGCACCGCCTCACATGTAACGACGGGATTACCACGAGACTTGTTGAGGATATTATTAAGTAGATTCTCCGTCGAAGTTTTCCTGTTTTTCAACTCAGATAACTCCTTCCTTGCTATGGAGACTACTGTATTTATTCTGTTGGCTTCCTGTCTAACTGCATCAAGTGCATCTTGGAGTGCAGCACCAAAAATTCTTTCTGCTAGAATGTATGGAGCAGTCGAGATCGTGTACCTATGTGAGCAATATGCATTGTCACTGCTGCTCTGTCCAAAGAGATCTACACTTGAGGTAGTTGTTTTCTGTTCTGCCTTCATATTTATATTTGCAACCTAAAATAAAAAGAAACGTCATATAACATCGTTACCAAGGAAAACAAAAACCAACGAATTTCAAATCAGTCCTTTTGCTAAAAGGAAGAAAGCAATTAGTAACACCAGGGCATCATACATCTCTTTCTTCTGGAATAACTAGAATAGTAGACTTCATAGAGGGATGAGATTATGTGCAACTGTCACTTATGCCCTGTGAAACGACTGCCCTACTTGATGAAGGCTGAAACTAAGATAAAGGAAGTTACAACATCATACTAAGGAACAAAACTACCATGTTCATTCTTAGAGATTTTCAAAAGATTATTTGGTCTGTTATAGCAATGTAAGCACACAACACAAGGACCTCATGCATGCGTGTGCCTCTAATAGACTAGCTAAATCATTTTTTAGAGAAATGGTCAAACAATCTGTCAAACAGTTAGATTGTTTAATTTTTTTGATTGTCCGCCCAAAGACAAAGTGTACTATCATGTGCCACGTATTAAAATAGCCATACACGTGTAGATACCATAGTGAGATTTGAAGTGCGTGGTTGCTTATGATCCTTCCGTTTCTGTTATATTGGATTCCATTGCATGTCTGGCCTTGTTATAATCACCCTAGTGCCTCCGACAAAAATAACAACTCAACTAGAGTAAATGGCATGACACAAGTGGACTTAAACCTTAAAAAGGGGGGCGTCCTTACAGTAGCTCTGTGTAGAGTCTTAGGGTTGCTGATTTGGTTATAGGTATATTCGTCGACGATGTCCGTTGCATCAAGTAATTGGATTAGTGGTCTCTATACTTTAGTGTTGGTCCTCTGCATAATGGTGCAACGAATAGTAAACACAAAAAGGTTCTAGTCTCACTGATGTTAGCATGAAGTGATACAAAAGCAATAGATACTTACGAGATTATATGGGCCATTCATTCTATGATTTCTAGTGTAAACTGCACCTGTTCATTACGTAACAACAACAAATGATTAGGAATAGTGGGGTAAGCAGAAGCAAATGAAACAAACATCTTAGTGGAAGCAATATAACGAATGTAAACGTGTACTGCATAGATAGGACAAAAGCATCAAGCAAGAAATAACAGTTAGTGCCATAGCCTACACCAAGCCACAGAGAAATTATAACCGCATCACATATGGACACTTACTAAAGTAGATAATGGAAACAAATGTGTTAACCGTTGGCTGACTCATATTTTGCCATGACATACTAAATCGCTGTTGAATGCCTTAAGGTTAAATCTGACTACAAAAAAGATATTTAGGAAGATACAGGTAACAAGTATAGTACTTGTAAGTTACTACAAAAGTAGCACAAATATAAAATATAGTTAACTGCTACATATTTATCTTACCAAACTCCAAGGAGATATGGTTACCTCGGTCGCGATGGTGTTTAGGCATCCTGCAAATCCTGGGTGGTGATGTCGAGGTTGTCGAGGGTGTTGCGATTGCAGTGCTTGTGGGCGAAGGTGAAGCAGAATAGGGGTTCCTCCGAGCGTTGGACGACAGCGGCGAAGAAGCAGATTCCTGGCGATGGGAATGTGTTCGGCGCGCCAGGAGAGTGGATCGGTGAAGCAGATCTAGTACAGTGCACGTCGATGACGGTGAATCAGATCTAAGGTGGTGAAGGTAGATCTAGGGTTTTCCACAGGGCTTGCGTAGCTGGGATTGTGTGTGGGTGTGGGGGTGGGGGGGTCGGTGGTAGGGGCGGCGCTATAGAGTTACTAAACGGGGAAATTACGTTTGAAGCCCCGACGAACCGACTTCACTAGGGGTAGAAGGGGGATTCCAAGATGTTTGAAACATTGGATAGCGGGAGATTTACCTGCTCGACTAAATTCAGATTTATGTATAGTCAAAGTAGTAGTAAATTGGTAAGCCGTACTCCCTGAAATAAAAGGCTGACATGCACATTTGTGATCATCCATGGCCCATACTGCCTCAATTCAGAAATTCAGGGCCCATTTGGCCATTTGGCATCTAAATATTGATCATCCATGGCCCAGATTGGCTCGATTCAGATATTAAGGCCTAGTTTGGCATCAAAGTATTTTTAAATTATTTAGAAAACATTTTGATTTCTGAATAAACTGAACTATTGAATAACTTTTAGTGTTTTGTTCCAACAAATAATACAGGTTTAAACTGAAGTATTCTCCAAAACTATGTTTTTTAAATAATTGAGAAAGTGGTCAGATCCCCTTTTTGAAGAAACTGAGAAGAGAGAAAACTGAAGTATTACTTTGGTAGGCACTAAAATACGATGGCATTGATATATTTCCGTATTATATCTATTCATCAACGATGATGCGTATGAAGATGTTGTGACCAAGACAGTTAGTGAGCCAAAAAATTACGATTAAAGCCCCAACCAACTCAATTGAATTTGAATTTATCCATAGTCCAACTAATAATAGCAGAACGGTAGGCCGGTGGTATGGGGAATTGAGTGTAATAATAAAGCGTCCTGAGATTTAAAAAAATAAAGGGCCCTTTATCGATAAATTTTCAATCAATATGGTTGGGAGTGTTCACACTTCTGTTCTAAACAAAAATTGGGGAACCCACTATTTCGCTAACGTGAAATAATCTAGCGCCTGAGTGATGACATCAAACCACTCATAAGGTAACCAATGATGGTGTTTTCATCGAAGAAAATGTGGAAGTTGCTAGGCCCCACAAATACTTTGTTCTCACAACCCTTATTGTACCTTCGCGCTAAGGATGACAATTTTACCCACGAGTGCCTGTAGGTACCGTACCCGCGTTGATAGGGTATGGGAACACTTTTATACCCATGGGTAATACCCATACCCTAACTCGTTAAGTCATGGGTACGAGCATCGGTAGATAAACCCATACCCTACCCATTTAAACTAACATAGTAATAAAACTTACCTGTGGAGTTACAACTGTTGGGTCCGCAGCATAGAAAACAAAAAAATTCCTACGATGAGAACTACACGCCAAGATCTATCTACTAGGTACAAAGCAACGGATGGACATACATCCAACGAGAACTCACCCTTGAAGACAACGAGTTTTGTTAACGAGTAGGAACTCCTGGTTGATGTAGTCGTACACTTGCTGATCTCAAGATCGTGAGAAAGTCCGAGCGCCGCAACTCAGCAGCGCATCCATACTCGCACACACGTTCAAGCCACCAGACAACCTCCACCTCCTCGCTCCAGCGATCCAGCAGAAGCAGCAACTCCTTCTAGACGAAATGCCACCGGGAACATGTATCTCGCTAATCCGAGACCATGGGGGAATAATTCTAGAGGGGAGAGAGATCCTTCACAAGGAGGTGTGAGGAAGAAGGAGGAAGAGGGTGGCCTTTTATAGGAGGAGGGGGGTGCCCCTCCTTCATGGCCAGCGCATGGGGGGGTGACTCCTCACCTCCCCCATTCATGTGGTGGTAACCCCTCCACATTAAAGCCTCTTCACATTCCCCTTTAAAGTCCCTACTTTAAATGCATTAAAATTCTCCAAGTTTAATGCTCTCTCATTTAATAAAACTCTTTTATTAAATTTATTCAGAATTTTGTTAATTACTTTAATGAACAAACATTCACATATAACCCCTTGCAATATTTCAATATCACATGCACAACCACTTTCTTCAATTTCACCAGAAACAATTTCTGGTTTCTATCGAAACAATTCCTGCGCTTTGCAATTCTTTCGTCTGAAACATATGTGCTCCAAAATGGTGTCCGGTAACTCTTAAGTGTGTCACCCTATGGTTCGCGAATAATGCAGACATGATTGAGACTCCTCTCAGATCAATAATCAGAAGCGGGACCTGGAGATCCGTACTGACTCCCACACATTCAACGATGACTTCTGTGATCGTGAGAACCTTTAACGCTAGTAACTAAATCCCTTTGTCCCGCGATATATTACATGTCCGAGATTCGATCATTGGTATCTCCATACCTAGTTTGATCTCGTTACCGACATGCACTCTTTTCTCGTTCTCGTGATATAACATTCTAGTGAACACATCACTTGCTTGCAAGCTATCTCAATGTGATATCACCGAGAGGGCCCAGAGTATATCTATCCGTCATCGGGATTGACAAATTCCACTCTTGATCCATGAGCCTCAACATAACACCTTCGTAGCACTGAACCCAAATTTATAGTCACCCTGTTACGGTGTGACGTTTGATGTTATCAAGATACTCTTCCGGTGTTAGCAATTAACATGATCTCATGGTCTAAGGATAAAGATTACTTCGTATGATGTTATAGTAATATAAACATAATGACTTTGATCGTAATGCTATACTTCGGATGAATGTTCATCACATCATTCAACTAATGTTGTGACCTTGTTATTAACAACATCCAATGTCCATGATCAGGAAACCTCGATCATCTTGTTAATCAACAAGCTAGTCTATAAGAGAGGCATAACTAGGAACCCTTTTTGTTTATTAAACACACATGTATTGATGTTTCCGATCAATACAATTATAGCATGCAAAATAAACATTTATCATAAACATGGAATAAGATAATAACCACTTTATTATTGCCTCTCGGGCATATTCCCTTCAGTCTCCCACTTGCACTAGAGTCAATAATCTAGTTTGAAATTTTTTGCGTATTGAACACCTATGGCTTTCTGGTGTTGCATATACGCGATTGCTAGTGGTTAACATAATCTCTGGATATGACAGTTTCAGGTCCGTGTGTATTTGCATGTCTTTGCGTCTCTACGCATCACTCATTCTCAAATGAGATGGCATTGTATAAATTTGGTCCTTTGGTGAGACCTTTAGTTCGTTCGGGTTAAAATATGCTGATATTATTGTCACACAATATATCTTCATAGTATTAGCCCACTTTGAACCACACCTATTTTGATAACAAACTACTTAACACAAATGCCCTCCTATGCTGCTACTATAGCAGTCATATACTTAGCCTTTTGTTGTAGTATCCGTCACAATGTCTCAACTTTGGAACTCATCCAAATCCATCATGGAACATCCTTTCCATTACATTGTGCCACCCATAGTCTAAATTGAGACAATTTGTTCTTGTTACAAAACTAGTATCAATGTAACACTTTACAATGAACTACCTTTAACTATTTGTCACTTATACATGATATATTCTTAGTTCTTCCAAAGCTTGTAAGAATATCTTTACTATTGTCCAATGATCATCTTATGAATCATTCTGGTATGTGCTCATAGCATTTAGAGCATAGGACATTCTGGATATATACATATCATGGTATAATCGATCAAAATATTCATGTGATTTTACTCACCAAGTGTTGAAACACTTGAATTTTCATACAATCCTTTCCATGCAGCAAGAACCTTTCTTGTTGTTTCCATATTGAACCCTTTCAATATCTCATATATGTTTGTCTGGCTCAACCATATTAGTGCCTCAATTTATCCATATAGATATTGATGCCTAATATTCCGGTTTTCCCCAAGTCTTTCATCGAAATCTTATTTTAATGAAATTCTTAACTTGTGTCAATACAAGATACATCATTTCCAATCAACAATATGTCCTCTACATAATGTATTAGAAATATGTCTCAGCGCTCCCACTTAATTTCTTGCAAATGCAAGCATCTTCATCATCTTCGATGAATTTAAACTCTTTTAACAGTTTCATCATGGTGAAGATTCCAACTCCGCTATGCTTACTTCAACTATTGAAGTTTGTGTGCCCTTTTAGCACCCCTTTGAATTAACAAAACCCTTCGGACCGTGTCATGTACACGTCCTAGGTAACCATTCTATTAGAAGAACCTTGTTTTGTTTATTCAACTACCATATACCAAATTATATGTAGTGGTTGCTACATTAATCCGTCAAGACTAAATATCGCTATGAAAGATCAAATCTTGTCATAGTCAACTCCTTGAACATTGCCGTAAACTTCTTTCTGACCTGTAGACTATTTCATAGATGTTAAACATCCATGTCTATTTCTTTATAGATCCAAACACAACCGATACGCTTCATGCCTTTCCGGAGGGTCTTCCAAGTTCAGAAACTTGATTTCTCATGTATGGATACTATCACAGATTCTATGACTTCTAGACATTTTATGGAGTCAGGGCCCATCATCGCTTCTTTGCATGCAGTCGGTTCATCATTGTCAAAACAATAACGACTTGCTTATCAAATCTTACTATTTGATTCTTACCGACCCACACGGTTCAATAGGAACTCTAATCTCCGAGATCACACCTTTTGTAATCACGGGAGCCATGCCCATTGTGGCCGCCACCGGGACACTTTCCGGTGCTGCGCTACTTATCACATATAGCTAAGGTTCAACAAAAACTTATCAAAGTTCTATTGTCCTCCCACTTAACTTTTTGCGAAAAATTCCTTCTCAAGAAACTTGACGTTCCAAGTGACAAACTCTTTTGTCCTCAGTGTTATGGAGAAATTCCCAACAAATTCTTTGGGATAACCTACAAAGACGTACTTATCCGACTTTGGTTGTAAACATTTTACTTATGCATAGCATACCAAAATTTAAGAAAAGACAATTCGGGTTTTATCCCAAACCATAACTTATATGGTGTCATTTCAACGGATCACGATGGTGCTCTTTTCAGTGTAAAAGCGGTAGTCTCTAAAGCTTCAATCCTTAAAACATAATGGCCGTTTTATAAATGACACCTTTGATCTTACCATGTCAAACATGGTTTGATTTCATCTCTCGAATATGCCATACTCCTATGGTTTATCGGAAAACACAAATCATGGAACAATTCCTCAAATCTTAAGTGTTTTTGCTAACATGTAACTCAAATATCTTCCTTTATGATCGAATCATAAACTCTTTATTTTCTTGTTACAATGATTTTCCACTTCATCTTGAAAGTATTTGAACAACTTTCAAATGTTTCATACTTCTTCCTTATTAAGTAAATATATAGATATATTCACTTAAATTTCTGGAGAAAGCATATGAAGCAAAAAGATCCCTCGCATATGGCTACACATAATGGACTATGCACATCAGCATGTACAATTTCCAATAAGCTAGTCATCCGTTCCTCTTTGGCCTATGAATGTAGTTTCAATTATCTCGAGGAAAGTTTCACATGCGTCAACTGATCAAAATCAAAGACTCCAAAAATCCATCAACAGAGTTTCTTCATGGTTTCTTTCCAATATAATTTAAAAAGCGATGTCACTTCATAAGTGATCTTTTAATCATTTGTCTTGCGACATTTTAGCAATAATGTTTATGGATGTGATTTCTCCACTAGACTTGTAAAAGTTCATCCATCCTTTATGGAATACGGTAATTATTTGAACAACCATTGTTCTCATAATACCAGAACAAAATAACAATTATTAAAACAAATCTTGAAGGCTAGGTTTGACGACAACGAAAAAACACAATAACACTTTATTTGTTTTCGATGAACATCATCACTTATTCTCTTGCTAGTTACTTAGGCCATTGTAGTTCATGAATTGCGTTGTCCTGTATGACACTTCATACCAACCAATTCGGTATCCAATACCTAAGAGCCACATTGTTTAACAAGAAAGGAATACTACCATAACATGTATATCTTCTATATACCTAAGCTGGACATTTCCAACTTTTCTTTTCTGCCAAATATTTTATAGATTCTCTTTCAGCAATTCCTTTTCCTTTTAAAAGAATCTATCAACATCAATAGTGGTGTCATTCACATGACACATGGTACAAAGCTTGTATATAGTCAAATACTAATACCTTTGGACTTGCACTTTGAAGTGGATCACCATCATCAAATGTTTGACATTCTTTCAAAAATCCATTCTTTAGTAATCTTTTAGTGTAGTAAACATTTTACTTACATCTTCTATTCATCCTTATCATGAAAACTTTCATGATCAAGCTACTATAGCCTATAAGGAAGAATGATGAGTATAATTTTAGTTCCCAAAACCTTTTGGGAGATCCAGATGCTTAACATCTCCATCCTTCACAAATTCTCATACAATATGAGAACATGTATTTTGCTAAATTATACTCTTATCATAATGCAACCAAAAACATTGTCTCAGATATCACAATATATTTCACACATGATGGTTTCTGAAACAATTTTCAGCTCCAATATAATCTTGATATTAAAACAACTTTTGAATATCAATAAGCATGGAGGCAAACATGATACTTTAGATACTAACATTGGAATTCTTACTCTTGATTTAATACTACTTATTAAACTTCATGGAGTAAATAGAGTTTGCTGAAATTTTGCAATAGGACTTCTAAACTTTAAATTGACATTCAAAACAATACGATACCAGTTCGTAAAGTAAATATCTAGAATTATATAGTTCCATTATCTCAATTAAAACTAAGCATAAGGTAGTGAACAGACGCCAATGACTACAACAAATTATGCAAATTCACTTCGATTTAGTTTATGACAAATTGAGTTCGACTAATCCAAATTAGAAATGAACTCCCACTCAAAAACAACATCCCTCGTGCCTTTTTGGTGATTACATGAACCAAATCCACTACAGCAAGTCCGATCATCACGTGAGTCGGTGTATCTTCAAAGGCGAGCATCTATATGGGCATCATATCAACTATATGACTCATGCTTAACCTTTCGGTCTGTGTTCCGAGGCCATGTCTGTACATGCTAGGCTCGCCAAGTAAGAACCTTAGTACTCGCGTGTGTAAAACTGTCTTACACCCGTTGTATGAAAGCGTAGAGTCGAGTACACCCGATCATCACGTGATGTCTCAAAACACGATCCATAGAACGGTGCATACTCAAGGAAGAACACATTTTATCTTGATATCTAAATGAGGGATCATCTTACAATGCTACCAAAAGCGCCAAACTAGCAGTATAAGATGCTAACATGTAATGTGTAAAGTGAGATGATATGGTCCATGCATTTGATCTCTATCATTTGCATCGTGGTATGATCTATATCATTCCTTTGTGTGTAAGGCCAAGGTATATGGAACTTACACATTGAGTGTGTGATAAGAGTATCTATCATACATCTACTTACAACAATACCATATCAAGACACTAGCCCAGCAACAATCTAAACTAGACGCCTCTAATTTATCAGTTGCAAGTTTTACGCGGCTTAGGGCTTTCGGAGATAGAACCGTTCTTACCTACGAACATGGAACCACAACGAGGATAACCAAATTACTAGCAACTCGTTGTAAATCAGATATTGACTATAGTAGGAGAGACAGACACCCGCTAGCCACTTATGCAAAACAAGTTGCATGTCAGTCGTGGAACCGGTCTCATGTACGATGACATGTAAGGTTGGTCCGAGCCGCTTCATCCCACTATGCCACCAATATCCAAAATACATAGAAGATGCAATAACATGATCATCATCGCCCACATACTCTTATGTGTTCTACCCGTGCAAAGCACCTACGCATGGATCAGGCTCTGATACCACTGTTGGGTCCGCAGCATAGAAAACAAAAAATTTCCTACGGTGAGAACTACATGCCAAGATCTATCTACTAGGTACAAAGCAACAGGTGGACATACATCCAACGAGAACTTACCCTCGAAGACAACGAGTTTTGTTAACGAGTAGGAACTCGTGGTTGATGTAGTCATACACTTGCCGATCTCAAGATCGTGAGGAAGTCCGAGCGCCGCAACTTAGCAGCGCATCCGTACTCACACACACGTTCAAGCCACCGGACAACCTCCACCTCCTCGCTCCAGCGATCCAGCGGAAGCAGCAACTCCTTCGAGGCGAAATGCCACCGGGAACATGTATCTCGCTAATCCGAGAACATGGGGGAATAATTCTAGAGGGGGAGAGAGATCCTTCACAAGGAGGTGTGAGGAAGAAGGAGGAAGAGGGTGGCCTTTTATAGGAGGAGGGGGGTGCCCCTACTTCATGGCCGGCGCATGGGGGGGTGACTTCTCACCTCCCCCATTCATGTGGTGGTAACCCCTCCACATTAAAATGCCTCTTCACATTCCCCTTTAAAGTCCCTACTTTAAATGCATTAAAATTCTCCAAGTTTAATGCTCTCTCATTTAATAAAACTCTTTTATTAAATTTATTCAGAATTTTGTTAATTACTTTAATGAACAAACATTCACATATAACCCCTTGCAATATTTCAATATCACATGCAGAACCACTTTCTGCAATTTCACCCGAAACAATTTCCGGTTTCTATCGAAACAATTCCTGCGCTTTGCAATTCTTTTGTCTGAAACATATGTGCTCCAAAATGGTGTCCGGTAACTCTTAAGTGTGTCACCCTACAGTTCGTGAATAATGCAGACATGATTGAGACTGCTCTCAGATCAATAATCAGAAGCGGGACCTGGAGATCCGTACTGACTCCCACACATTCAACGATGACTTCTGTGATCGTGAGAACCTTTAACACTAGTAACTAAATCCCTTTGTCCCGCGATATATTACATGTCCGAGATTCGATCATTGGTATCTCCATACCTAGTTTGATCTCGTTACCGACATGCACTCTTTTCTCGTTCTCGTGATATAACATTCTAGTGATCACATCACTTGCTTGCAAGCTATCTCAATGTGATGTCACCGAGAGGGCCCAGAGTATATCTATCCGTCATCGGGATTGACAAATTCCACTCTTGATCCATGAGCCTCAACATACCACCTTTGTAGCACTGAACCCATCTTTATAGTCACCATGTTACGGTGTGACGTTTGATGTTATCAAGATACTCTTCCGGTGTTAGCAATTAACATGATCTCATGGTCTAAGGATAAAGATTACTTCGTATGTTGTTATAGCAATATAAACATAATGACTTTGATCGTAATGCTATACTTCGGATGAATGTTCATCACATCATTCAACTAATGTTGTGACCTTGTTATTAACAACATCCAATGTCCATGATCAGGAAACCTTGATCATCTTGTTAATCAACAAGCTAGTCTATAAGAGAGGCATAACTAGGAACCCCTTTTGTTTATTAAACACACATGTATTGATGTTTCCGATCAATACAATTATAGCATGCAAAATAAACATTTATCATAAACATGGAATAAGATAATAACCACTTTATTATTGCCTCTCGGGCATATTCCCTTCAACAACATATCGGGCCAAGCAACCTAGGGAAGAGTATGATACTTTGACTTCTAAACTTCGATAATTTTCATGGGTATGGGCATGGGTAAATTTTTCTACCCATTGACTAAACGGGAGTGAGTATGATATTGCTCTACCCTACTCATACCCTACCATTTCCATCCTTACTTCGTGCTCATTGATTAATGCGGCCATGTTTTCCTTCAGTTTTTTCAAAAGTTGTTCAGTCATGCACACATAGCATATTCTATGAAGTACAGTAGTACAACATACATAGACCGCAATTAATTAGTCGAGCTAATCACTATTGTTCTTATTTAAGAAGAAAAATTATTGGATTTTAGAGCATGTCCAACAACCTTTTTGTATTGAATTGCTAAAATCTGACTCTAGGAAGAGGAGCGCGAAGGTTTATCAATGGAACACAATTTCCAATTTCCTAGCCTTCCTATAAGAATTCATTAGTGTTTGCCCTTCCTAGCAAAAATCATTTCTACATGACAATAACATGTGGAGTCAACCACTCGGCCACCCTATAAATAAATCCCCTTTATCGATTTTTTTTGAATCACTATGGCTGGGAGTGTTCAACCTTATGTTTAAAAGAAAATTTTGGGAACCCACTATTCCGCTAACATGAATAATATAGTGTGCCTGAGCAACGACATCAAGGCCACCCATAAGCTAAGCTCATTAAAAAAATAAGAAGAAATGTGGGGTTGCTAGGCCCCACAAGTAATCTATCCTCACAACTCTTATTGTCCATTCATGCTCATTGATACACGCGGCCTTGTTTTTCCTTGAGATTATCTGAAATTTGTTCGGTCATGCACATATAGCATCATCGCCAATGTTTTCGAATTATCTATACTATATAATGGAGTAGTTTTGAATTGGATCCATAGCACCAATCCTGACTGTTGGGCTGTTAGATCCAATGGTTCAGATCAGCTGGATTCGTGTTGAAGGAGTAGTACCTAGAGAAAACTCCACCATATTTTAGAACCATCATGTCACCACCCCCCCCCCGACAAAAAATTCATAGCATAGTAGGTTGTATTCTCAATATATGAGATAGTTATTATTAATATACTTAATGTATGCCTTTTTTCTCTAACAAGACTATTGGTTAATAACAACTTAATGTTTGTTAAATCACATTTCATACAGTATATACGAGTGTGGCACATGCCTTTTACTAGTAGGAAGTAGTGTGTGACTTCTTGCAAATCTTACCACTATATAATGTACGAGTAACTTTGAACAATGAAAATTGAATCAAGACTGGAAAATCCCAACAATGTTAACTCTTGGATCTTTTGTTCCAATCTAGCACGTAGAAGATTATATCGATAGACCTTAGCACAATGAACGCTATGCAAAAACCACAAAAATTCTAATGACATGTTATACATTTAATTATCTTAGCATACCCAGTATATAGTGTACGAATAACTTTGAACTTTAACCATTGGATCAAGACTGAAAATCCCAACATTGCTAACCGATGGATTTTCCTTCCACTCTAACATTTAGAAGATTCTATGGATATAGTCTTTAGCACAATGAACGCTATGCATAAACCTCAAGACACACTTTCCATCATTATAGAATCTATATATCATTTCTCTAGAGCATGTCGGGTATTATGTACCTACTAATAGGTTGATTTCTAAATGATAAAACTTACAAGAACCAAAAATACACCAGATACTTTATGGATGTGGCTCAAAATTATAATTATTTTTTGAGCTTTACCTATTATTAATTTGGATAAAAATGATATGTTAGTACTATATTATTTAATTAACTATGAAACATCTCCCAAAAAACTAAGATACATTCAATGACTGGTTATGTATTATGTGCAACGATTACAGAAAATGTCTGTATTTTGTGCAGAAAAGGTCTATGGTTGTTGTTATGTGCAAAAACCTCCCCAACATGTGGTGGTACTTGCAATATCCTTGTTGCTAATGCTCTCGGGGCGAAGGAGTACCAACCGTTTGATCTTGTTTCAATGATGGAAGGGAACTCTTATAAAAACAATGGAAGGGAACTCTTGTATAAAAAACGATGGAAGGGAACTACCAGGCTGCTCCTATGGCACGTGGCAAGTCCTGGATGTCCCGAGCAAGCCATTTTAAGCGGCCGTCAACAATGACCACCTCTCCCATCCAGGCACGTTGCACACAACAAAGAACTCTTTGTCTCTCCCTGTCCCTTTAGGCCGGTCAAGCCACCACACACACAAAAATGGCGCGCAACTGCTCCAATCAGTGCACCTCCATTGACAAGTCCAACTCACGGGCGAACAGGGTTATCAGTCCCTACCATGGTGATAGAAGGGAGTCCGTTTATGGGCCATACTATTCTGACACACCGGAAGGTAATTTTTCTGACGAGGACCCTGCTTACCGTCATCTGATGGAGGGGACACTGCCGACATAGAGGAAAGAGGAGGAGGAGGGGAAGGAGGATCCTTGGTCTTTCCTCTATGAAGGAGACATCGTCTAAAATAAGAGTTCACTCGATCCATCCTCCATCGACAAGAAGAAGAGGGAGCAGGAGGATGAAGGGTTAGAAGATTTATGGCCATTTCTCAACTTTGTCTCCAACAAGAGTGCACTCGATCACACCTTCATTGGCAATGAGAAGAGGAAGGAGAAGCAGGCGGGAGGCTTAAAGAAGAAGAAGACGGTGAGAGCTGAGGGATGCCACGGGAAACGGAAGGACGATGCCAACACGAAGGTGACAACGGAAGGATCTTGGTCCAAGAAGACGAAGAAGTCTTAGGATTAATTTTGTTTAATTTCACCTCTACTTCCTTTCTGTAATAATGTTCAGAGATTGAATATTATTATCAAGTGCAAATTGGAACGGTATTTGCGATCTACTAGCATAAGTACTCTGTTTGTCATTTCATCTCCCACTGCGACGCAATAAAATCTCTTGTATTACCGAGGAAGGTGAAATTACTTCCTCCCCATAATTTCTGCATGCGTTCGAGGAAAGAAGGGTGCCAACATAGAGAAACCCACGTTAATTACTCACGTGAATTCAGGTAATTAATACTAAAATGAAGAAGCCTCGGAACCCACATGTATTCTTTAATTACTAATATCAATCATTATACGTGAAATACGATTAGTAGTATATCAAAGTCCATGGATAAAAAATAACCTTTGTACAGTCCACGTAAATCATCTCCTTGCACGACATTGATTTGAAATTATTTAAGGTCACATTGATCTGAAAACTCAACTGTACCCAACATGCCACGTGCTCTCCCTATCCCCTGGCCATCACCACGACACGTCAAAAGGCTGCATCGCCTGCAAAATCAAGCAAGCACGAAACATTGCTCTATATAGCCAGAAGAATCTAGCAGACACGCAAACATCAGAATCATAGCCCTAGCTAGCCTCGGTCCCTTCGATGCTCACACGTGAGGCACCTACGATTACATCAGCATTAAGGTACACCTCAAGTTTGTGGGTTGCCCACAAGAAATAGAAAATTGATTTTCCTTCTCTCCTCTCTCTTCTATTTTCTGAGTTCATGCCGATTTTCACTAGAAAACGTCCTCCGTTTGCACTACAAGTGTCGTATAGTTTTGCTCATGTTTTTTTAACAATGGTAGTTCCACAATATGTCATTTCATCAAAAAATTCAGAAAAGATTCATGAAACACTTTTGGGTGCACAAGGTGTTCTTCTATGTGTCATAGGGTCGGTCCTGATTGGTCGAGACCAACCTCACACGAATCGTGGCCACCCACTGTAGGATCCTCTATGATCCAACGATCTTGATATCTCCATGGTATCTCCCTTTTCATTCAAATTGGCACAAGAGCACTAGTTTGACATCAAAGCCATAAAAAAGTTCTTCGAAAAATCCTAGGCTTTTTTTGGTGATGTTTTTTATAATTTGAAATTTGTGAGGCTTTTTGGGAACCGTTCCCTTTGTAATTTGGAATTTGTGAGCCTTTTAATAATTTTAAATCCGTGAGTCATTTTGTGATAATTTTTACAAGCTAAGATTTATAAGATGTTTACAAATATAAGATTCCTTTTATAATTTGAATTTAGTGAGGATTTTTTTATCCTTTTTATAAGTTGAAATTTGTGAGGATGTTTATGAATATATGACCCTTTTATATTTTGAAAATTGTGAGACTCTTTGTGTTGCTTTTTATAATTTGAAATTTTTGAGGCTGTTTATGAATCCATGTTGCTTTCTAGAATTGGAAATTTATGAGGCTACTTCAAAATTTATGATGATTTTTATAATTTGTAAAATGTGGTGCATTTTGTTAGACTGTTTACAACTATGTGATACTTTTATAATTTGAAATTTGTTAGACTCGCGAATATAAATTTGAATATTTACCATAGGATCAAGACTCACGAATCCCAATATTTCTAGCTATTGGATCTTGTTTTCCATTCTAGCATCTATAGAAGATTCTTTTAATAGTCTTCATCACATTGAATGTTATGCACAAAACTCAAAACACACTTTTCCATCATTCTAGATCCCGCTCCCTCGTTTCTCTAGACCATGTTATCAAAATTTTCAAGTTGTAGATAGCTAATAATCATTGACTTCATGATATACAAAGTATGAGAACCAAATATACTCCCATACTTTATAGATGTTGATCAAATTTATAATTTTTCCTGCTTTACCTATTATAATTTATACATTGATGATATGTCAGACATCTATTATATGAGTCTCACGTGCACGACACGTGCAACTTAGTAGTAATATTACCACTATATAGTACTAGTAAGTTGCACGTGCCCTACACGTGAGGCTCAGATAATACACGTCTGACATATCATCACTATATAAAATTATAATAGGTAAACCAGAAAAAATATAAATTTGATGAACATCTATAAAGTATGGGTGTATAATTGGTTCTTCTACTTTGTATCATCATGTGTAGAAGTCAAATATTATGAGCTACCTAACACTTATTTTTTTTGGTAACATGGTCTAGAGAAATGAGGGAGAATATTCTAGTATGATGGAGAAGTGTGTTTTGAGTGGTTTGTGCATAACATTTATTGTGTTGAAGACTATCAATAAAATCTTCTAGATGCTAGAATGGAAAAGAAGTTCCAATGATTGGAAATATTGGGATTCGCGAGTCTTGATCCAACGGTCAATATTCAAAGTTATTTGTACACTCATTGGTTCTCGATACATTGACTGCCTAGGGAGTCCACTGAATAGATTATCATGAGGTGTGGAATTAATTTTGAAACTAGATAAGTTTGAAAGTTTGATTTGCTACTACTAGTTGGGTACTTTTTGACGAATATGCCCATGTTCGAGAACTAATTCCAGGTCTAACCCCAACGCGGAACTAATACAGAATCTTACCCTAGGGTCGGTGTCATTTTAAATGGAGCTTAAGTTGTACAGATTGGCGCCAACACATCAGAAAACCAAACCGAAGGAGGCCGGCTCCATTTAAAACGGCGCCGACCTCCCTAGGTTCCCTCCTGTTGTCATGTGTTGGCACCGACTTGTATAACTTTGGATCCGTTGAAAATGGCACTGACCTGAGGGGTCAGATTCTGAATTAGTTTCTCACAGGGGCCAGACTCGGAATTAGTTCTCGAATCTGGGCAAATTTGTCAAAAAATACATGGATTGGTGGGTAGTAGTAGTACTTAGTACTCCTACTTTAAAATGCCGACAAGATCCAAAATGATTCCTTCGAATGTATAGAAACGCATCTGACGAACACGCCAGTCACATGACAGACACAGAGCTGCCGTACAAAGCACACATGCACAGTCGCCAAGCTGTGGATGAGGGAGAGATCAGCGGGGCCGACGCGCGCGGGGAAAGGGGAGGAAAGATGGTGATGGGAGGCAGTGAAGGAGAGAGAAAACACAAATTGTTTTGCGTGCATATATAGTAAAGATCATGAAATTTACTAGTACTACTACTTAATGTACCCTGTACCTCGTGTCAGCAGCCCATCATAGCTTGGCCCTGACATCGCCTACTCCTGTTCGCTACTCTCGCGATGCCTCCCATTTATTTTTCCTCGTCTTTGTTTCCCCTACATTTCTTCTCTTCTGAAGATTTGGGGTTGATTTTCTTGTATCCCTGGTTCAATAGAAGTAGATGGAGTATTCAAGTTTCAAGGCATGAGCCCTCTTTGTATGAAAAATGGGTTTGTGGCATTCACAACCATATTATATGTCCTTTTCTTAACAGAAAAGACATTACTACTACTTGGTGATATTGAATGAGCCAACAATTTGCACACACATGTATATTGGTATATCTTGTAGTTCTTACCACTATATAGTGTACGAATAACTTTGAATGTTGACCGTTGGATCAAGACTCGCGAATCCGAATATCTTTAGCCGCTGGATTTTATTTTCCATTCTAGCATCTACAAGATTCTATGGATAGTCTTCAGCATAATAAATAGTATGCACAAACCTCAAAAGGCACTTCTCCATCATACTAGTACTAGGGAGTAGAATCTTCTCCCTCGTTTCTCTAGACCCATAGTTTTAAAAACCGGACCGATGCGTGAACCGGTGAGGCGACTTGTTCAGTAGTTCGCTGATCGGACCACCGGTTCATTCGGTTTGATAGCGACAAAAAACATTCCATTGAACATACTTCCGCAAGGTGTGAAGTTAATGTCGAAACACAGGCAAAATTTCAAAACACGGTGAGTCATAGTCTCTTTGATTGTTTTCAAAACATGTTCACATTTCTAGGCATCCATATTCTTAGCAGTAAGTTGAATCTTTCCAAACTCTCACTCGTGCTCGATACATTGATTGCTTGGTGGGTCCACTGAACAGATTTTCGCAAGGTGTGAAGTTAATTTCGAAACACAACCAAAATTTCAAAACATGGTGAGTCATAGCCTCTTTGATTGTTTTCAAAACACGGTCAAATTTCAAGGCATGGATATTCCTAGCAAGAAGGTTAATCATTCCGAACTCTCACTCATTCTCGATACATATATTGACTGCCTAGTAGGTCTTTGCAAGGTGTGAAGTTAATTTCAAAACACAGGCAAAATTTCAAAACACGATGAGTCATAGCCTCTTTGATTGTTTTCAAAACATGGTAAAATTTTGAGGCATGCATATTCTTAGCAAGAAGTTGAATCATTCCAAACTCTCACTCAGTGTCGATACATTTACTGCCTGGTGGTGGGTCCACTAAACAAATTTTTGCAAGGTGTGAATTCAATTCCGAAACACACGCAAATTTCAAAACACGGTGAGTCATAGTCTCTTTGATAGTTTTCAAAACACGGTCAAATTTCTAGGCATGCATATTATTAGCAAGAAGTTGAATCTTTCCAAACTCTCAACCGTTCTTGATACATTGACTGCCTGGTAGTGGGTCCACTGAATAGATTATCGCAAGCTGTGAAGTTAATTTCGAAACACAGCCAAAATTTCAAAACACAGTGAGTCATAGTTTCTATGATTGTTTTCAAAACACGGTCAAATTTTGAGGCATGCATATTCTTAGCAAGAAGTTGAATATTGCCAAACTCTCACTCGTTCACGATACACTGACTTCCTGGTGGGTCCACTGAACAAATTATCACAAGGTGTGAAGTTAATTTCGAAACACAGCCAAAATTTCAAAACACGGTGAGTCATAGTCTCTTTGATTGTTTTCAAAACACAGTAAAATTTCGAGGCATGCATATTCTTAGCAAGAAGTTGAATCTTGATATGAAAGAAGGCACTATTAAATATCAACTTCCACTAAAGAAAGGTATAGTACACTTCCCTAAGAAGAGAGAGAAGATTCCTTTTGCCTCTCCTATGAAAAGAAAATTTGCTCTTAATGCTTCTTCATTTGAGAACACTTGATGCTTTTCTTGCTTCTTATGCCTAACTTAAAGGCGTTAAAGAAAAAGTACTTATTGGGAGATAACCCAAAAGTTTTAGATGAGTCTTTGAAGTTATTACCTCTGTAATAACCGCTCCTTATCCTTTTTATTTGCTTTTTGTGCCAAGAGTAACATCTAATGAGAGAGAAGTAATGCTTGGGAAAGTTGCTGTCCCGAAATAGATTTTTGTTTTTCACCGTAAAAATTCGTGTAAAATCTCTCGACGTAGGTTTGAGGCGTGATTTTTTGTACTTCTGCCCCAGGTTGTTATCTAACTTTCGTTAGTCCAACACTTTCTAATTTTAGCAACAAAAGGTGTTCGGAAAAATTGGTTTTTACCTGCTGGTCTGTTTTGACAGATTTCTGCCATTATTTTCATTTGCTTCTTGTTGATTCCTTTTTGAGTTCTTTTGGGGAATTGAGCTTTTGAGGGAAGTGTTACAGTAGATTGTGTTTTCGTGGAAGTTTTATTGGTTTTGAAACTAAACCTAAAGACTTATTATCTTGAGTGCACTAATGTTGCTAATAAAGATTGTGTGAAGTTTTGTATGAAGGAAAAATTTCAGGTGTATGGAAGGAATGATGTAATGAGATGAAGAATGGACTAAAGCTCAAGCTTGGGGATGCCACGCGTGTCACCCCAAGAAATATCCAAGAAGTACAAGCTTCAAAGCTTGGGGATGCCCAAGGCATCCCCTTCTTCATCAATAAAAATCCCATGTTTCTTCCAAACACTTCATTTTTAATGTTTCATGCATAGTTGTGTTGTTCTTGGAGCGTCTTCTTTTTCGTTTTTGTTTTGGTTTTTCGTTTGCTTGGTTTTCTTAGTTTGCTTGAATAAATTGGGTAGACCCCCTCTTTCATACATTAGTTTTCAAATAAGTTTGGTTTGGATTGGAAACGAGTAGGAAAGTTCATGCTTAGTGGTAAAAGGAGCTTGTTTTTGACTGTGACCTATGCTTTGTCATGTCATGCTTGGTATTGTTTTGGCTTTATGCTTAGTGCTTATTGCTATAGCATGGCTTGTTATAAACAATTGAGATTGCTTAATGTGCCTTGGAAGGATCATGCATTGTTTTAGCATATTAAAGCATTGTATTGTGGTATTCTCCTTTGATGCTTTATTTGGGTTGACTTGGCGCATGCTCACACCATGTTATGACTATCCAAAGTCACCATAGCCTTGATGATCCTTTAGTTTTCGACTTGTAATATCACTTTATGCTTTAATCAATGATGTTTTGTCGCTTTGCATGATTATGGCCATCATTGCTCTCTTAGTTGGTCGCTCCTAGTCTTTTGCTAGCCTCCATAACCAAGTGTGAGTTCCACTCATGCATCCAATTCCATTAAACCAAGTTATTCCAAAGAGTCCACCATACCTACCTATTAGCATTTGCTATTCCAAGTATATTCATGTTTTTATCTACCTTCCGAATTAAACTTGTTATGAGAAAACTAGTGATTAAATCTCTCACGAACTTGATGGCCCACTTTACTTTTCTTGCCCTTAATAAACTTGAACCATTGTGTCATCTATGTTGTATATGATTGCACTTATATGTTGGGGATTAGCAGAACCATGCTGATGGGGAACGCTTTCAACATTGCACTTGTACTTTGTACCTAGTTGATATCATGCTCTTTTGTCTATGGATGTCGTCGGTGTGAAATGAAAGGTGAGCTTGTAACTCCATGGAGTTATGTATGTGTGTTAGAGAAACGCCTGGGCCGCCGGTCTAATCCATGCCTAATCATGGTGGAAACCTGCAGCGTAACCATTATGAGCTGTCTATGAAGCATTCTTCTTATGAAAAAAGAGATAGAGATTAAGAAAAAGAGAAAAACAAAAAAAAGATATGAGAAAAGAGGAAAGAGAGAAAAAAGCACCATTTTCCCATGGTAAATAAGAAGATTGCTGAGATGCTAGTTGTCTGCTTGCCTTGTCATTTTGATATGGTGATTCTTCCGTATCATTGGGCAAGGGGTACCTCGTTGGCCGTTCTCTACGATACACATGTACTTACTATGACAAGAACTTACCGATGACTAAACTTGAGTGGCATGAGTAACGGCCCTCGTATTCAAGGGACATGAGATTTCCAACTTATACTTTGTCAAGCATATACTCCATAGTTTGTTCAGTTTAACCTTAATCACTTCAAGATGCTTATGATAGGGCAATGAGATCTGAAAGCTAATAAGTACCATAATTTTTGGAAGCTCTTTATGAGACTTGAATCCCTGCTTCCTTCTATGAAGGCCTTTCTTTTACTTTTATGTTGAGTCTCCATCTTCTATATTTATGCACCTATTGAGAGAGCATAGTGGACATTCTTAGTATAATGTGCATTGTCCCAAGACTTGTTGATTTATGCATAACTTTGATATTGCTTGTTCTTAAACTATTTGTATCTAGTCACCCTTATAAACTTTGAAGGTGTCCTATGCATTTATGTTTCCTACTCTATGAGGGACAAGCTGAATGCCACTATGCTATGTTTTCTTTATGTGAAACAAACAAACGTCTTGCAAAGCATTGTTATTCATAAATCTTTTGTTTGTGCCTTTTTATGTTGCAACATAGTAGCTATGTCTTATTGTTAGAACTTTATCTTTCATGTTATGTTGAAGTACTATGATCCCAGCTTTCAATGTTTTACAAATACTTTGATAAAGTTTATGATGGTGCATGTCACCTCAAAAATTATTCTTTCTTTTTATCACTTACCTACTCGAGGACGAGAAGGAGTTAAGCTTGGGGATGTTGGTACATTGCTAACGTATCTATAATTTTTGATGTTCCATGCTTGGTTTTTATCTACTTTCTTATGTTTTGTTCCAACTTTGGAGTACTTTTTATACATTTTCTTGGAATAACCTATTAACAAGATGCCACAGTGCTAGTTGCCTGTTTTCTGCTGTTTTTGGTTCCAGGAAAGTCAGAAAATGAATATTCTCGAAATTGGACGGGACAAAAGCCAAAGTTAGTTTTTCACCGAGGGGGGACACGGAGCCAGAATACGAGACGGAGAGGGGCCAGAGGGCCGCCACACCACCTGGCCGCACGAGCTAGGCCGGGCCGCGCCAGGGGTGGTGTGGCCCCCTAGGGCACCCCATTAGCCTCCCCTTCTGACTACAAGATGCCAACGATACAGAAACCCTAAGTACCCGATCAAAATTCCATGAAAGAGTTTGTAGCCGCCGTTATCTCCATCCCTAGATCGAGAGGGATCTGAAGCTCTTCCCGGCACCCTTCCGGAGGGGAGAATTCACCCTAGAGGCCTTCTTCATCACCATGCAAGCCTCCGGTGTGATGTGTGAGTAGTTCATCCTTGGACTACGGGTCCATGTAGTAGCTAGATGATTGGTTCTTCTCCTTTGTGCTATCATGTTTAGATCTTGTGAGCACGATTCATGATCAAGATCATCTATTTGTAATCCTACATGTTGTGTTTGCGGGGATCCGATGGATATCGACATGCTATTTCAGATTGATTATTGATTCTATCATGTCTTTGTTATTTGTGATCTTGCATGCTTTCCATTGTTAGTAGCTATCTTGGCCAAGTAGATGGTAGCAACTCCAAGAGTTAGTATTTATGCTCGATAGTGGGTTCATGCCTCTAGTAATCTAGGGAGGTGACAGAAATCTCTAAGGTACTAGATGTGTTGCTGCTACTAGGGAGAAAACAGCAATCCTTTGTTCATAGAACAATCGTATTGTTTACTTTACATGCAATGTTTAATGCAATTATATGTTGCTTGCAACTTAATACTGGAGGGGGTTCGGATGATAACTTGAAGATGGATTATTAGGCATAGATGTAGTTGGATTACTGTCTATGTATAATGTTGTAATGCCCAATCAAATCTCAAAGGAGTCAAGATGATTAGTATATGCATGTATGCTTTCTCGATGTTTTTCAATTGCCCTAATGTAATTTGTTCACCAAACATGTTATTTATCTTAAGGAGAACCACCACTAGTGAACTATGGACCCCGGTCCTTTCTTTTATCATCAATCTACAACTGTTTACTGCTTTGTGTTTACTTTCTGCAAGCTGTTACTTTGTTCAATACGATACATTTAATCCTTTGTTTTCAGCAAAACCGGTGAGATTGACAACCTAATTGTAAGTTGGGGGCAAAGTTCTGTGGTTGTGTTGTGCAGGATTCCGAGTTGGCAACAACACTTTGGAGGTGTTTCCTTGCTCCTACTGGTTCAATAACCTTGGTTTCATAACTGAGGGAAACTTGTTGTTGTGCTCATCATACCTTCCTCTTCCCCAACGAGCTCGAGATATCTTGGGCCATCAGCCATCACCTTGTTCTTTCTATAAGTAGGAATTTGAATAGCATCAGTTAAAGGAAGTTCTGAACGAAGGCTCCCCAGAGCTTTGGCAAAAGAATCATAAATGGCTTTATCCAGTTCATATTAAACTTGATTAGGATAAGGATTTTTCTTTTTAGTAGGTATTACCTTCTCCTTTACCTTTGCCATTGGCCCATCATCCGTTTTAGTCTTCTTCTTCGCTGATGTTGTTTGCTTATTGGCATGTTCTTCATGCAAGGTGATAACCTGCTCTTCTTGTTCCTTTCTCAGATCGGCCTCTTCTCTTGAGTCGATTGTCTCAGCATCTAAATCATATTGTTTATGTCTATCTCCTGCTTCTTCTTCTTCTTCTTCTTCTTCTTCTTCTCTATTTTTAGAAGTCTCATGCTCTCTTTTCTTAGCTTCATAATCAATATCATCCCGAGGATCTACTAGGTCCACTTCTTCTTGACTCATCTCTTGAGTCTCTCTTGCCTTGCGGGCTTGTTCTTCTTGATACCAAGGTGGCCCTTGGGGTTCCTGTATCTTTGTACCACGTCTAGTTGTCGTGGTGGTGTCACGGCAGATGCACACACCTAGAGCCGGGTTAAGTTCCTCTTGGCCCGAATTTTGAACATTTCGAATATGCACACACCTAGAACCGGGTTAAGTTCCACTTGGCCTGGATTTTGTACACTTTGAATATGCACACACCTAGAGCCGGGTTAAGTTCCTCTTGGCCCGGATTTTGTATACTTCGAATATGCATATAGCTGATCCAACTTTGCTCTTTTCAGATCACTACCAATCGTCGGACTGCTGAGTTTCAGCGCCTCTTGGACTCACACAAGGTGCTGCGCTCGAAACATGCTGCTCTTCTTGCTGAATGCGAGAAAAAGGGTAAGTTTTCTCTTCGACTTCTCCCCCCATCTTTCTTTTTCTTTTTCGGCCGAACTAATCTGTTATTCGGATTGCACAGCCGGATTGGAGGCCGAAAACACCATTATGAGGAAAAACTTAGACGAGATAAAAGGTAATTCACTTTGGCTACTCAATTTCCGTGCTCTCTCTCCTTTCTCCTGAGCTCGGCAGATATTCATACATCGGCTCTGCCGGGTCAACAAACCGTTGCAGCATCCCTTGAAGATAGTGTGCCCGTGCTTCATATGATGCTGCATTTTCCCGAACAAGTAGGGCAACATCAAGCCGAGCTCAAGAAGAAGGATGACAAACTTGCCAAACTCCGAGCCAAGGATGATGAACTTGCCAAGCTCAAGGCTGAGATGAAAAAACTCAAAGAGCTCCACAAGACTGAGATGGACAAGGCTGGCCAAGACTTCACCGAGGAGCGAGAACGTCTTAGCCTTCAACTTGCAAAAGATCAAGAGCTACTGAAGGAGGCCGACGTCAAGCTTAACTCGGAAAATGTTGAACTTGAGAAGCTCCGGAAGAGGTGTGCTGATTGCACCACAGAGCTGACTCGGATCCATAGTCATATCTCCCATAAATCCTTTTCCTTCAGCCGATATGTATTTCTCCGGGTTAAACTCTTTTACTTATTTCACTTGTTTTGTTTTTAGGCAAATTCCCAGAGGGCGATGCCATTGCGGCTACTATTGTTGCCAAGTTCCGCCGGCAGTGGGGTACCCCAACTGATCCTGGCGCTGAACTCATTCCTTATGACATGGAGGATCTGCTAGTTAGCCTATCCTCCCGGATTGAAATTGTGAAGAACCATGGTTCGGGTCTCCTGGATTCAGCCGTCCGGATCTTCCGTGCCCTTTGGCCTGGTGAGGATCCTCCGGAGGGGTCCACTGCTCTGATCAACAAGTTGATGGATTGCGAGACCCAGCTTGACCTCTGGAGGGAATCCGCCGCACGTGCCGGAGCTGATACTGTCCTCCACTTCGTGCTCACGTGGTATGAAAAACTAGATCTGAAGGTTCTTGAGCGCTTGCGCACCGGGTCAAGGTGGTCGAATGATCCGGATTGGGTTGCTCGGCGCAAGGCTTGTGCCCACAACCTTATCCAGTTTGCCCCTGTCCATCAATGGAACGAAGGACTAAGCTTCCTCGGCGTTGTTGACGACGAATATTTTGAGGATGATTCGGGTGACGAGGAAGAGGACGAAGCCTCAGATCTCGAAGATAACGAAGATGATGACGAGACTGAAGCCGGAGTTCCACCCGCTGGCGCCGAGTTACCTCCTCCTAGTGCTGCTGCTCCTTGAGCACCAAAAACACTTTGAAATTTATCAGATCCCCGGTATACCGGGTGCAGATGTATTAAGCATACTGATTATGTTTTGCTACTAAGCTATTCACTCCGGATTATCTTGGGCGTAGTCCCCGAGTTTCATTTTCTTGTTTCTTCAATTTCATGGCTCGGCTCGTGTCTACCTTGATTCGGTTTTGCGACTTACGAGTCCGAGTTTCAAAAATTGACTTAACAATACTTGGAAACTTTAGGGTCAGCTCAAAATAATCCAGCGTAGTAAAAGTAAAGTAAACATAAGGTTAGTCCAAATAACCAATGTCGGCTCGATTATGTTCTTTTCCTTAGTTGTTTTTCGTGTGCCTCACAATTCCAAACTTGTTCTCTTGCTTGCCATGAAGCCAATTCTTGTTGGACAGCAGCAAGTCGAAGAGTTGAGTTCTTGGTGCTCACACACTACTAATCCGGCTTAGGCAGAAGCAACTTAAGCCAGCCGACATAGAAATAAATAACAAACATAGCAGACAACAATTATTATTAAGGCAGTCCCCGAGTTACTGCTCGAGGTGCCAAGATTTCATTGATAAATTCATTGCCAGCATACATACCGACATATGAGAAACTCGGATACACACACTTCTTTGTTAAGTGTAGAATGGACGAAGTAGGGCTACATTCCATGGACGCTTAGATTCCTCGCCAGACCTGTCCGCCTTGTTCTTGTCCTATGGTTGTGCATCAATGAGATAATAAGAGTCATTATGCAAAGCTTTGCTCACAATGAAGGGCCCTTCCCATGGGGGGATAACTTATGCATGCCAGCAGTACGTTGCACCAACCGGAGTACCAGATCACCTTCCCGGAAGACTCGGGGGTTTACTTTCTGGCTATGATAGCGTCGGAGATTTTGCTGATATATGGCGGATCTGGACAATGCCAATTCTCTCGCTTCTTCCAGCAGATCAACATCATTTTGCCGGGCTTCTCGCACTTCGGCTTCTGTGTATTGGGTGACCCTAGGCGAATCATGCTCTATGTCGGTTGGTAATACATCTTCTGCCCCATATACCAGAAAAAATGGCGTATAGCCTGTTGATCGATTCGGAGTTGTTCTTAAACTCCACAGTACCGCTAGTAGTTCTTCTATCCAGCACCCCGCTGATCTTTTCAATGGCTCAATGAGCTGGGGTTTTATCCCGGATAAAACTAATCCATTGGATCTTTCCACTTGTCCGTTCGATGTGGGGTGGGCAACTGAAGCAACGTCTAGCTGGATCTTTTTATCCCGGCAGAATCGCACAAATGCTCCTTCAGTGAAATTGGTGCCGTTATCTATTATGATACTGTGAGGGTAGTTGATGACCCACAAGTATAGGGGGTGTATCGCAGTATTTTCGAGGGAAGTGAAACCCAATTTATTGATTCAACACAAGGGGAGCCAAAGAATATTTATAAGCCTTAACAACTGAGTTGTCAATTCAGCTGCACCTGGAAACAATCTTGCTCATAGCAGTTTATCAGTAGCAACAGTTTTGTAATAGGAGTAGTAAAGTAACAGCAGTAGTAAAGTAAAGACAACAGTAACTATAGCAGTAAACAGTGGGATTCGAGTGCGGTAGGCATAGGGATGGATGGACGGGCGTTGCATGGACAAGACAATTCACATAGCAATCAGAACATAGGGCAATTACAGATAAATAAGATAAAGCACCCAAGTACTAGACAATCCTAGCCATGTGTTCCATATATAGTCATACGTGCTCGCAATGAGAACTTGCACAACATCTTTTGTCCTGCCAGCTCGTCTACAGCAGGGCCTCAAGGGAACTACTAGAAATTAAGGTGCTCCTTTTAATAGAGCACCGGAGCTCCTTTTAATAGAGCACCGGAAATTAAGGTGCTCCTTTTAATAGACCACCGGAAATCAAGAGTGACTTCAAAACTTTCAGCACATAGAGAGGTGTTTCAATACCATGAAAACTTCTACCACCATATTTCCCTCTCTCATAATAATTTTCAGTAGCCTCATGAATAAACTCAACAATATAACTATCACATAAATCATACTTTTCATGATCTACAAGCACTAGAGCTTTATCATAAACATCTTCAAAAGAATCCTCAGGAACATAACATTCATCCTCCTTTAGTAAGCATGGAGGACAATCAAATAATGTAACAGATAACGAGTTACTCTCATTAGAAGGTAGGCATGGGTAGCTAATCCATTCTTCCTCCTTTTGTTCATTATTCTCCTCCTCTTCTTCATCTAATGAGATTTCAGGTTCATCAATTTCTTCTTTCATAGGATCCTGCAAGGCATTAGTCTTTTCCATTTGTGGAAAGCATCTATTCATATATTCAAGGATATAGGCGTTTTCATCCTTGTAATTATCAAAGCAAAATTTAAGTATACCATAACTTATAAGGTGAATCATCAATATTTTCAAGCAAACTAGCAAGTTTAAATGCACCCTTCCAAGCAATAAATTCCTCAATTTGTTCCACATCATAAAAGTCATAATTTCCCTTAACATAAGAAGATATGGTAACATTATCATTATACTCACATTGAAAAGGGAGGTGTTTGTACCTCCTGCAGCAACAAGATTTATCAAGGCAATAAGTAACATTATAAGTAGAGCACACGTTTCTAGCAATAGTATGCAATTTATCAATTTGTTCCCATAAGTGTTTCCCTTTTTGTGACAAGCGGTGTTCCTTATAATATCTTTTTGATCTTCTGTGAACCCACCTTGCCAATAAGATTCAGTTTCAAACAAACCAACCATTGACATCAAGCATGATAAAGCAAGACAATAACAGACCAACGAAAATAACAACTAGAGTAGGAACTATTTTTTTGTATTTTTGATAAAGAAAGAAGCAAACAAGGCAGAAATAAACTTAGCTTGAACAATAGTGAATCCAAGTGAACTTGATAAATAAAGCTATGCTCCCTGGAAACGGCGCCAGAAAATAGTCTTGATGACCCACAAGTATAGGGGTGTATCGCAGTATTTTCGAGGGAAGTGAAACCCAATTTATTGATTCGACCCAATGGGAGCAAAATAATATTTATAAGCCTTAACAAGTGAGTTGTCAATTCAGTTGCACCTGGAAACAATCTTGCTCACAGCAGTCTATCAGTAGCAACAGTTTTGTAATAGGAGTAGTAAAGTAACAACAGTAGTAAAGTAAAGACATCAGTAACTATAGCAGTAAACAGTGGGTTTCGAGTGCGTTAGGCATAGGGATGGATGGACGGGCGTTGCATGGATAAGACAATTCACATAGCAATCAGAACATAGGGCAATTGCAGATAAATAAGATAAAGCACCCAAGTACTAGACAATCCTAGGCATGTGTTCCATATATAGTCATACGTGCTCGCAATGAGAACTTGCACAACATCTTTTGTCCTGCCAGCTCGTCTGCAGCAGGGCCTCAAGGGAACTACTGGAAATTAAGGTGCTCCTTTTAATAGAGCACCGGAGCAAAGCATTAACACTCCATGAACACATGTGATCCTCACATCAAAGCCTTTCCCTTCCGGTTATCCCGATTTCTGTCACTTCGGGGCCATTGGTTCCGGACAACAACATGTGTATACAACTTGCAGATAAGACGAAAAACAATACTATCATAATGAATCAATAACATGTTCAGATCTAAAATCATGGCACCCGGGCCCTAGTGACAAGCATTAAGCACAAAAAGTCGCAACAAAGTCATAAAGCACTAATAAAAGATACTAGGCACCATGCCCTAACAATCTAATGCCATTACAAGAACGATCTCATCCAAGCCCTACCATCCCCATAGCCTACAGCGGGGGATTACTCACTCATAGATGGGGTAAACATGGATGGTCGATGGAGAAGCGATGGTGATGATGATGGCGATGATCTCCTCCAATTCCCCGTCCCGGCAGGGTGCCAGAACAGAGTTTCTGGTGTTGTTTCGTGGAATCTGGTGGTGCCGGCGGAGCAGAACTCCTTCTGGAAAAACATCCAACCCCCCAGAGTTTTTAGGTCAGAAGGCTTCTTATAGGCGAAGAGGGAGACCGAGGGGGTGCCTGGGGCCACCACACCATGCCCTAGCGCGTCCAGACCCAACCCGCGCCTGGGGGGGTGTGGCTAGCCCCTGGCCCTCTTCCGTCTCGTATTCTGGCTCCTGGAGTCTTCTGGAAAAATAGGCACTTTGGCTTTTGTCCCGTCCAATTCCGAGAATATTCATTTTTTGACTTTCCTAGAACCAAAAACAGCAGAAAACAGGTAGCTGGCACTGTGGCTCTTGTTAATAGGTTAGTCCAAGAAATCATATGAAAAGTACTCCAAAGTGTGGACAAAACACAAGAAAGTGGATAAAACCAAGCATGGAACATCAAAAATTATGGATACATTTGCAATGTATCAACATCCCCAAGCTTAACTCCTGCTCGTCCTCGAGTAGGTAAGTGATAAAAAGAAAGAATAATTTTTGAGGTGACATGCACCATCATAAACTTGATCAAAGTATTTGTAAAACATTCAAAGCTGGGATCATTGTACTTCAATCATAACATGGAAGACAAAGTTCTAGCAATAAGACATAGCAACTATGTTGAAACATGAAAAGGCACAAACAAAAGATTCATGAATAACAATGCTTTGCAAGATGTTTGTGTGTTTCACATAAAGAAAACATAGCATAGTGGCATTCAGCTTGTCCCTCATAGAGTAAATGCATAGGACACCTTCAAAGTTTACAAGAGTGACTAGATACAAATAGTTTAAAACAAGCAATATCAAGGTATGCATCAATCAACAAGTCTTGGGACAATGCACATAAGAATAGCCACTATGCTCTCAAGAAAGTGCTCATAGAATGTGTGGAGACTCAACAAGGAAATGAACAGGTTTTGAAAAGTTTGAAAGGCTTCCAAATGCTGAAAGTATGGTACTCATTAGCTTTGAGCTCTCATTGCCCCTATCATAAGCATCTTTAGATGGTTAAGGTTAAAGTGACACAACTAAGAGGATATGCTTGACAAGTTATAAATCGAAGTCTCATGCCCCTTACTTACGAAGACCGATCCTCATGCTACTCAACTTCAGTCACAAGTAAGCTCTTGTCATTGTAAGTATATACGTATCATAGAGAGCCGCCAACGGGGTACCCCTTGCACATGACACGGGAGCTACCCCATAATCAAAATAACAAGGCAAGCAGACAATGAGCATCTCAGCGATCTTTTTATTTACTATGTGCATAGATTTTTATTGAGGATGATTCATAGAATGCTCATTATGGTTATGCTGCAAGTTTCCACCATGATTAGGCATGGCTTAGGCTAGCAGCCCAGGCGTTTCTCTAACATACATACAAACTCCATGATCTTACAAGTTCCACTTTTAGGCCAGGATCCATAAGCAAAAGAACATGATATCAACTAGGTACAAAGTACCAATGAAGTGTTGAAAGTGGTCCCCATGATACATGGTTCTGCTAACTTCAACTCATAATGCGCAAGCATATACGCAACAAAGAAGGACGCAATGGTTCAAGTTTATTAAGTGCAAGAAAATAAAGTGTGCCATCAAGTTCGTGAGAGCTTTACTAACTAACTTTCTCATAACAAGCAAACATTTTATTCGGAAGAAAACAAGGCATATTGAATATGCACGGAAGTAGCAAATGATGCTAATAGGTAGGTATGGTGGACACTTTGGCAATATTTGGTTTTGGGGAGTTGGAAACATGAGTAAAACATACTCAGTAAATGTGAAGGCTAGCAATAGAAAGGGAGCGGCAAACGAGGGAGCAATAATGGCCATAATCATCCAGAGCGACAAAACATCATTGATCAAAGCATAAAGTGATACTACAAGTTGAAAACTAAAGGATCATAAAGGCTTATGGTGACTTGGGATAGTCATAACATGGTGTGAGCATGCGCCAAGTCAACTCAAATAAAGCATCAAAGGAGAATACCACTATACTATGCTTTAATATGCTAAAACAACACATGATTCATCCAAGGCACATTAAGCAATCTCAATTGTTTGTAACAAGTCATGCTACAGCAAATAATACTAAGCATAAATCCAAAAGAACATCAAGCATGGCATGACAAAGCATAGGACACAATTAAAAACAAGCTCTCTTTACCACTTAAGCATGAGTTTTGCTACTCTTTTCCAATCCAAACCAAACTATTTGAAAACCAATGTATAAAAGAGGGGTTCCAACCAATTTATTAAGCAAACTAAGAAAACCAAGCAAATGAAAAACCAAAACGAAAACGAAAAAGAAGACGCTCCAAGAACAACACAATTGTGCATGAAACAATAAAAATGAAGTGTTTGGAAGAAACCTGCGATTTTTATTGATGAAGAAGGGGATGCCTTGGGCATCCCCAAGCTTTGATGCTTGTACTTCTTGGATATTTCTTGGGGTGACACACGTGGCATCCCCAAGCTTGATCTTTAGTCCATCCTTCATCTCATTACTCATTCCTTCCATACACCTGCAATCTTTCCTTCATACAAAACTTCACACAATCTTTATTAGCAACATTAGTGCATTTAAGATAATAAGTCTTAAGGTTCAGTTCTAACACCAAATAAAGTTCCATTAGAACACTAATTACTGTAAAACTTCACTCAAAAAGCTCAATTCCCCAAAAGAACTCAAAAAGTAACCAACAAGAAGCAAATACAGAAAATGGCAGAAATCTATCAAAACAGACCAGCAGGTAAAGACGAATTTTTTCGAAGATCTTCTGTTGCTCAAATCGAAAAGTGTTGAACTAATGAAAGTTAGATAACAACCTGGGGCAGAAGCACAAAAATGCACGCCTCAAAAAGACGTTCAGAAATTTTACACTAATTTTTACGGTGAAGCACAAAAATCTGTTTTGGGACAGCAACTTTCCCAATCATTACTTCTCTCTCATTAGAGGTTACTCTTGGCACAAAAAGCAAATAAAAAGGACAAGGAGCGGTTATTACTGAGGTAATAACTTCCAAGACTCATCTAGAACTTTTGGGTTATCTCCCAATAAGTACTTTCTTTAACGCCTTTAAGTTAGGCATAAGCAAAAACTAAAAAATGGATAGAATAGAAGTAAGCGGAGATAATCATGGTGAAAACATTGTTTTGTTCAATGAAATCCTTTCGTTAACAAGGTTGATCAGGTCTTGTTACCAAAACAATTTCATATGAGACAAAACTTTGTATTCCACTAATGATTATGTTACCTCAACCTTGATAGCAATGGTCCAATCATAATAGTTTCAAATTTTTATCTTGGTATGGGACAATATATTTCTCCAACTTAAATGCCCTCAACATGTTCAATTGAATTCAAACCATAAGTCCTTTCAATCTTCTTAGGGAAATAGATAGTATGTTCCTTGTCATTAACATTGAAGGTCACCTTCCCTTGATTACAATTAATAACAGTTCTTGCAGTATTTAAGAAAAGGTCTCCCAAGAATACTAGACATATTATCATCTTTAGGCATAAAAGTTTGAGAGGATGCTCACATAAGAAATATGAGTTGAAGTAAAAGAGAGCATCAAGAAGCAAATCCAAAACACATTTAAGTCTAACCCACTTCCTATGCATAGGAATCGTGTAAGTAAATAAATTCGCAAAGAACAAAGTGACAGGCATAGGAAGATAAAACAAGAGTGACTTCAAAACTTTCAGCACATAGAGAGGTGTTTCAATACCATGAAAACTTCTACCACCATATTTTCCTCTCTCATAATAATTTTCAGTAGCCTCATGAATAAACTCAACAATATAACTATCACATAAATCATGCTTTTCATGATCTACAAGCACTAGAGCTTTATCATAAACATCTTCAAAAGAATCCTCAGGAACATAACATTCATCCTCCTTTAGTAAGCATGGAGGACAATCAAATAATGTAATAGATAACGAGTTACTCTCATTAGAAGGTAGGCATGGGTAGCTAATCCATTCTTCCTCCTTTTGTTCATTACTCTCCTCCTCTTCTTCATCTAATGAGATTTCAGGTTCATCAATTTCTTCTTTCATAGGATCCTGCAAGGCATTAGTCTTTTCCATTTGTGGAAAGCATCTATTCATATATTCAAGGATATAGGCGTTTTCATCCTTGTAATTATCAAAGCAAAATTTAAGTATACCATAAACCTCATACTTATAAGGTGAATCATCCATATTTTCAAGCAAACTAGCAAGTTTAAATGCACCCTTCCAAGCAATAAATTCCTCAATTTGTTCCACATCATAAAAGTCATAATTTCCCTTAACATAAGAAGATATGGTAACATTATCATTATACTCACATTGAAAAGGGAGGTGTTTGTACCTCCTGCAGCAACAAGATTTATCAAGGCAATAAGTAACATTATAAGTAGAGCACACGTTTCTAGCAATAGTATGCAATTTATCAATTTGTTCCCATAAGTGTTTCCCTTTTTGTGACAAGCGGTGTTCCTTATAATATCTTTTTGATCTTCTGTGAACCCACCTTGCCAATAAGATTCAGTTTCAAACAAACCAACCATTGACATCAAGCATGATAAAGCAAGACAATAACAGACCAACGAAAATAACAACTAGAGTAGGAACTATTTTTTTGTATTTTTGATAAAGAAAGAAGCAAACAAGGCAGAAATAAACTTAGCTTGAACAATAGTGAATCCTAGTGAACTTGATAAATAAAGCTATGCTCCCCGGAAACGGCGCCAGAAAATAGTCTTGATGACCCACAAGTATAGGGGTGTATCGCAGTATTTTCGAGGGAAGTGAAACCCAATTTATTGATTCGACCCAATGGGAGCCAAAGAATATTTATAAGCCTTAACAAGTGAGTTGTCAATTAGTTGCACCTGGAAACAATCTTGCTCACAGCAGTCTATCAGTAGCAACAGTTTTGTAATAGGAGTAGTAAAGTAACAACAGTAGTAAAGTAAAGACATCAGTAACTATAGCAGTAAACAGTGGGTTTCGAGTGCGTTAGGCATAGGGATGGATGGACGGGCGTTGCATGGACAAGACAATTCACATAGCAATCAGAACATAGGGCAATTGCAGATAAATAAGATAAAGCACCCAAGTACTAGACAATCCTAGGCATGTGTTCCATATATAGTCATACGTGCTCGCAATGAGAACTTGCACAACATCTTTTGTCCTGCCAGCTCGTCTGCAGCAGGGCCTCAAGGGAACTACTGGAAATTAAGGTGCTCCTTTTAATAGAGCACCGGAGCAAAGCATTAACACTCCGTGAACACATGTGATCCTCACATCAAAGCCTTTCCCTTCCGGTTATCCCGATTTCTGTCACTTCGGGGCCATTGGTTCCGGACAACAACGTGTGTATACAACTTGCAGATAAGACCAAAAACAATACTATCATAATGAATCAATAACATGTTCAGATCTGAAATCATGGCACTCGGGCCCTAGTGACAAGCATTAAGCACAACAAGTCGCAACAAAGTCATAAAGCACTAATAAAAGATACTAGGCACCATGCCCTAACAATCTGATGCCATTACAAGAACGATCTCATCCAATCCCTACCATCCCCATAGCCTACAGCGGGGGGTTACTCACTCATAGATGGGGGAAACATGGATGGTCGATGGAGAAGCGATGGTGATGATGATGGCGATGATCTCCTCCAATTCCCCGTCCTGGCAGGGTGCTAAAACGGAGTTTCTGGTGCTGTTTCGTGGAATCTGGTGGTGGCGGCGGAGCGGAACTCCTTCTGGAAAAACGTCCACCCCCTAGAGTTTTTAGGTCAAAAGGTTCTTATAGGCGAAGAGGGAGACCGAGGGGGTGCCTAGGGCCACCACACCATGCCCTGGCGCGGCCAGGCCCAGCCCGCACCTGGGAGGGTGTGGCCAGCCCCTGGCCCTCCTCCGTCTCGTATTCTGGCTCCTGGAGTCTTCTGGAAAAATAGGCACTTTGGCTTTTGTCCCGTCCAATTCCGAGAATATTCATTTTCTAACTTTCCTGGAACCAAAAACAGCAGATAACGGGCAGCTGGCACTATGGCTCTTGTTAATAGGTTAGTCTAAGAAATCATATGAAAAGTACTCCAAAGTGTGGACAAAACACAAGAAAGTGGATAAAACCAAGCATGGAACATCAAAAATTATGGATACATTTGCAATGTATCAGTAGCCATATCTCAGGATGATATATTTGAGGAATGTCACGGCTGTAGCTCCATCACATTTTCTTATCAGATTTACTTCAATCCATTTTGTAAACCGTTCAACCATAACCAAGATATGGGTCATATTTCCTCTCGCCGGCTTAAATGGGCCAACCATATCCAAACACCATACAGCAAATGGCCAGATAATTGGTATGGTCTTGAGCTCCGACATTGGCATGTGTGTCTTGGTAGCATATCTCTAACAACCATTATATTTTCTAGATCTTCTGCTTGTTCCAAGGCACTTGGCTAGTAGAATCCGTGCTGGAAAGCTTTTGCCACTAAGGCTCTGGATGAGGCGTGATGCCCACATTCCCCTTGATGTATATCTCGGAGGATGTCAAGCCCTTCATCTGGGTCAACACACCGTTGGAGGACATTCGTGACACTCCTCTTGTATAGCTCGGCATTGATAATCGTGTATGCCTTTGCCCTCCTCTGAATTTGCCTTGAAAACACTTCTTCATTGGGCAAAGTTCCATCCTTCAGGAACTGGAATATGGGCAGTGCCCAAGCTGGTATAGCTCACATCGGAAACACATCCTCGTCAATTTCCATTTGATCCACAAACATAACCTCAGCCGGATCACGCTGCGCAGTCCCCAGGTTTCCGGAACCACTTCCCACATCAATGTCCATGGGCATAGCTTCCGACTCCGGATTTGCCGGGATATAGATTTACTGGGATTCTGGGGATGGCATGATAGATGGCTTTCGGATGTGCTCTAGTGCTACACCCGGTGGAATCGCTTGTCGGGTTGATCCGAGTTTTGACAGTACGTCGGTAGCCTCATTTTCCAGCTGAGGTACATGGTGAAACTGGCATCCCTCGAAGTATCCTGATATCTTCTGCACATGAAATCTGTACAATGCCATGTTTGCATCCAAAGCATCCCATTGCCCTGAGACTTGCTGAACTACCAGATCCGAGTCGCCAAAGCACTGGATCCGACGTATTCCAATTTCTTTTGCTACTTTGAGTCCATCCACAAGTGCTTCATATTCTACAACATTGTTTGATGCTGTGAAGTGGATCTGCAGCACATACTTCAGCTGGTCTTTCTTGGGTGAGGTAAGCACAACTCTGGCGCCTAACCCGGTTTTCGTTTTTGATCCGTCAAAATTCATTCTCCAGTAGTTCAGATCTGGCAACGGTGTCTCATATTGCATCTCGGCCCAATCCACGAAAAAGTCGGCCACAACCTGAGACTTGATCGCATCTCTCCTGTCGTATTGTGGAGCATAATGGGCTAGCTCGATTGCCCATTTTGCGATCCGGTCGCTCGCATACTTGTTGCTCTTTATCTCAGATATGGGAGCTTCACATATCACTTTGATGGGGTGTTCTTCAAAATAGTGCTTCAGCTTCTTTGCTGCCATATACACACCATATGCCATCTTCTGATAGTGAGGATAGTTTTGTTTTTACGTTGATAATACCTCACTTAGGTAGTAGACTGGCCTTTGTACTGACTTACCCTCCTCATCACACTCTACCACAATCACTTCACTTACAACCCGGTTGGTTGCGGATATATAGAGCAATATTGGGTCTTTTGATGTTGGAGAGGCTAATACCGGTGTAGTAGCTAGCATTTTCTTTAACTCGATGAAGCCTTCATTGGCCTGCAGCGTCCATACGAACTTGTCCAACTTTTTCATTAGTTGATAGAGAGGCAATGCCTTTTCTCCCAACCGACATACAAACCGACTTAAGGATGCCAGACAACCAGTGAACTTCTGGACATCGTTAAGGCACTTCGGTAATTCCATTCGCTCTATGGCTCGGATTTTAGTTGGGTTAGCTTCGATACCTCGACTGGAGACAAGAAATCCGAGTAATTTTCCAGCCGGGACACCGAAGATACACTTCTCTGGGTTAAGCTTCGTTTGGAACCTCCTTAGGTTCATGAATGTTTGCCTGATATCATCAAGGACCGTTTTGCTTTCCTTGGTTTTTATAACCACGTCGTCAACATACACTTGCACATTTCGGCCAATTTGGTCGTGTAAACATTTTTGCATACATCTTTGGTACGTTGCTCCTGCATTACGTAAACCGAAAGGCATGGTGCGATAACAATAAGCCCCGTACGGGGTAATAAACGCAGTCTTTATTTGATCATTCGGGTTTAGAGGTATCTGGTGGAAACCAGAATATGCGTCTATGAACGACAATAACTCACACCCAGCAGTAGAATCTATGACCTGATCTATCCTTGGCAGTGGGAATGGATCTTTTGGGCATGCCTTATTCAGGTCCGTGTAATCGACGCACATACACCAAACCACTGCCACATTCGGATCATCTTTCTTCTTTTCCACCAGCACCGGATTAGATAGCCAATCCAGGTAAAGCACTTCCATGATGAACCCGGCTACGAGGAGCCGAGCTATCTCATCTCCAATGACTTTTCTCCTATCTTCGGCAAAGCGGCAGAGAGGTTGCTTCACCGGCTTTGCTCCGGGTATCACATTTAAAGAGTGCTCGGCCAACTCCCTCGGAACGCCTTGCAAGTCCTGTGTGGACCAAGCAAAGATATCCCGATTGGAGGAAGTTGACGAGCTTGCTTTCCTATTTCTCAGTTAACCCGGCACCAATTGTTACAGTGCGCTCTGGGAACAGATCATCAATAGGCACTTTCTTTGTATCCTTTGTAGCTTGAAATGAGACACTTCCATGCGGATTACTCAGCGCCGGCATATACTGCTGCGCGGACTGAGCCAGTGCTGCTACTTCCTGGATCTTTCTCTTTTCTTGTGCAATCACAAGTGACTCGGCCAGGTTAGACCCGGCTGATGCACACTCAATGGAACGTCGGAAATCCCAGCTATGGTAATTACTCCATTTGGCCTAGGCAAGTTCATCTTCAGGTAACTGATGTGAGTACTTTCCATGAATTTCTTCAGGGCTGACCTGCCAAGTAACGCGTGATATGCGCTTTCTAAGTTCACAACCTCAAATTCCAAATTCTCAGTTCGGCAGTTATCTCTTGTGCCGAATAACACATCAACCCGGACTTTGCCAATGGGTTCACATGAGATACCAGGCACAATGCCATGGAAAGTTGTCCTTGTGGCTTGGAGCATGTTCTCCAAGATACCCAACTTGCGCATTGTATCCACGTACATAATATTGATGATGCTGCCATTGTCAATCAGCACCTTAGAGAACCTCACATTGATATTTGGCCCGATGAACGTTGGGTCCAGCACTAATGCATATGAACCAGGGCTCGGTATGAGCTTGGGATGGTCTTTGATACTCCAGGTAATTTCCTGATCCGACCAAGGCATATACCTCATCACTGCCGGCATAACTTCATTCACTTCCATATGACGGTGTTGCAAGCTTTTTCTATTCCTTTCCTCCGTGGTAAACACACAGTAATTCTGGTGATGCTCCCTATATTCATTTCTCCCCTCATTGCCGGGATACCTTTGATCTGGCTGATGCTAGTTTTCCACCTGATGCATTGATCCCTTCTCTCATGATTCTCATACCTCGGCGGTGGTGGTGGTAACATTAACTGCTGCGTATTTGCTCCGGAGAGCAACTGCTATCGAGGTAACTCCTGTCGAGGTTGATCATTCCGAGGTGCCTGAGCATTCCCCGAACCACTTTGCTCTATCTTCCTCATCCACTCACATTGCCGGGTTGTATGACCCGCCGGGTTACTCGGATTTGGCGTGTGAAATTTGCACGGCTAGTCTAGCATTGCCTCATACGTATACCTCGGCCGATCTTTCTTTTCTTGCCACTGTCTCTTTTGCTCGGGCGTCCAAGTTTACTTTCCATCATTTCTTGGAGTCCACTGTTGCCCTCTAGTTTTCTGACGCTGATTACTCCCTGCTCCGGGTTGATCTTGGTTTACAGCAGCAACTTGTTGCGAACTGTACCTATAATCCGGTCTATCATCTCTTCTCTTACCCCGGTAATCATTTTGTCGGGATGATCCGGCTCCATCTCGCTGGTAGTACTCCTTATTTGACTCGTTTGACACAAGCCGGGGTTGAGTCGGATCACCCAAATCATATGAATCAGCAATCCAGATTGTCTCTGCCAGTGTAGTTGGCATATCTCTTTGTAACCTTTGCCACATCATGCTTGCATATCTACACCCTTGTGCAAACCAAGCTATGGCCTGAGACTCAATCACGCCTTCACATGAGTTTATCACGGTGCACCAGCGAGTTAGGAACTCCCGGTCTGTTTCATTTGGTCTCTGCTTGCACATTGCTAGGGTCTGTGGCCTATTCGGCCTCTGATACGTGCTCGAGAAGTTACTAACGAACATTTCCTCAAAATCGATCTAGCAGTTGATACTGCCGGGTGGTAAATTGTTTAACCATACCCTCGCTGGCCCCTCCAGCATTTGAGGTACGTATCGCACTACCCATCTCAAATTTCCTATCGCAATTTTCACTGCCGTTGCGTAGTTGATTAACCAATCCTCCGGTTTGGTGATGCCGTCATATGTTTTCGTGCCTCTGGGTAACTAGAAGTTAGGTACCGGTGGCTCTTTCATGATCCAGGGTCCAAAGCACGCTGGACCCGGAGGACCTTGCCCCTCAATTAGCTCCGACCTATAGAGCCGATCCTGCTTTAACCTGGCGTCATCAGGCATCAAGTTCCTACTTCCCAACCTTGACCCTATCACATGATGATCCGGCCTATGGTATCCTGCATTCACCATTTCTGAATCACCGTCGTTGTATCTGTCTTGCTCTTGTTGAGCACAATTTTGCCACATACCCTGGTCGGCATCCTGCTCTTGTCGAGGTACATTCCATTGTTGCTGTTGGCTAGGTAGGTTTTGCCCTGCACCCACCGAGTTACGATGTCTGGCATTGCTGTTTTCAGCGTTTCTCTGATCGACATTGCCTTGGTCGCGGTTACCTCGGCCAGCTTCACCTCGGCTGACACTTTGTCAATCCTCATTTCCCTGCATTGCTTTTCCTTTCCCTGCCCTTGCCAGGTCATACGGGACTATCTATTTGTTTCTCCTTGCCGAGGTTACCACTTCCTCTCTTCTAGGGCCATCATGAGGGGATGATGCAGCTCCAGCAGATTTCTCCGGGTTACCTACTGCCGAATAAACGACCTTGGAAACCCCATCTCTTTCCGGGTTAGCCCTGTGCAACTCTTCATTCTGTCTGTTCGCGATTCGCACTAACTCGTTGACCCTCTCTTGCTGTCTTTGCCGGGCTTCACCCGTCAAACCTTCTAACTCGGATGCAGCTGCATCTGCTGCTCTGAGGTTCTTTGCCGGGGTGCTGTACTTCGGCAGCCCCATGGACAATAGGTTCTCTGATTCCTCAACTCTAGTTTCACCCTCTTTGTCCATTTCACTGATGAGGTTTCTCCCTTTTACTTTTACTGCATCTACATTATTTGCTCTTGCGTACTCATGCAGCGTCATGTTCAACAACTGCTAAGATGCGGCTATCTTTTTCGCACCCTTTAGTATTTTCTGCCTAGTTTCCTCTAACTCGGCTTGTGCCTGAGTCGGATCTATCACAGGTGCTATGGGGCTTGCCAAGCTATCTATTGCCTGCTGCAACACATTCTCTGGCCTCTCTAGCAGAGGACCTCTACTTTTCCTCGGCGCCTTGGGTGTTACCTCCGGATCTGGTGTCGGGTCCTTGCTCGCGCCAACGTCAGGCGCTGTCATCATCACCTCAGCACGGTCAGGGGAGCAAGTGATACGCACACCGTGAGCCGCGCTAAGGGGTGGCTCGCCTCCCTCGACGACGTGCCGCGTGTGAGCGCAAGACACATCGACGCCAACATAGATCTTATGGGCACCAAGCTTGATGAAGAGGCCATTGCACGGTGGAGGTCGCTTGCCGAAGCTACCAGCATTGTCGCTGACGTAGTCCAGCGCTCCAAAACACTGAACGAGCCCAGAGACGACACGCTCGCCGTTGCCGATGATGCTTCCCGTCTGGATCTTCACTCCTACTAGCGCCACTAGCCCCACGGTGGGCGCCAACTGTCGTGGTAGTGTCACGGCAGATGCCATGGATAGGCTAAAGGTGGGGCCAATATGCACTAGGGGAATCCAAGGAGGGATAGTGTGGTGATTCCACACACAGATGCTTTGTATTCTCCAAGTTCACTAGGTTTACAGATGCTCCTTGAGCTGTATTGGGGAGAGGAGGAAGAAGAAGCTCTCTTACTCTCACCACAACCTATCTCCCAATAAACAAACTACTCACCCGCCAACCAGCCAGCCCCAACTACACAGGCCCTAGTGCCCCTTATAAAGGGGAGGCTAGGTCTCCAGTTAGGGCAAACGTGGGAATATGCCTCTCCCAAAATAGCAAAGCGACCGGGTCTCCTTTTACCATCGTAATCCATGCAGAGGCTACGTTAGCCTCTACGGTGCCAGCGTCAGCCGACATAGGGTGCGTCACCTTTGTCGGCCACGCCTTGCTAGTCCCTCCCTCTGTTCGCTTCGCGCATGCTCCTGCGCACAGAGGTCACCTTTTGACCAGCGAGATACCTTCCTTCTCTTGCAAGCATGGTATAACCTGGCCCCGTGGGTACCTACATACAAGTTACAAATAGCCCACCGGCATACGACATACGTCGGCCGGGACACAGTCAGGTGGACATCCTCTGGTCCGGGTTACTCCGTAAGTCGGCCTGCCTTGAGGTGACCCGGTCGGCTTTCGCCTTGACCTTGCCATACCTCGGCTAACTCGGCCTCTATACCCCGGCGTGACCCTACCCGGGGGTATTCCCAAACACTAGTGACAATGTTAGTAGAAACATTATTAAAATTAACTTGGTTTAAAATTAGAGCTTGAGTTCCAATTATTTGATCGCATTGAGTTTTAACCATACTCAAGTATTTATCCAAATGCTTCGTGGCATGTCCTAAGTCATCAAAGACTTCGGTTAACTCTTTTATATTCTTTTCTTGAGTCATTAGAAGTTTATAATATTTCTCACAGAACTGCTTTCGTTGATATCTAAACGTTTGCATTACAAGATTTATTTCATCTTCCACTACATAAGCTTGAAGAATGTATACTTTATTTTCTTCAACAAGTTTCAAAGATATTCCTTTTTGTTCCATGGACTTTTTAACTTCAGGCATAAGATCTTGGGGTATGTGAAACATACATTTTCGCGGTTTAACATCCTCAATAGGATTGTATTGTTCATCATTGAAGGATGTTACCTCGAAAAGCTTTACACATTTTGGCAACGTCAATAGCTCCCCTGTAGATAAGTCAATCATTTCTTTCGTATCATCATTAAGCCAATTATAAAAATATTGGATAATTAAATCCTCATGGAAACCATGATTCAGGACTTTCATAATCATTCCATAAAATCTATTACATGCTTGATAAAAGTTCTCTCCAACAGTCTGAAGAAAGTTTGTAATGCTACGTTTAATCTGCATGATTTTAGTAAACGAGAAATATTTATGCATAAATCATCGGATGCAATCTTCCCATCTTTTTATAGTGTGATTGGGTAATGATTCTGACCAAGTAAAAGCATTATCTTTTAGAGACCACCAAATAGTTTAAGGAGCACACACTCTATTGATAAACTTGTTGGTTTAAGAGTAGCACAAAGGTCATAGACCTTCGTCAAGTGATCACTAGGATCTTCCTCTTCTTTTCCTACGAAAGAAATTTCTTTCATCATATAAATTAGCTCAAGATATATTTCAAATTCTTGGCCTTCAAGATCAGGACAAAGAATAGGCATTTTTCTTAAGTACCTAGATGGATTCCTATATTATGCCAATGGTAGGTCGGGCTCTTTGGCCCCCTAGGTGATGGTTAAGTCTGTCATCAAAGGAGTCAAACTGTTCACGTCTACAGTACGTCAGTTAGAAAATCTTTCAATAAATTCTAGGCGTCTTTCAGTTGGAATACGGTCAATATATGGAGGTAAATAAGTTTTTCCAAATTGAGTGGTATCTCTGTCTTCAACGGAGATCTTGGATGGTGTCAATAGTCACTTATGTCAAGAAACAACACTTAGCGCTTAGCTCCACGACAACGGTGCCGAAAAATAGCTTGATCGCCTGCAAGTGCATAGTTCGTCAGAGCATGTTTTCGCGGAAGTATTAATTCTAGTTTTTATATCGATCCCAATAAGGAGCCTAGGTAAGTGTTTTTATGTGGAGTTTCTGTTGCACTCAAGGTGTCATCTATCTTGAGTGAATTGACAGCAACTTTTGAAGGTGGAAGGTATGTGAGTGAATAATAGATGAAACTTGTGTAAAGGAAAAAGCAAGAATTAAATAACATAAAAGTAAAGGTGAGAAAAGTGTTTGAGGTTCCTGCAGATGAGAAGTTAGGCACGGAGAGAAACAGTTCATGGTAATAGTGAAGCTGCCAGATGAATACAATGGAATAAGTGATTGTGATATTTATTATTTATAAGTGAGTAGACACGCAACCCATATACCGACTAGGAGTCCTCATGGCCAATTCTTCCCAGTCCCAATGATCCATCTTACTGTTACCACACTAATGGTCAACACATTAATTAAGGTCTTCTAACCGGATCAAGGCTTTAATCTTGATGGTTCCTTGTTGTCCTAGAGTAGTACTAGCTCCTCATTGATATCGGCTGTGTCACTCAGGGGTTGCTAATTCGCTAGCATACAAGTTCATACCTATGAGATCTCTATATCATGTTACTAGGGCCCTTAAATTGGATAACAAGCATTAGTCGAACATAGATATTCATCCTCACAATTTAATAAACACTACAACAATCACAAATGGATGGAATTAAACAAGGGACAACACATATTACCAATCCCCTACATCTCCCATGCCTATGGGGATTTACTTAGACATGAGAGGAAGATAAATCAAAGGCATAATTATATTGCACATGGAAATCATCTCAAAGTTATTGTAGCAAGCCACAATATCGTTTAAAGATCGAATCAAATACAAACCAAGGTAGATCAAAGTATCAAACCCTAATCTTACAAGTGCCAATCTCTCTCTCTCTCTAAGTACAAATGGGGATGATGGTGGAGTGAATGGTTTAGAGGCTAGCGGTCGTCGAAGAATTATACGGTGTTCTTCTCCTTCTCTAGATCTGATCTCCCCTCTTCTAGATGTGTTTGCGGTGGTTGTGTTGTGTATTTTATCGTCTCCTCTTCATGAAAGTTGCTTGTATTGATATAACGGAGCTGGTGGTGGGCCGTACGGGAAGATGGTATGGGCACACCCTGACCATACCAGTGGTCTTTATGCGCTCAGATCGCCCCCAATGAAAGGGGTTCCAATTGGGAATTTGTTTCTTTAGGTGTAATTAGCTCATAAATGCTATCAGATCTTCCAAAAATGTTCATTGCCTGAAAGCCATCACAAGAAACCAAGGATTCGCTAGTTGCGGTCTTAACATTATTGAAAAGGGTAAACTCCATTGAAATCCTGCAATAAACAAGAGGAAAAACAATGATAAAATGTGTTGAAATTTGGATCTATCATTGATCCACCATTGTACCCTTGCGACACACCGCGAGAAATACAACAAAGCAACAACAGGGATTTTACCTCCTCACGAGGGTCCAGAACCTGCGTAAAAAACCCTTGTGTCACTCTCTGTCATGTTGGTACTCCGTTGTCGCCGTCGTCGTTGAGTAGCTTAGAGCGTGTGTTCATCCCCTCGCAAACTTGGGGCTTGTTGGACCCCTTCTTCCTTCACAGGACACATTCTTTGACATTTGGTACGCCAGGTAGGAGGATGAGGCACGTTTCCAAGACCTTCACCAACCTCGTTGGCATGTCGGCTCGCACCGAGACGGGGGCTGAGCGCGCCCTCTGTCACGTGGCGATCAAGGCTCAGACGAAGCTCGCCCCCCGACGCACCACCACAGAGCAAACTTCATGGATGGAGGATGAGCAGGGCTCCTCGTTCCGCCCATCGCAGGAGCTCCAGCTCTCCTCGCACGGCAACACGTCGCTCTCCTGCACCACGTCCTCTCGCGGCTAGACTGAATGGCCTACATGACGTTCCAGGGCTTCAGAAGCTTCTCTTCATGAAGAAATCATCCTCGAAAAATCCCAGGTCCATGTGACTCTGTTTAGGTCCGTGAAAGTTAAAAATATGCAAAACAAGGTTTTCCTATCTTTGAGAGTTATAAGCCAAATAAAGGGGACCATTTGTAAATCCCCATAAATCAATGTAAAACATGGATATAACATGATATATGATGTAAATATGTCAGAATATATGATAATAAACTACAAAGTTCATGCATGCATTTTACATGCATCACTCTCCTAGGATTCTAGGGTTTGTTGTTCTAGGGTTCTTACTGTTGATGATGATCTGCTAGTTTTAGGTGGCTAATTGGGTAGCTTAGGTGTTCTTGATATAAGTTCTAGGTTTTGATTAGTATCTCTAGGTGTTACTGAATTTTTATAGTTCTATTAGTCAATTGTTTCTATAAATGTTGTCTTGTTTAATTGATCAAGTATTAGTGTTTACCTTATCCTCAGTTGAGGATGTGAATGTGGTAGTCGAAATCCACAACTCAAATGCATCTTAGGGTTCAACAGAATTTCTGCAGTGTTGTTATTACTGTTTCTAGTGTTAAGTGTGTTGGAGATATGCCCTAGAGGCAAATAATAAAGGGTTTTATTATCGTATCTCAGTTAGTTCATAATAGTTTAATACCATGCTATAACTGTATCAATTGGAAACATTGGTACATGTGTGGTATATAAACAAATGAAGCCCCTAGTAGCCTCTATTTGACTAGTTCATTGGTCAACCAATGATCAAGTTTCTTGATCATGGGCATTTATGTCAATTAATAATGAGGTCATATCATTAGAGAATGATATGATGGACACACTTACCCAACATAAGTATTGCAATACAATCAAGTCACAAACTTCATAGTTACGGTAATTAGGAAATGAAGTATCCTTCTCCTTAGATCGTGTGATCATATCTAATCACTATCACCCGAGGCTGCCCTGACTGCATCAACCGACACACTGTAACAGGGTGATCATAAAGGTGTCTACCAGGTATTCTAAAGAGATAGGTTGAGGTGTATGCATCAAGATCGGGATTTGTTCTCCCACGTCACGGGAATATACTTTGGGCCCACTCGGTGAGATTATATCCATAAGTTGTGCAGTGTATGACTAGTTCATGGGGATGGAATAACATGTGAAAAAGTTAAGCAAGCACTTGTTGATAATGAGACCAAACTAGGTATGGTGATACCGACGATCAGATCTCAGACAAGTCATGTATCGAAGTAACAAATGGAATCAGACTCGACGTTATGGTTCAAACAACTGATATCATAGAATGCACATGGGTCATTATGGGTATCCAGATGCCGCTGATGATCATTGATTAGAGAAGTGTATCGATCATGTCTGTGATGTTCCTGAATCGTAGGGTAACACACTTAAGGGTTCTACGACGCTTGGAGATTGTTTTGGAATCATCGGGATCACCGGAATAAAGAGGAGAGAAAGATAGAAGGGTTTCAGGTAAGTTTGAAGGTACTTCAGAGTGATTCAAAATGAGTTTTGGGTCATGAGGAATTGTTAAATATGATTTTGATATTAATTGGTGGAATTAATATTGGAAAAATCTAATTTAAAATTAATTTGGAGAAAACCTCCCTATTGGGCCACTTCCTGGACGAAAGGGCCAATGAGTGAGGGCGGCTGCTGCAAAGGGCTTGGGGGCGGCCGGCCATGGACTGGCGCGCGGTGCCCACCCCGGCCACCGCCTCTCCCTTGGCGCCTCCTCCTCCCCTTTAGTCCCACATTGCCCGTTAGCTGGTGGGAGTCCCTTCTTTTCCCCTATATAAGAAGTGGAATATGGGAGGGAAAGGACACACAACAACATACAATATTTTCTAAGACATTTCCATAGGGAATCTCTCTCTCCCATTAGCTCCCATGTCTGTGGTTCCAAGAAGAATTGTGCGCGTGGGAGACAACATTACTTTGGCACACCGTCATGCTACTGGATCTTTGGTTCAAGAAGGTCCATTTCCGTAATCTTGGCTAGATTGGAGAGACCGGGAGTAGTCATTGGGCACCGTACTTGTGCGAAACCATGGAGGTGCTACCAGTTGTGGCATATGGATTATCGTGCGAGGAGCAACACGACCTTGAGGTCGGCTACATCGTTTGACTACATCATCCACGTTCAGCGTGAACGTTAATGCTTTAGGTCTATAAGGATATGTTACCGAAACCTTATCCATTACAACATTACTCCTAGATAGATCCTGGCATTCGGTGTTGCGCTAGACATGAAAAATCATTGTTTTCTGCTACGAATCCCTTCAGAGTGTTCCTAAACTTTGGGTTTAGTTAATATGTAAGTGTGTATTGATTAATTGCTTTAAAGTAGTTTCTCTACTTAATCTTGAAGTAATGTGGCTCAATCGTGACAACATCAAATGCTTTTTCTTTGCCCTATATGCTTTGATCTTTTGCCGTTCAACTCCAAATTTTGCATTTGCATTGTGAATCACTATGTCAACACATGTATTTCGATTTGTTCTAACTTTTTGCTCAGACTGAACCGCCAACCAATCTATAGTAACCTTAGTGTTTTCTCCATGAGGAATGCAACTATGCAAGGCTCTGAACTTTTTGATGCAAAAATTCTTCTCATGCTTAATTGTGGAGGCGATCATGTAAAATGGACATATTTTCTCACTACGTTTAAAATAATTCTATCAAGGATGTTTCTATGGTACTCTAAGTTCATTAGCTGATCAATGTGGGAGTTCCTAAGATCTACCCTAAACTTGTAAACATCTCTGAAGAATGATAGCAAACTGCTCATGTGCATCTGCCCTAAACTCATCATACCAAACCACATTTTCATCTTCTTCAACCTCCTCTTCTATCCACTAGCCAATTCAAACTTCCTTACATATCCATCATCATCACTATCACCCATGTCATCAGGGATACTCTCTTCATCACATGAGGGTAGATAATAGAAGGCACCTGCTTCCTCTAGCTCATGAGGGGATCTACTGGTTGGCCCTGGCCTCACAACCTTTTTCTTCTCTAAAAAATCCTCTTCGGACACTTCCTATAGCTCACTCTCTTCCTCTACTTCATACCAATGTTGAGGATATCATTTATCGTTAACTTCTTAGTTAGCCTAAAAAATAGCGATTTTTGGGTATATCGGTCAATAAATCAATTTATCGACCGATAAATTGTTTAATCGGCTTATCGGTCACCTAGTGATAAGAGATAAATCAGAATATCGACCAATTTTTTGAATAGTGCTTCATACAAATCTTCCACATTAGTATCCTCTTCAACTATAGTGCATGATTTTCTCTTTTCTTCTTAATTTGCATAAGTTTGTCCTAAATGGCAAGATATTCAGGATCTTCTACTTGTTGTCTCTGCCTCATTAGTTTCTTGGTTAATTCTAGCTCTCCCGCTACTCCTTTGTCATGATCCTAAGTTTTGTATAACCCATCTTGAACATCCAGTCATCTTGTTTAGAATCTACAACATCAACAGGAAAAACACCATAAGGAACCACTTCTTTTCCCTTATCCTTATCCAAAGTGCCGCTATCTTGTGTTCCTACATAAAGGACATTTGAGAAGTCCATTGCAATTGGATATATTTCTAAATCCTCACTAATATATGTCACTCCATCTTTATTAACTGAAAGCAGAACTAGCTCATTTATTGGGACTTGAGCTTCCCCTTCATACTTGTTAAGTCTAGATGTTATTGTTGCATTGTGTCTCATAAGAGTCAAATTGAGAACCTTCTCATGATCAAACAATTCTAGCATCTCCCCCACATTTCCATGTTGATAACAACCTCCATTCCTTCAAACCATTCTCCCTTCTCCTTAATATAGTAATTTCAATCGTTTAAACCATAACCATGGACTTCAAAAAGTGCCATCAAATTAAGAATAATGATGTCAAAAGTACACAAGGTAAACTAAACCTTATATCACAGATGTCATCATCCAAAATGGAGAAAATCATCATTAAAAACAAAGCATTAGTAGCTGGCTAAGGAAGATCACTATGGTTAACTGTTAGTAGTTTTTAGTATTGTGATAGTTTAACTAATGTGAGACAATTTAAATGTTGACAAGAGTGTCAACATAAATTCACTACTGAGATTAACCAATTGATAATTTAAGCATACTTGTACTATGATTGAAACAAGATAATTTTCTCAAACAAGATGTCACGTGAAACAATGTTCAGTTAACATAATATCTAGTTCAAACAATATTCAGATAAAACATAATGTAGTCCAAAATTCATCTAAACATATTTCGGCAATGTTAGTTTTGTCATAACCTAATTGAAAACTAACTGCGAGCATAATTGTACGAGATAATTCCTACACTAAACCTACCCTAAATCTTAATCTACGAGCTAAATTCTACAGTAAATAGATGACAAAGAAGGGAAGAAGATCTTACTCGATGCCATTGAACGAGGATCCCCATTGGCAGCTCGACTTCACTCGTGATTCTAGAACTTCCCTCCCGAATGCTACCGCTCGAGTTGATAGCTCCAGCAAGCGCCATCTCATGGCGACTATGGGCGGAAAGGGTCATCGCCGCCATCGCCACTCGAATCCATGCCTCAGCTGCCACCGCTGTAACACCCTCAAATCGGCCCTCAAGGTTTAGCTCTTTCCGCCAAACCCGCATAGAAATGATTCAAGGACGCCCACCAGGAACTTTCGTGCGGGTGGAAAACGAAGTAATAACATTACACAACAGTCCTCGATGGGACCCACAGAACAGATTTATATTCAACAGTGATTCAACGAGTCAAGAATACAGATATACAATACAAAGATCCAAATCACCTTGAAAACGATAGAGCGTCCGACTACCGACAAGATGCAAATGGGGCTAAGAGCCCTGAAGAATAATCAATGGCGTCCATAACCCTGCCCAGGCCAAGCCGGAAGGGTAACCTTGCTAACAACGTCGATCTCAAACCTGCTACAACAAAAGGGGTGCCAACAAAGGGCAAAGGAAAAAGAGGAGCGTCAGTACCGAGGCCAGTACACGGCGAGGCTAGAATTCGGCGGCTCTCGCCTACATAGGTATGGTGGGCTGAAGCGGCAGTGCAGCGGCACTAAACAACCTATAGAGACTCGATACAACTGGCGGTTATCAGAGAGGGATAAGAAAGACCTATTCGGATCCAACCTGAAGCTAACACCAAACAAACCCATCCTGGCATTTCCCCCTCGAGACCAAACGAGGAAGTCGGACCAAGAAACTCACACAGTTGGCAATTTTACTCATTCCGTTATAGTTGCAGCATTTACTAGTCAAATATAGATAGCGTGAGTCATCCTGAAGCATAAATAGTGGGCAGTTTTAATCACCATTCCGTTGTAGTGGGAACATTTACTAGTCAGATATAATTGTCCTGAGGAATCCCAAAACCCAGCAGTTATTGGCACCTTTATCACATTCCATTGGAGTTGTAATACTTACTAGGCGGGTATAGTTTGACACAGATCACCACAGGTCCATCAGTTGTTGGCATTTTTATTATCCATTCCATTATAGTTGCATCTGATTACTAGTCACCTATTAAGTCAAATTTATAGCACTACTTTAGTTATGCTTGTCTATGATCGAGATACTGTGATCCAAGTCGTCCATAACCGCGGACACGGCTTTCAGAAAGTTTTACCCTGCTGGGGTGCACAAATAGCAACACTCACTCGATCAACCTCGGAAAAACCAACTCAAAACACAACGAGGCATTCACGACAAAGCGATCACAGGATTCAGAAATATTTCAGGGGGCCACCCCACTAAGCTACCCGCAACGAAGTTGGCCGGCTCCGGAACGGACCTAGGGTTTGCGTCAATGGCTGTAAACGACTGGGAACCCGAAAGTGTGACTGGGCTTGTCGATACCGCGAAAACACTCTGCATCCAAAACAGTACAGGTGCTCCACGCACAATCTTAAATAAAGCGGTAACATGGCATAAGTACAGGATAGTAATAAAGCCCCAAACTACTTTGTGGCCACAAGAAATAGAAATGAATCAAGCTCTGGCTCAGGGGGGTCCATAAGGCCTCCCGGATGTGGATAGTGCGAAAAATCAAGGAACAGGTATCAAGTACTCGGGGTCCTACGGGACACAAGTGAGCGTGGAAGAACCAAATAACATCTATTGCCCACCGATGCCTCTACATTAGTTATATCTAGCATTTTAATAGTTGTATTTAAAGTCATGATCATCTCCACCATAAACATCTGCCAGCAATAAACATCTCCACCATTCCAACAACTGTGGTACTCGACAACACGAGATCGCACCTGAGCAAGCGACTACGACTCGCAAGGCCAGCTATCTACCAAACACAGGTAATAGGAGGTGTCCAAGGCAATATAGGGGCTACACGGGATATAAATGGTATGGAACACTAAACCACCGTGACACGGATAGCAATAGATCAACAGGAAGAAGTAAAGACTATAAATGCAAAATAGGTAGAAAGGGGGAGAATGCTCGCCTGGGAAACACTGCCGACGGATCATATCCGGAGAACTTGTCGATACTCGCATCCACTCATAGGTAATCCGCGAAGAAGCAGACTCTAGCAAAAACACCGGATGCAATATTTAATACTACGACAGAAAATCCGGCATGATCATGATATGATGCAAATGCGGTGCAATTAGGCAGTATTAAGCGGAACCAGGGTCCCGGCAATTAATTAAGCGGTTCAAGTTATTTAGAACCCCCGCAATTTAAATGTTGTATTAACAGGGCGAAACATGACATCGGTTCGCTACACCATTTTAAATGGAGTCGATATAAGACTAGAAAAGCCCTCATATAGACTCCATATTTAATTATGATATGAATCGGCATAATGCCCCCAAACCCATATGATGCAATGCGAATATAAACCATTTAATATGCAACAAGTTGGTATATATGTCAATTTATAAAATACGGCTCGGTTAAAGGGGTCACACATTAGGGGCGAAGGCCTTGGTTCCGGGGGTTCGGGGTTCGTCAGGGTCTTCGGATTCCCGAGAAGGAGGTCTTGCGGTTTTTCCGTGCAGGCGATCTTGACGCTCAGCGTCCGTGAAGTAGATCTTGTCGTTCCGGCACCATCACCTCCGATCTCCGGTCAGAGTCTTGTCGTCCGTCTGTTGTCGGTGGCATACTTGACCGATGGTCTTCTGGAAGATCTTGGCGAAACCTCGGGTACATAGGAGTAGCGGGGCTTCGGCATTCCTCAGATGGCATCTCCATCTTCAAACATCACCACCATACCATCACATCCACCACACCACACCACATATTTATCTCACCTTGAAATCGCACCAACACCACAACACGATAGGAGAAAAGAGCAACAGGACAACCATCTGAACATGAGCAACACGTCTGAGGGGAAAACGCACCTGGCGTCTTGGGACAGAGGCTTGCCATGAGGCGGCTAACAGGTCGGCGGCCGGAGGTTGCAGAGGGAGCTCGGCGAGGACGCACCGGCAGGTGGCACCACGCGACCTGCAGGAGACAAAGGAGGCGCCCATCAACGCTGTGTGGCCAGGGCGCGGTTCAGATCAGAGGAAGGGGCCCCAACGTGCGGTGCATGCGCAGGGAGAAGAGGAGGGAGGGCCGAGGCGGCTGACGACCAGGGGCGACGCGGTGGGGCGCGGCTCCTGTGGCGGCGTGGCTGCAGGGGAGGCGAGGCCGGCACGAGAGGAGGCCCGGCGGCGGGATCAACGCTGCAGCGGGGCGGAGTCGGCAGGGGACGCGGCGGCGAGGGGTAGGCCGAGGTCGGCGGGGCTGCCGGCGAGGAATGGGGGTGGCCCGAGAGGGGCTCGTAGATGGAGGTGACCTCGGCGGCGGGGACGTCGCCGGGAAGGAGAGCGCGGCCGGGGCCGGCGCTGGAGGGCGGCGGGCGGCGGCGTCCGTCGGTGGGGAAGGAGGACGAGGTCAGAGGGGAGGGGGCCCGTGGCAGCGGTTGACGGGCCGGAGCAGGGGCTCGCGATGGGGCACAGGGTGGTTCGGGCGACGAGGAGGCCGGCGATGGCGGATCGGGACCTAGGGAGGAAGAGGGAGACGGGGCGGTAGGTGGGGGGAGTGCGTCCCGGCTGGCGGGGTGGGACCAGGCGGCGGGGTGGATCACGAGGTGGTCGAATGGGGAGTTGGTGGCGTGGGGATCGGGGTCCTGGGGCGGTCAGTCAGGGCTAGCTGGGTGAATGGGCCAGGCGGGGGCTTGGGCGCGTGGAGTTTTGCGGGGTGGTGGACCAGGGCGCGGGAGCGGGCGGGAAAAACGACGGCTGCGGGTGTGTGCGCGCCCAGGCGGGGGTTGTCCGCGCGTGGGGCGGGCTAGGTGGAGCTGGTCGGTGGCCAGGTGGCTAGGCAGGGAGTAGGTGGTCTGGTGAGGTGGCGCGACGGGTGTAACTACCTCGGTGAATTACGCTCTTAGTTAATGCCTGGATGAACGAAAGTGGTTAAAATAGTACGGTGGGGCACAGGGCCACTCACGGTAGACCTTTCGGCCGTCCTAACCACTTTCAGACAACGGGACAAGAACGAGCGGCGTAATCGGCAGGCGAAGGGATCAACTACATACACAAGTGAGTATGTATGCAAGCCACATACAACAGTACATCAGAGCCATTCCATCTAAAAGAAATAGAAATATTGCAACGCCATACGGCAAGATCCAAATGTCCTAGATAGATATAGTAATTTAGGATAGCTCCTCATACATCACACATCAGAGTATCAGGCGGAAGCGGAAAACAAGATCCGAGTACGGATAAGAAGCAAATTGGCATAAGATGCCCCATAAATAAACACATCCCGCCCACAGATCACACGGATCCCCGTTCCCGGAATCTCTACACCGAATGATCGTTGCCAACATCATCTGTCTCTTCCACCCAGTATCCATCTTGCGGGTACACCTGTTCATCTGAATCAAACAATTTATCGTGTGAGACCCTAGGGGTACTTAGCAAGTCTTTATGCCACTAAAGGGGACACAACCTGGGGTGACACAATTGCAGCAAAATATAATACCTAACAATTCTATAGAGACTCGCTAACCTTCCGCCTAACCAATGATAGATGGAAGTCCGTGAATTAAGAACAATAGTTATAACCGTATAATTAACAGATCCATCCTCCTCCTCGCTTACCAACGAGGAAGCGGACGAACAACCCCCATCAACCGTTGGCAGTTTTATTAACCATTCCATGAGTATTGCACTATTTACTAGTCAAGTACTTAGTCAATTTAAAGACGGTACTTTAGTTATACTTGTCTATGATCGAGAAACTGTGCTCCAAGTCGTCCATAACCGCGGACACGGCTTTCAGAAAGATTTACCCTGCAGGGGTGCACGAATAGCAACACACACTCGATCAACCTCGGAAAAACCAAATCAAAACCCAACGAGGCATTCACGACAAAGCAATCACAGAATTCAGAAATATTTCAGGGGGCCACCCCATTAAGCTACCCGCAACGAAGTTGGCCGGCTCCGAGACGGACCCAAGGTTTGTGTGGACGGCGGTAAACGACTGGGAACCCGAAAATATGACTGGGCTTGTCGATACAGCGAAAACGTGTCACCATCCAAAACAGTACAGGTGCTCCACGCACAATCTTAAATAAAGCAGTAACATGGCATAAGTACAGAATAGTAATAAAGCCCCAAACTAATTGTGGCCCCAAGAAATAAGAATGAATCAAGCTCTGGCTCAGGGGGGTCCATAAGGCCTCCCGGATGTGGATAGTGCGAATAGTCAAGGAACAGGAATCAAGTACTCGGGGTCCTACGGGACACAAGTGAGCATGAAAAACCAAATAGCAGATATTCTCACCGGTGCCTCTTTCATTAGTTATCCCATTACTACTCAGGTTATGTTGTTTAGGTACCTCATTATCCATCAGACACTCACATAACCTACTCATGCTTTTCTACGACTCGCATGGCTCAAACAACTCCTGTAGTAATGGCTCATGGGACCGGAACAGGCTTAATGTGGTGTAAAGTAAAGGCTATGCAGTACTTGGGATTCAATTTAATGCAATCGCGACTCAATGATGCAAGAATAAGATAGAGGCAATAGGTACTGTATGTATGCAAGCATGTGGTAGTGCTTGCCTGGCAGCTCAGTCGAAGCGAGAGATGGATCTGGGTAATACTCCTGGGAGTCCTGGTAATTCTCCTACTGGGCGTCTATTCGAAGAAGAACCAAACAAACAAGGGCCAACATAAATAAAGTGCACAAGCATATGAATTAAAATGCATCAAGCAAACAAGCATGCCATGATGAATGATGCACAAATTGCATGGCATTAAAGTAGCATGGAAAAGGTGAGGTGTGGATACAAGAATTAAAGCATTTTATTATTCATTTGACCAAGTTTTATTGTCATAAACAGTTCAGATTTTAAATGACAACATGATGCATGCTTTAATTCAGAACAAGGACTGCTTAAATAGAATGGGCTCGTCACGCTGATCGGTTAAGACATATTATTTGTCAAATGTGGAGTTATAAAACAAAAGTTCTTAAATAGTTAAGGAAAAGGGCATTTTCTTGTAATTTTAATCATCTCGAAATTTAAAGTGTTCAAAATATATTTTGGAGGGCATATTTGAATTCCTTACATTTTTCTGATTCCAAAACATATATTATTTGTATTATTTGGATTTGTATTTTAAAAATTATTTGAATATGAAAAGAATTTGAATTTAAATCAATTTGAAAAAGTTTTGATTTAAACAGACAAAGGAAAATACTTTTTACACCGCAGGTAATTCTAGACTGGACGCTGACGGGTGGGCCTGGTGCTGACTGGGCCACGCGCGCGGGAGAAAACGTTTTGCACCGGGCGGAGGCTAGCCCAGGCACTAACAAGCGGGCCCAACGATGAAGCTGGCCCCACGAGTCAGCGAGGGGCGTAGGTGAGCCCGTCGCGCAGCGGGGACGGAGCGCGGGTTGAGAGCCGGTCTGCTGGGGGGGTTTTCTGCAAATTTGCCCGTCGGCTGACAGGTGGGGCCACTAGGGCTGCTGGGGACCTGGGCGTGATCGCCAAAAAGCGCGGGGGTCCTATTTGCAAAACGACCGCGCGAGCGCTGCCTGAATCTGGCGCGGTCTTCTCTGAACCTCGACGACGACTGGCGACGGTGCGGACTTCCGGCGAAGGTGGCGACGCGTCCGCGGCGAGAGAGCTCTGGCCACCAAAACGAAAGTTCTAGAGGAAGGTCTCGGCTACGGATTTCATTTAGGGAGGGTCGGTGGAGGCGGGCTGTGCTGGCCGGGATTCGATGGCGAACAGAGGGGAAAAAGCTACCTCGGACTGCACTACGGCGGAGCACCTCACCGGCGGGGACCTAAAACTGGCGGCGCTAGGCTCGCAGAGGGGGAAAACGGAAGGGGCGAGGGGGAGAGCTCACCTCGTTCGATTCCCGCGGAATTCGGAGGCAGGGACGGCCGGAGCGGCGGGGAACGGCGGGCCTGCTGCGGCGGTGCTGGCGGCTCACGGTCGAGGAACGGGTGCGGCAACCCTGGATCTCCTGGCAGGCGGAAACGTCGGCACGGACTACGGCGGCGCTTCCCGGCGTGTCCCCGGTCACCAGCGAGGACGGAAGTGACGTCGCGGCGCACGGTCTGGCGGCGGCACGCGGGGAAGAGGGAGAGGGAGCGGAGCAGAGCTAGGGTTGGGGAAAAGAGGGCGGCTCGGCGCGAGGTTAAGGAGGAGGGCTGGCGTGCGGGCGACGAGGCTGACGCGGCAGACGGCCACCTGCCTGTGGCTGCTTTCCGTCAGCGGCTGCGAGAGAGAGGGAGGGCGATGGCGTTAGGCAGAGGGAGAAGAGGAGCAGGACGGGGCGCGGCGCTGAAGCGGTACGGCTGGGAGGTGGGCCGGAAGGTGGGCCGCGACGGGCGAGGCCGCTGGTGGGCTGCTGGCTGCGCTGCAGGTAAGGTTCTCTCTCTCTCTCTTTTTTATTTCTTTTTGTTTTATTACCTGATTTGATTTATATTTTTGATTTGTTTCAGATTTAAACCAGCTCAAGAATTTATCTTTTTGGGAGTTTTTGAAAATTGGAATAATGGAACAGGGCTGGCTAGGGAGGGGAGGAAAGGCTTGGATTTAGGCTAAGATGAGGTGGAGGAAAAATAATGATGAAAAAGAGAAAGGAAGAGGTATGGGGAGAAACATTCATATAATCACAATGGAAAAATAAAAGAACAAGGTCCTGATGAGAGTATGGGGATGGTGGAATGTAAGGAGATGATCCACAAAGAAAAGATCCAATGAAACAAAAGTAAAACCAAAGAGATAAGGGTGGGAGGAAGGTTGCATGGCCCATGCAATAATAATGCCATGATATATTTTGTGAAAACAATAATATTATGATGGCATTGATCTTATGCATTTCCAAGAAGTGGACCAAAGTCAAGCAAAGAAATTTAATGGATTAGATCCACCCTATTGCCCATGAGCTAGAGAAAATCCAAAATAAAGACAACAAGCTCATGGTCTAGTAGGATGGTGGAATTATAAAGTGGTGGGAGAGAAAGGTGGTGAAATGGAAATAAAAGATATGCCCCCAACTCAACTTGGGCATTTGAACAATATATCAATAGCCAAATATAATATCAAGAAGCAAATACCATTAATAATGCATGTGAGAGAAGAACCAAAGAAAAAGAGTTTTATATGATGCTCAAATGCAAGGTGGCATGATGACATGAGCATGATATAATTATGATGCAACAATAATATCTATGGAGTAGCCAATAACTTACTAGGACAAGTAGCATTACAATTGTTAGACAATTGGGGTGCTACAACTCTCCCCCACTAAACAGGAATCTCGCCCCAAGATTCTAGGAAGAAGAAGACTCAAAGAGGGTAGGATACTTGGCACGGAGCTCATCTTCACGTTCCCAGGTGGCTTCATCAACGGAATGGTGCGACCACTGCACCTTGCAAAACTTGATGGACTTGTTGCGAGTCCTTCTTTCTGCGACTTCAAGAATTTTGTGGGATGTTCTTGATAAGACAGATCTTCTTGGAGATTGATGAGTTCATGGTCCACGGTCCTGCCGGGATCCTTGAAGCACTTCTTGAGTTGAGAGATGTGAAAAACATCATGGACTTTGAGTTGTTCAGGGAGCTCAAGAGCATAAGCAACTTCTCCTCTTCTTCCACGAATTTTGAAAGGACCGATGTATCTAGGAGCCAGCTTTCCTTTGATACCAAAGCGGTGCGTACCTCTCATGGGAGTGACACGAAGGTAAACGAGATCCCCAGGGACATACTCCATGTCCGTGTGCTTCCTGTCATAATTGCTCTTCTGGCGACTTTGAGCAATCTTCAGGTTTTCAAGAATGATGTGAACTTTCTCCTCCGCTTGAGTTACAATGTCGGGGCCAAACAATATTCTTTCACCTACGCCCGACCAACCAATCGGAGTTCTGCACTTGCGACCATAAAGAGCCTCAAATGGTGCCATCTTTAGACTTTTCTGGAAACTGTTGTTGTAAGAGAATTCAGCATAAGGAAGACATTCTTCCCACTTCATGCCGAAAGAGATAACGCAAGCACGAAGCATATCTTCTAGAATCTGATTGATCCTTTCAACTTGTCCTTGCGACTAAGGGTGGTAAGCTGTGCTGAAGTTTAGCTTTGTTCCCAAAGCATTTTGGAAACTTCCCCAGAACTTGGAAGTGAAGATGCTTCCACGGTCTGAACTGATCTCAAGAGGAACTCCATACAGGGAGACAATTCTGTTGATATAGATCTCCGCCAACTGAATTGCAGAAATTGTTTCCTTGACTGGAAAGAAGTGAGCTACTTTAGAAAGCCTGTCAATGACAACAAAGATTGCATTGTTGCCCTTCTGCGACCTTGGAAAACCAGTGATGAAGTCCATCTCTACTTTCTCCCATTTCCATTCCGGAGGCTTCAATGGCTGTAGAAGACCGGAAGGTTTCTGATGGACAGCTTTAACTCTGCGACAAACATCGCACTCTGAGACATACTTGGCACAATATCGTTTCAAACCAGGCCACCAATATTGTGTTTTTAAGTCCATGTACATCTTAGTGCTTCCAGGGTGGATAGAAAGAACAGAATCATGCGCCTCCTTGAGAACTTGCTCTCTTAAACCCGGGTAGTTCGGAACAAACATCCGGTGTTCAAAGAAAAGAGTGCCTTGGTCATCTATGTGGAAAGACTCATACTTCGGAAGTTGAATGTTGGAGATGATCTTTTTAGTGTAAGGATCCCCAAGCTGAATGGAACGGACCTTTTCTTCCAAGAGAGGTGTTGCTAGAAGATTCAGAAGATAACCTTGATCCACAATTTCAAGGTTGAGCTTGCAGAATTCCTCGCACAAGAGAGGCTGTTGTTCTTCCACCATGAGGTTGTTGACATAAGCTTTTCGGCTGAGAGCATCTGCCATGACATTAGCTTTGCCCGGGGTGTAGTTGATGGTCAAATCGAAATCATTGATTGTTTCAATCCACCTCCTCTGACGAAGGTTGAGATCAGGCTGTGTGAAGATATACTTTAGACTCTTGTGATGAGAAAAGATCTCACAACGGTTGCCAAGCAAGTAATGCCTCCATACTATCAAAGCAAAGACAACTGCTGCGAGTTCGAGGTCATTAACTAAGAGCGTAATTCACCGAGGTAGTTACAATAAATAAAGCAGTAACATGGCATAAGTACAGAATAGTAATAAAGCCCCGAACTAATTGTGGCCCCAAGAAATAAGAATGAATCAAGCTCTGGCTCAGGGGGGTCCATAAGGCCTCCCGGATGTGGATAGTGCAAATAGTCAAGGAACAGGAATCAAGTACTCGGGGTCCTACGGGACACAAGTGAGCATGAAAAACCAAATAGCAGATATTCTAACCGGTGCATCTTTCATTAGTTATCCCATTACTACTCAGGTTATGTTGTTTAGGTACCTCATTATCCATCAGACACTCACATACCCTACTCATGCTTTTCTACGACTCGCATGGCTCAAACAACTCCTGTAGTAATGGCTCATGGGACCGGAACAGGCTTAATGTGGTGTAAAGTAAAGGCTATGCAGTACTTGGGATATAATTTAATGCAATCGCGACTCAATGATGCAAGAATAAGATAGAGGCAATAGGTACTGTATGTATGCAAGCATGTGGTAGTGCTTGCCTGGCAGCTCAGTCAAAGCGAGAGATGGATCTGGGTAATACTCCTGGGAGTCCTGGTAATTCTCCTGCTGGGCGTCTATTCGAAGAAGAACCAAACAAACAAGGGCCAACATAAATAAAGTGCACAAGCATATGAATTAAAATGCGTCAAACAAACAAGCATGCCATGATGAATGATGCACAAATTGCATGGCATTAAAGTAGCATGGCAAAGGTGAGGTGTGGATACAAGAATTAAAGCATTTTATTATTCATTTGACCAAGTTTTATTGTCATAAACAGTTCAGATTTTAAATGACAACATGATGCATGCTTCAATTCAGAACAAGGACTGCTTAAATAGAACGGGCTCGTCGCGCTGATCGGTTTAGACATATTATTTGTCAAATTTGGAGTTATAAAACAAAAGTTATTAAATAGTTAAGGAAAAGGGCATTTTCTTGTAATTTTAATCATCTCGAAATTTAAAGTGTTCAAAATATATTTTGGAGGGCATATTTGAATTCCTTACATTTTTCTGATTCCAAAACATATATTATTTGTATTATTTGGATTTGTATTTTAAAAATTATTTGAATCTGAAAAGAATTTGAATTTAAATCAATTTGAAAAAGTTTTGATTTAAACAGACAAAGGAAAATACTTTTTACACCGCAGGTAATTCTAGACTGGACGATGACGGGTGGGCCTGGTGCTGACTGGGCCACGCGCGCGGGAGAAATCGTTTTGCACCGGGCGGAGGCTAGCCCAGGCACTGACAAGCGGGCCCAACGATGAAGCTGGCCCCACGAGTCAGCGAGGGGCGTGGGTGAGCCCGTCGCGCAGCGGGGACGGAGCGCGGGTTGAGAGCCGGTCTGCTGGGGGGGTTTTCTGCAAATTTGCCCGGCGGCTGACAGGTGGGGACACTAGGGCTGCTGGGGACCTGGGCGTGATCGCCAAAAAGCGCGGGGGTCCTATTTGCAAAACAACCGCGCGAGCGCTGCCTGAATCTGGCGTGGTCTTCTCTGAACCTCGACGACGACTGGCGACGGTGCGGACTTCCGGCGAACGTGGCGACGCGTCCGCGGCGAGAGAGCTCTGGCCGCCAAAACGAAAGTTGTAGAGGAAGGTCTCGGCTACAGATTTCATTTAGGGAGGGTCGGTGGAGGCGGGCTGTGCTGGCCGGGATTCGATGGCGAACAGAGGGGAAAAAGCTACCTCGGACTGCACTACGGCGGAGCACCTCACCGGCGGGGACCTAAAACTGGCGGCGCTAGGCTCGCGGAGGGGGAAAACGGAAGGGGCGAGGGGGAGAGCTCACCTCATTCGATTCCCGCGGAATTCGGAGGCAGGGACGGCCGGAGCGGCGGGGAACGGCGGGGCTACTGCGGCGGTGCTGGCGGCTCGCGGTCGGGGAACGGGTGCGGCAACCCTGGATCTCCTGGCAGGCGGAAACGTCGGCACGGACTGCGGCGGCGCTTCCCGGCGTGTCCCCGGTCACCGGCGAGGATGGAAGTGACGTCGCGGCGCACGGTCTGGCGGCGGCACGCGGGGAAGAGGGAGAGGGAGCGGAGCAGAGCTAGGGTTGGCAAAAAGAGGGCGTCTCGGCACGAGGTTAAGGAGGAGGGTTGGCGTGCGGGCGACGAGGCTGACGCGGCAGACGGCCACCTGCCCGTGGCTGCTTTCCGTCAGCGGCTGCGAGAGAGAGGGAGGGCGACGGTGTTAGGCAGAGGGAGAAGAGGAGCAGGACGGGGCACGGCGCTGAAGCGGTACGGCTGGGAGGTGAGCCGGAAGGTGGGCCACGACGGGCGAGGCCGCTGGTGGGCTGCTGGCTGCGCTGCAGGTAAGGTTCTCTCTCTCTCTTTTTATTTCTTTTTGTTTTATTAACTGATTTGATTTATATTTTTGATTTGTTTCAGATTTAAACCAGCTCAAGAATTTATCTTTTTGGGAGTTTTTGAAAATTGGAATAATGGAACAGGGCTGGCTAGGGAGGGGAGGAAAGGCTTGGATTTAGGCTAAGATGAGGTGGAGGAAAAATAATGATGAAAAAGAGAAAGGAAGAGGTATGGGGAGAAACATTCATATAATCACAATGGAAAAATAAAAGAACAAGGTCCTGATGAGAGTATGGGGATGGTGGAATGTAAGGAGATGATCCACAAAGAAAAGATCCAATGAAACAAAAGGAAAACCAAAGAGATAAGGGTGGGAGGAAGGTTGCATGGCCCATGCAATAATAATGCCATGATATATTTTGTGAAAACAATAATATTATGATGGCATTGATCTTATGCATTTCCAAGAAGTGGACCAAAGTCAAGCAAAGAAATTTAATGGATTAGATCCACCCTATTGCCCATGAGCTAGAGAAAATCCAAAATAAAGACAACAAGCTCATGGTCTAGTAGGATGGTGGAATTATAAAGTGGTGGGAGAGAAAGGTGGTGAAATGGAAATAAAAGATATGCCCCCAACTCAACTTGGGCATTTGAACAATATATCAATAGCCAAATATAATATCAAGAAGCAAATACCATTAATAATGCATGTGAGAGAAGAACCAAAGAAAAAGAGTTTTATATGATGCTCAAATGCAAGGTGGCATGATGACATGAGCATGATATAATTATGATGCAACAATAATATCTATGGAGTAGCCAATAACTTACTAGGACAAGTAGCATTACAATTGTTAGACAATTGGGGTGCTACAACGGGATTGGAGGGAGTGAGGTGGAGGGGCTGGGTAGGATAGGGCTGGGTAGGTTCTTTGGTAGAAAGGGTTTGGGATTAGACTAGGTTATAGTTTAGGACTTGGAGGTGGCCGGCCGGGCTTTCGGGCCTGGCGGGCTGCCTCGCAAAAATAAAAATAAAAGTTTTATTATTTAAAACGGGGCTTTTGAAATCCATTGGTAGACAAAACAAAATATTCCGGACAGACCCGGGTTTTAAAGTTTGAATAAAAGACGGGGCGTTTAGAAAACAAAAATAGGCTTTTCGAAAGTAGTTTAGACAAAACCTATGCATGATGATGACGATGCTCAAATGCAATGTGGCATGATGACATGAGCATGCGGTCATGATGATGCAATGCACAAAAAAACAACGCGATTTTCTAGTAGTGGTTTTGGCGGGGCGCCACAATTCGACACCACTAACAATGGATCTCGCCCTCGAGATCCGCCTCATGGTATCGGGAAGAAGACCGGCGATCTGAAACTTCGCGCTTCGTGTAGATCCTTGCGACACCACTAACAAGAGGTCGTTGTCCGTGATCGTCGAGAGAACACTCCGGGAAACAAAGGACGAAGGTAGAGGTAACCACAAATAAAGTCACCTCTAACTCCGATAGAAAGGGAGAAACGATGCATTCTCCTCCAGTTCAATGTACAAGAGCGAATAGAAAGGGTAGTCGGCATGGGGGTTAATCCATCACGCACCCAAACTATTACTCCACACAATCAGTAGAAAAGCGTGCAACCGTTCTCGGAATCAGACTGAAGATCTCGACAAACGAGATTCGGAAACACAGGAGGGAAATAGACTCTGCATCGGATCTGGCGTAGATGCTATCGTCGCGTTGAAAACACCGGAAGGCACAAACAAGGAACAAAGAGAAGTCCAACGGATGAATGATTCCTCGGAGAGCACGAAGATCGGATGTAGAACCACCGTTACCAAAGGAGGAAGCGAAACCCTGAAGGTACGACGGAAACCCACCCACAAGAAATCCTAGACTCGAAGAAAGATAAGAGAGCAGATTCAAAACACGCTGAGGTAAGAGGAGAACACCATAGGGGTAAGGAGTAAAAGAAGACCTAATCAGATCTATCCAACCGATTTTGCGAAAATAGTTTTGACACTCTACATCGGCCGTTAGCTAGGTTATCCTACAAGCTGGACCAATGGGGTATCGCAACTGCTGAGCTCTGATACCACTCTGTAACACCCTCAAATCGGCCCTATGCAAGGTTCAGCTCTTTCCGCCAAACCCGCATAGAAACGATTCAAGAACGCCCACCAGGCACTTTCGTGCGGGTGGAAAACGAAGTAATAACATTACACAACAGTCCTCGATGGGACCCACAGAACAGATTTATATTCAACAGTGATTCAACGAGTCAAGAATACAGATATACAATACAAAGATCCAAATCACCTTGAAAACGATAGAGCGTCCGACTACCGACAAGATGCAAATGGGGCTAAGAGCCCTGAAGAATAATCAATGGCGTCCATAACCCTGCCCAGGCCAAGCCAGAAGGGTAACCCTGCTAACAACGTCGATCTCAAACCTGCTACAACAAAAGGGGTGCCAACAAAGGGCAAAGGAAAAAGAGGAGCGTCAGTACCGAGGCCAGTACACGGCGAGGCTAGAATTCGGCGGCTCTCGCCTACATAGGTATGGTGGGCTGAAGCGGCAGCGCAGCGGCACTAAACAACCTATAGAGACTCGATACAACTGGCGGTTATCAGAGAGGGATAAGAAAGACCTATTCGGATCCAACCTGAAGCTAACACCAAACAAACCCATCCTGGCATTTCCCCCTCGAGACCAAACGAGGAAGTCGGACCAAGGAACTCACACAGTTGGCAATTTTACTCATTCCGTTATAGTTGCAGCATTTACTAGTCAAATATAGATAGCGTGAGTCATCCTGAAGCATAAATAGTGGGCAGTTTTAATCACCATTCCGTTGTAGTGGGAACATTTACTAGTCAGATATAATTGTCCTGAGGAATCCCAAAACCCAGCAGTTATTGGCACCTTTATCACATTCTATTGGAGTTGTAATACTTACTAGGCGGGTATAGTTTGACACAGATCACCACAGGTCCATCAGTTGTTGGCATTTTTATTATCCATTCCATTATAGTTGCATCTGATTACTAGTCACCTATTAAGTCAAATTTATAGCACTACTTTAGTTATGCTTGTCTATGATCGAGATACTGTGCTCCAAGTCGTCCATAACCGCGGACACGGCTTTCAGAAAGTTTTACCCTGCTGGGGTGCACAAATAGCAACACACACTCGATCAACCTCGGAAAAACCAACTCAAAACACAACGAGGCATTCACGACAAAGCGATCACAGGATTCAGAAATATTTCAGGGGGCCACCCCACTAAGCTACCCGCAACGAAGTTGGCCGGCTCCGGAACGGACCCAGGGTTTGCGTCAATGGCTGTAAACGACTGGGAACCCGAAAGTGTGACTGGGCTTGTCGATACCGCGAAAACACTCTGCATCCAAAACAGTACAGGTGCTCCACGCACAATCTTAAATAAAGCGGTAACATGGCATAAGTACAGGATAGTAATAAATCCCCAAACTACTTTGTGGCCACAAGAAATAGAAATGAATCAAGCTCTGGCTCAGGGGGGTCCATAAGGCCTCCCGGATGTGGATAGTGCGAAAAATCAAGGAACAGGTATCAAGTACTCGGGGTCCTACGGGACACAAGTGAGCGTGGAAGAACCAAATAACATCTATTGCCCACCGATGCCTCTGCATTAGTTATATCTAGCATTTTAATAGTTGTATTTAAAGTCATGATCATCTCCACCATAAACATCTGCCAGCAATAAACATCTCCACCATTCCAACAACTGTGGTACTCGACAACACGAGATCGCACCTGAGCAAGCGACTACGACTCGCAAGGCCAGCTATCTACAAAACACAGGTAATAGGAGGTGTCCAAGGCAATATAGGGGCTGCACGGGATATAACTGGTATGGAACACTAAACCACCGTGACACGGATAGCAATAGATCAACAGGAAGAAGTAAAGACTATAAATGCAAAATAGGTAGAAAGGGGGAGAATGCTCGCCTGGGAAACACTGCCGACGGATCATATCCAGAGAACTTGTCGATACTCGCATCCACTCATCGGTAATCCGCGAAGAAGCAGACTCTAGCAAAAACACCGGATGCAATATTTAATACTACGACAGAAAATCCGGCATGATCATGATATGATGCAAATGCGGTGCAATTAGGCAGTATTAAGCGGAACCGGGGTCCCGGCAATTAATTAAGCGGTTCAAGTTATTTAGAACCCCCGCAATTTAAATGTTGTATTAACAGGGCGAAACATGACATCGGTTCGCTACACCATTTTAAATGGAGTCGATATAAGACTAGAAAAGCCCTCATATAGACTCCATATTTAATTATGATATGAATCGGCATAATGCCCCCAAACCCATATGATGCAATGCGAATATGAACCATTTAATATGCAACAAGTTGGTATATATGTCAATTTATAAAATAGGGCTCGGTTAAAGGGGTCACACATTAGGGGCGAAGGCCTTGGTTCCGGGGGTTCGGGGTTCGTCAGGGTCTTCGGATTCCCGGGAAGGAGGTCTTGCGGTTTTTCCGTGCAGGCGATCTTGACGCTCAGCGTCCGTGAAGTAGATCTTGTCGTTCCGGCACCATCACCTCCGATCTCCGGTCAGAGTCTTTCGTCCGTCTGTTGTCGGTGGCATACTTGACCGATGGTCTTCTGGAAGATCTTGGCGAAACCTCGGGTACATAGGAGTAGCGGGGCTTCGGCATTCCTCATATGGCATCTCCATCTTCAAACATCACCACCATACCATCACATCCACCACACCACACCACATATGTATCTCACCTTGAAATCGCACCAACACCACAACACGATAGGAGAAAAGAGCAACAGGACAACCATCTGAACATGAGCAACACGCCTGAGGGGAAAACGCACCTGGCGTCTTGGGACAGAGGCTTGCCATGAGGCGGCTAACAGGTCGGCGGCCGGAGGTTACAGAGGGAGCTCGGCGAGGACGCACCGGCAGGTGGCACCACGCGACCTGCAGGAGAGAAAGGAGGCGCCCATCAACGCTGTGTGGCCAGGGCGCGGTTCAGATCAGAGGAAGGGTCCCCAACGTGCGGTGCATGCGCGGGGAGAAGAGGAGGGAGGGCCGAGGCGGCTGACGACCAGGGGCGACGCGGTGGGGCGCGGCTCCTGTGGCGGCGTGGCTGCAGGGGAGGCGAGGCCGGCACGAGAGGAGGCCCGGCGGCGGGATCTCGCTGGAGAACGCTGCAGCGGGGCGGAGTCGGCAGGGGACGCGGCAGCGAGGGGTAGGCCGAGGTCGGCGGGGCTGCCGGCGAGGAATGGGGGTGGCCCGAGAGGGGCTCGTAGATGGAGGTGACCTCGGCGGCGGGGACGTCGCCGGGAAGGAGAGCGCGGCCGGGGCCGGCGCTGGAGGGCGGCGGGCGGCGGCGTCCGTCGGTGGGGAAGGAGGACGAGGTCGGAGAGGAGGGGGCCCGCGGCAGCGGTTGACGGGCCGGAGCAGGGGCTCGCGATGGGGCACAGGGTGGTTCGGGCGACGAGGAGGCTGGCGATGGCGGATCGGGACCTGGGGAGGAAGAGGGAGACGGGGCGGTAGGTGGGGGGAGTGCGTCCCGGCTGGCGAGGTGGGACCAGGCGGCGGGGTGGATCACGAGGTGGTCGAATGGGGAGTTGGTGGCGTGGGTATCGGGGTCCTGGGGCGGTCAGTCAGGGCTAGCTGGGTGAATGGGCCAGGCGGGGGCTTGGGCGCGTGGAGTTTTGCGGGGTGGTGGACCAGGGCGCGGGAGCGGGCGGGAAAAACGACGGCTGCGGGTGTGTGCGCGCCCAGGCAGGGGTTGTCCGCGCGTGGGGCGGGCTAGGTGGAGCTGGTCGGTGGCCAGGTGGCTAGGCAGGGAGTAGGTGGTCTGGTGAGGTGGCGCGACGGGTGTAACTACCTCGGTGAATTACGCTCTTAGTTAATGCCTGGATGAACGAAAGTGGTTAAAATAGTACGGTGGGGCACAGGGCCACTCACGGTAGACCTTTCGGCCGTCCTAACCACTTTCAGACAACGGGACAAGAACGAGCGGCGTAATCGGCAGGCGAAGGGATCAACTACATACACAAGTGAGTATGTATGCAAGCCACATACAACAGTACATCAGAGCCATTCCATCTAAAAGAAATAGAAATATTGCAACGCCATACGGCAAGATCCAAATGTCCTAGATAGATATAGTAATTTAGGATAGCTCCTCAAACATCACACATCAGAGTATCAGGCGGAAGCGGAAAACAAGATCCGAGTACGGATAAGAAGCAAATTGGCATAAGATGCCCCATAAATAAACACATCCCGCCCACAGATCACACGGATCCCCGTTCCCGGAATCTCTACACCGAATGATCGTTGCCAACATCATCTGTCTCTTCCACCTAGTATCGATCTTGCGGGTACACCTGTTCATCTGAATCAAACAATTTATCGTGTGAGACCCTAGGGGTACTTAGCAAGTCTTTATGCCACTAAAGGGGACACAACCTGGGGTGACACAATTGCAGCAAAAGATAATACCTAACAATTATATAGAGACTCGCTAACCTTCCGCCTAACCAATGATAGATGGAAGTCCGTGAATTAAGAACAACAGTTATAACCATATAATTAACAGATCCATCCTCCTCCTCGCTTACCAACGAGGAAGCAGACGAACAACCCCCATCAACCGTTGGCAGTTTTATTAACCATTCCATGAGTATTGCACTATTTACTGGTCAAGTACTTAGTCAATTTAAAGACGGTACTTTAGTTATACTTGTCTATGATCGAGAAACTGTGCTCCAAGTCATCCATAACCGCGGACACGGCTTTCAGAAAGATTTACCCTGCAGGGGTGCACGAATAGCAACACACACTCGATCAACCTCGGAAAAACCAAATCAAAACCCAACGAGGCATTCACGACAAAGCAATCACAGAATTTAGAAATATTTCAGGGGGCCACCCCATTAAGCTACCCGCAACGAAGTTGGCCGGCTCCGAGACGGACCCAAGGTTTGTGTGGACGGCGGTAAACGACTGGGAACCCGAAAATATGACTGGGCTTGTCGATACAGCGAAAACGTGTCACGATCCAAAACAGTACAGGTGCTCCACGCACAATCTTAAATAAAGCAGTAACATGGCATAAGTACAGAATAGTAATAAAGCCCCAAACTAATTGTGGCCCCAAGAAATAAGAATGAATCAAGCTCTGGCTCAGGGGGTCCATAAGGCCTCCCGGATGTGGATAGTGCAAATAGTCAAGGAACAGGAATCAAGTACTCGGGGTCCTAGGGACACAAGTGAGCATGAAAAACCAAATAGCAGATATTCTCACCGGTGCCTCTTTCATTAGTTATCCCATTACTACTCAGGTTATGTTGTTTAGGTACCTCATTATCCATCAGACACTCACATACCCTACTCATGCTTTTCTACGACTCGCATGGCTCAAACAACTCCTGTAGTAATGGCTCATGGGACCGGAACAGGCTTAATGTGGTCTAAAGTAAAGGCTATGCAGTACTTGGGATATAATTTAATGCAATCGCGACTCAATGATGCAAGAATAAGATAGAGGCAATAGGTACTGTATGTATGCAAGCATGTGGTAGTGCTTGCCTGGCAGCTCAGTCGAAGCGAGAGATGGATCTGGGTAATACTCCTGGGAGTCCTGGTAATTCTCCTGCTGGGCGTCTATTCGAAGAAGAACCAAACAAACAAGGGCCAACATAAATAAAGTGCACAAGCATATGAATTAAAATGCGTCAAGCAAACAAGCATGCCATGATGAATGATGCACAAATTGCATGGGATTAAAGTAGCATGGCAAAGGTGAGGTGTGGATACAAGAATTAAAGCATTTTATTATTCATTTGACCAAGTTTTATTGTCATAAACAGTTCAGATTTTAAATGACAACATGATGCATGCTTCAATTCAGAACAAGGACTGCTTAAATAGAACGGGCTCGTCGCGCTGATCGGTTTAGACATATTATTTGTCAAATTTGGAGTTATAAAACAAAAGTTCTTAAATAGTTAAGGAAAAGGGCATTTTCTTGTAATTTTAATCATCTCGAAATTTAAAGTGTTCAAAATATATTTTGGAGGGCATATTTGAATTCCTTACATTTTTCTGATTCCAAAACATATATTATTTGTATTATTTGGATTTGTATTTTAAAAATTATTTGAATCTGAAAAGAATTTGAATTTAAATCAATTTGAAAAAGTTTTGATTTAAACAGACAAAGGAAAATACTTTTTACACCGCAGGTAATTCTAGACTGGACGCTGACGGGTGGGCCTGGTGCTGACTGGGCCACGCGCGCGGGAGAAATCGTTTTGCACCGGGCGGAGGCTAGCCCAGGCACTAACAAGCGGGCCCAACGATGAAGCTAGCCCCACGAGTCAGCGAGGGGCGTGGGTGAGCCCGTCGCGCAGCGGGGACGGAGCGCGGGTTGAGAGCCGGTCTGCTGGGGGGGTTTTCTGCAAATTTGCCCGGCGGCTGACAGGTGGGGCCACTAGGGCTGCTGGGGACCTGGGCATGATCGCCAAAAAGCGCGGGGGTCCTATTTGCAAAACAACCGCGCGAGCGCTGCCTGAATCTGGCGCGGTCTTCTCTGAACCTCGACGACGACTGGCGACGGTGCGGACTTCCGGCGAAGGTGGCGACGCGTCCGCGGCGAGAGAGCTCTGGCCGCCAAAACGAAAGTTGTAGAGGAAGGTCTCGGCTACGGATTTCATTTAGGGAGGGTCGGTGGAGGCGGGCTGTGCTGGCCGGGATTCGATGGCGAACAGAGGGGAAAAAGCTACATCGGACTGCACTACGGCGGAGCACCTCACCGGCGGGGACATAAAACTGGCGGCGCTAGGCTCGCGGAGGGGGAAAACGGAAGGGGCGAGGGGGAGAGCTCACCTCATTCGATTCCCGCGGAATTCGGAGGCAGGGACGGCCGGAGCGGCGGGGAACGGCGGGGCTGCTGCGGCGGTGCTGGCGGCTCGCGGTCGAGGAACAGGTGCGGCAACCCTGGATCTCCTGGCAGGCGGAAACGTCGGCACGGACTGCGGCGGCGCTTCCCGGCGTGTCCCTGGTCACCGACGAGGACGGAAGTGACGTCGCGGCGCATGGTCTGGCGGCGGCACGCGGGGAAGAGGGAGAGGGAGCGGAGCAGAGCTAGGGTTGGGGAAAAGAGGGCGGCTCGGCGCGAGGTTAAGGAGGAGGGCTGGCGTGCGGGCGACGAGGCTGACGCGGCAGACGGCTAGCTGCTTTCCGTCAGCGGCTGCGAGAGAGAGGGAGGGCGACGGCGTTAGGCAGAGGGAGAAGAGGAGCAGGACGGGGCGCGGCGCTGAAGCGGTACGGCTGGGAGGTGGGCCGCGACGGGCGAGGCCGCTGGTGGGCTGCTGGCTGCGCTGCAGGTAAGGTTCTCTCTCTCTCTTTTTTTATTTCTTTTTGTTTTATTAACTGATTTGATTTATATTTTTGATTTGTTTCAGATTTAAACCAGCTCAAGAATTTATCTTTTTGGGAGTTTTTGAAAATTGGAATAATGGAACAGGGCTGGCTAGGGAGGGGAGGAAAGGCTTGGATTTAGGCTAAGATGAGGTGGAGGAAAAATAATGATGAAAAAGAGAAAGGAAGAGGTATGGGGAGAAACATTCATATAATCACAATGGAAAAATAAAAGAACAAGGTCCTGATGAGAGTATGGGGATGGTGGAATGTAAGGAGATGATCCACAAAGAAAAGATCCAATGAAACAAAAGGAAAGCCAAAGAGATAAGGGTGGGAGGAAGGTTGCATGGCCCATGCAATAATAATGCCATGATATATTTTGTGAAAACAATAATATTATGATGGCATTGATCTTATGCATTTCCAAGAAGTGGACCAAAGTCAAGCAAAGAAATTTAATGGATTAGATCCACCCTATTGCCCATGAGCTAGAAAAATCCAAAATAAAGACAACAAGCTCATGGTCTAGTAGGATGGTGGAATTATAAAGTGGTGGGAGAGAAAGGTGGTGAAATGGAAATAAAAGATATGCCCCCAACTCAACTTGGGCATTTGAACAATATATCAATAGCCAAATATAATATCAAGAAGCAAATACCATTAATAATGCATGTGAGAGAAGAACCAAAGAAAAAGAGTTTTATATGATGCTCAAATGCAAGGTGGCATGATGACATGAGCATGATATAATTATGATGCAACAATAATATCTATGGAGTAGCCAATAACTTACTAGGACAAGTAGCATTACAATTGTTAGACAATTGGGGTGCTACAACTCTCCCCCACTAAACAGGAATCTCGCCCCAAGATTCTAGGAAGAAGAAGACTCAAAGAGGGTAGGATACTTGGCACGGAGCTCATCTTCATGTTCCCAGGTGGCTTCATCAACGGAATGGTGCGACCACTGCACCTTGCAAAACTTGATGGACTTGTTGCGAGTCCTTCTTTCTGCGACTTCAAGAATTTTTGTGGGGTGTTCTTGATAAGACAGATCTTCTTGGAGATTGATGAGTTCATGGTCCACGGTCCTGCCGGGATCCTTGAAGCACTTCTTGAGTTGAGAGATGTGAAAAACATCATGGACTTTGAGTTGTTCAGGGAGCTCAAGAGCATAAGCAACTTCTCCTCTTCTTCCACGAATTTTGAAAGGACCGATGTATCTAGGAGCCAGCTTTCCTTTGATACCAAAGCGGTGCGTACCTCTCATGGGAGTGACACGAAGGTAAACGAGATCCCCAGGGACATACTCCATGTCCGTGTGCTTCCTGTCATAATTGCTCTTCTGGCGACTTTGAGCAATCTTCAGGTTTTCAAGAATGATGTGAACTTTCTCCTCCGCTTGAGTTACAATGTCGGGGCCAAACAATATTCTTTCACCTACGCCCGACCAACCAATCGGAGTTCTGCACTTGCGACCATAAAGAGCCTCAAATGGTGCCATCTTTAGACTTTTATGGAAACTGTTGTTGTAAGAGAATTCAGCATAAGGAAGACATTCTTCCCACTTCATGCCGAAAGAGATAACGCAAGCACGAAGCATATCTTCTAGAATCTGATTGATCCTTTCAACTTGTCCTTGCGACTGAGGGTGGTAAGCTGTGCTGAAGTTTAGCTTTGTTCCCAAAGCATTTTGGAAACTTCCCCAGAACTTGGAAGTGAAGATGCTTCCACGGTCTGAACTGATCTCAAGAGGAACTCCATACAGGGAGACAATTCTGTTGATATAGATCTCCGCCAACTGAATTGCAGAAATTGTTTCCTTGACTGGAAAGAAGTGAGCTACTTTAGAAAGCCTGTCAATGACAACAAAGATTGCATTGTTGCCCTTCTGCGACCTTGGAAAACCAGTGATGAAGTCCATCTCTACTTTCTCCCATTTCCATTCCGGAGGCTTCAATGGCTGTAGAAGACCGGAAGGTTTCTGATGGACAGCTTTAACTCTGCGACAAACATCGCACTCTGAGACATACTTGGCACAATATCGTTTCAAACCAGGCCACCAATATTGTGTTTTTAAGTCCATGTACATCTTAGTGCTTCCAGGGTGGATAGAAAGAACAGAATCATGCGCCTCCTTGAGAACTTGCTCTCTTAAACCCGGGTAGTTCGGAACAAACATCCGGTGTTCAAAGAAAAGAGTGCCTTGGTCATCTATGTGGAAAGACTCATACTTCGAAAGTTGAATGTTGGAGATGATCTTTTTAGTGTAAGGATCCCCAAGCTGAATGGAACGGACCTTTTCTTCCAAGAGAGGTGTTGCTAGAAGATTCATAAGATAACCTTGATCCACAATTTCAAGGTTGAGCTTGCAGAATTCCTCGCACAAGAGAGGCTGTTGTTCTTCCACCATGAGGTTGTTGACATAAGCTTTTCGGCTGAGAGCATCTGCCATGACATTAGCTTTGCCCGGGGTGTAGTTGATGGTCAAATCGAAATCATTGATTGTTTCAATCCACCTCCTCTGACGAAGGTTGAGATCAGGCTGTGTGAAGATATACTTCAGACTCTTGTGATCAGAAAAGATCTCACAACGGTTGCCAAGCAAGTAATGCCTCCATACTTTCAAAGCAAAGACAACTGCTGCGAGTTCGAGGTCATTAACTAAGAGCGTAATTCACCGAGGTAGTTACAATAAATAAAGCAGTAACATGGCATAAGTACAGAATAGTAATAAAGCCCCAAACTAATTGTGGCCCCAAGAAATAAGAATGAATCAAGCTCTGGCTCAGGGGGGTCCATAAGGCCTCCCGGATGTGGATAGTGCGAATAGTCAAGGAACAGGAATCAAGTACTCGGGGTCCTACGGGACACAAGTGAGCATGAAAAACCAAATAGCAGATATTCTCACCGGTGCCTCTTTCATTAGTTATCCCATTACTACTCATGTTATGTTGTTTAGGTACCTCATTATCCATCATACACTCACATACCCTACTCATGCTTTTCTACGACTCGCATGGCTCAAACAACTCCTGTAGTAATGGCTCATGGGACCGGAACAGGCTTAATGTGGTGTAAAGTAAAGGCTATGCAGTACTTGGGATTCAATTTAATGCAATCGCGACTCAATGATGCAAGAATAAGCTAGAGGCAATAGGTACTGTATGTATGCAAGCATGTGGTAGTGCTTTCCTGGCAGCTCAGTCGAAGCGAGAGATGGATCTGGGTAATACTCCTGGGAGTCCTGGTAATTCTCCTGCTGGGCGTCTATTCGAAGAAGAACCAAACAAACAAGGGCCAACATAAATAAAGTGCACAAGCATATGAATTAAAATGCGTCAAGCAAACAAGCATGCCATGATGAATGATGCACAAATTGCATGGCATTAAAGTAGCATGGCAAAGGTGAGGTGTGGATACAAGAATTAAAGCATTTTATTATTCATTTGACCAAGTTTTATTGTCATAAACAGTTCAGATTTTAAATGACAACATGATGCATGCTTCAATTCAGAACAAGGACTGCTTAAATAGAACAGGCTCGTCGCGCTGATCGGTTTAGACATATTATTTGTCAAATTTGGAGTTATAAAACAAAAGTTATTAAATAGTTAAGGAAAAGGGCATTTTCTTGTAATTTTAATCATCTCGAAATTTAAAGTGTTCAAAATATATTTTGGAGGGCATATTTGAATTCCTTACATTTTTCTGATTCCAAAACATATATTATTTGTATTATTTGGATTTGTATTTTAAAAATTATTTGAATCTGAAAAGAATTTGAATTTAAATCAATTTGAAAAAGTTTTGATTTAAACAGACAAAGGAAAATACTTTTTACACCGCAGGTAATTCTAGACTGGACGCTGACGGGTGGGCCTCGTGCTGACTGGGCCACGCGCGCGGGAGAAATCGTTTTGCACCGGGCGGAGGCTAGCCCAGGCACTGACAAGCGGGCCCAACGATGAAGCTGGCCCCACGAGTCAGCGAGGGGCGTGGGTGAGCCCGTCGCGCAGCGGGGACGGAGCGTGGGTTGAGAGCCGGTCTGCTAGGGGGTTTTCTGCAAATTTGCCCACGGCTGACAGGTGGGGACACTAGGGCTGCTGGGGACCTGGGCGTGATCGCCAAAAAGCGCGGGGGTCCTATTTGCAAAACGACCGCGCGAGCGCTGCCTGAATCTGGCGCGGTCTTCTCTGAACCTCGACGACGACTGGCGACGGTGCGGACTTCCGGCGAAGGTGGCGACGCGTCCGCGGCGAGAGAGCTCTGGCCGCCAAAACGAAAGTTGTAGAGGAAGGTCTCGGCTATGGATTTCATTTAGGGAGGGTCGGTGGAGGCGGGCTGTGCTGGCTGGGATTCGATGGCGAACAGAGGGGAAAAAGCTACCTCGGACTGCACTACGGCGGAGCACCTCACCGGCGGGGACCTAAAACTGGAAAAATAAAAGAACAAGGTCCTGATGAGAGTATGGGGATGGTGGAATGTAAGGAGATGATCCACAAAGAAAAGATCCAATGAAACAAAAGGAAAACCAAAGAGATAAGGGTGGGAGGAAGGTTGCATGGCCCATGCAATAATAATGCCATGATATATTTTGTGAAAACAATAATATTATGATGGCATTGATCTTATGCATTTCCAAGAAGTGGACCAAAGTCAAGCAAAGAAATTTAATGGATTAGATCCACCCTATTGCCCATGAGCTAGAGAAAATCCAAAATAAAGACAACAAGCTCATGGTCTAGTAGGATGGTGGAATTATAAAGTGGTGGGAGAGAAAGGTGGTGAAATGGAAATAAAAGATATGCCCCCAACTCAACTTGGGCATTTGAACAATATATCAATAGCCAAATATAATATCAAGAAGCAAATACCATTAATAATGCATGTGAGAGAAGAACCAAAGAAAAAGAGTTTTATATGATGCTCAAATGCAAGGTGGCATGATGACATGAGCATGATATAATTATGATGCAACAATAATATCTATGGAGTAGCCAATAACTTACTAGGACAAGTAGCATTACAATTGTTAGACAATTGGGGTGCTACAACGGGATTGGAGGGAGTGAGGTGGAGGGGCTGGGTAGGATAGGGCTGGGTAGGTTCTTTGGTAGAAAGGGTTTGGGATTAGACTAGGTTATAGTTTAGGACTTGGAGGTGGCCGGCCGGGCTTTCGGGCCTGGCGGGCTGCCTCGCAAAAATAAAAATAAAAGTTTTATTATTTAAAACGGGGCTTTTGAAATCCATTGGTAGACAAAACAAAATATTCCGGACAGACCCGGGTTTTAAAGTTTGAATAAAAGACGGGGCGTTTAGAAAACAAAAATAGGCTTTTCGAAAGTAGTTTAGACAAAACCTATGCATGATGATGACGATGCTCAAATGCAATGTGGCATGATGACATGAGCATGCGGTCATGATGATGCAATGCACAAAAAAACAACGCGATTTTCTAGTAGTGGTTTTGGCGGGGCGCCACAATTCGACACCACTAACAATGGATCTCGCCCTCGAGATCCGCCTCATGGTATCGGGAAGAAGACCGGCGATCTGAAACTTCGCGCTTCGTGTAGATCCTTGTGACACCACTAACAAGAGGTCGTTGTCCGTGATCGTCGAAAGAACACTCCGGGAAACAAAGGACGAAGGTAGAGGTAACCACAAATAAAGTCACCTCTAACTCCGATAGAAAGGGAGAAACGATGCATTCTCCTCCAGTTCAATGTACAAGAGCGAATAGAAAGGGTAGTCGGCATGGGGGTTAATCCATCACGCACCCAAACTATTACTCCACACAATCAGTAGAAAAGCGTGCAACCGTTCTCGGAATCAGACTGAAGATCTCGACAAACGAGATTCGGAAACACAGGAGGGAAATAGACTCTGCATCGGATCTGGCGTAGATGCTATCGTCGCGTTGAAAACACCGGAAGGCACAAACAAGGAACAAAGAGAAGTCCAACGGATGAATGATTCCTCGGAGAGCACGAAGATCGGATGTAGAACCACCGTTACCAAAGGAGGAAGCGAAACCCTGAAGGTACGACGGAAACCCACCCACAAGAAATCCTAGACTCGAAGAAAGATAAGAGAGCAGATTCAAAACACGCTGAGGTAAGAGGAGAACACCATAGGGGTAAGGAGTAAAAGAAGACCTAATCAGATCTATCCAACCGATTTTGCGAAAATAGTTTTGACACTCTACATCGGCCGTTAGCTAGGTTATCCTACAAGCTGGACCAATGGGGTATCGCAACTGCTGAGCTCTGATACCACTCTGTAACACCCTCAAATCGGCCCTATGCAAGGTTCAGCTCTTTCCACCAAACCCGCATAGAAACGATTCAAGAACGCCCACCAGGCACTTTCGTGCGGGTGGAAAACGAAGTAATAACATTACACAACAGTCCTCGATGGGACCCACATAACAGATTTATATTCAATAGTGATTCAACGAGTCAAGAATACAGATATACAATACAAAGATCCAAATCACCTTGAAAACGATAGAGCGTCCGACTACCGACAAGATGCAAATGGGGCTAAGAGCCCTGAAGAATAATCAATGGCGTCCATAACCCTGCCCAGGCCAAGCCGGAAGGGTAACCCTGCTAACGACGTCGATCTCAAACCTGCTACAACAAAAGGGGTGCCAACAAAGGGCAAAGGAAAAAGAGGAGCGTCAGTACCGAGGCCAGTACACGGCGAGGCTAGAATTCGGCGGCTCTCGCCTACATAGGTATGGTGGGCTGAAGCGGCAGCGCAGCGGCACTAAACAACCTATAGAGACTCGATACAACTGGCGATTATCACAGAGGGATAAGAAAGACCTATTCGGATCCAACCTGAAGCTAACACCAAACAAACCCATCCTGGCATTTCCCCCTCGAGACCAAACGAGGAAGTCGGACCAAGGAACTCACACAGTTGGCAATTTTACTCATTCCGTTATAGTTGCAGCATTTACTAGTCAAATATAGATAGCGTGAGTCATCCTGAAGCATAAATAGTGGGCAGTTTTAATCACCATTCCGTTGTAGTGGGAACATTTACTAGTCAGATATAATTGTCCTGAGGAATCCCAAAACCCAGTAGTTATTGGCACTTTTATCACATTCCATTGGAGTTATAATACTTACTAGGCAGGTATAGTTTGACACAGATCACCACAGGTCCATCAGTTGTTGGCATTTTTATTATCCATTCCATTATAGTTGCATCTGATTACTAGTCACCTATTAAGTCAAATTTATAGCACTACTTTAGTTATGCTTGTCTATGATCGAGATACTGTGCTCCAAGTCGTCCATAACCGTGGACACGGCTTTCAGAAAGTTTTACCCTGCAGGGGTGCACAAATAGCAACACACACTCGATCAACCTCGGAAAAACCAACTCAAAACCCAACGAGGCATTCACGACAAAGCGATCACAGGATTCAGAAATATTTCAGGGGGCCACCCCACTAAGCTACCCGCAACGAAGTTGGCCGGCTCCGGAACGGACCCAGGGTTTGCGTCAATGGCTGTAAACGACTGGGAACCCGAAAGTGTGACTGGGCTTGTCGATACCGCGAAAACACTCCGCATCCAAAATAGTACAGGTGCTCCACGCACAATCTTAAATAAAGCGGTAATATGGCATAAGTACAGGATAGTAATAAATCCCCAAACTACTTTGTGGCCCCAAGAAATAGAAATGAATCAAGCTCTGGCTCAGGGGGTCCATAAGGCCTCCCGGATGTGGATAGTGCGAAAAATCAAGGAACAGGTATCAAGTACTCGGGGTCCTACGGGACACAAGTGAGCGTGGAAGAACCAAATAACACCTATTGCCCACTGATGCCTCTGCATTTGTTATATCTAGCATTTTAATAGTTGTATTTAAAGTCATGATCATCTCCACCATAAACATCTGCCAGCAATAAACATCTCCACCATTCCAACAACTGTGGTACTCAACAACACGAGATCGCACCTGAGCAAGCGACTACGACTCGCAAGGCCAGCTATCTACCAAACACAGGTAATAGGAGGTGTCCAAGGCAATATAGGGGCTGCACCGAATATAACTGGTACGGAACACTAAAGCATCGTGACACGGATAGCAATAGATCAACAGGACGAAGTAAAGACTATAAATGCAAAATAGGTAGAAAGGGGGAGAATGCTCGCTTGGGAAACACTGCCGACGGATCATATCCCGTGAACTTGTCGATACTCGCATCCACTCATCGGTCTAATCCGCGAAGAAGCAAACTTTAGCAGAAACACCGGATGCAATATTTAATACTACGGCAGAAAATCCGGCATGATCATGATATGATGCAAATGCGGTGCAATTAGGCAGTATTAAGAGGAACCGGGGTCCCGACAATTAATTAAGCGGTTCAAGTTATTTAGAACCCCCGCAATTTAAATGTTGTATTAACAGGGCGAAACATGACATCGGTTCGCTACACCATTTTAAATGGAGTCGATATAAGACTAGAAAAGCCCTCGTATAGACTCCATATTTAATTATGATATGAATCGGCATAATGCCCCCAAACCCATATGATGCGATGCGAATATGAACCATTTAATATGCAACAAGTTGGTATATATGTCAATTTATAAAATAGGGCTCGGTTAAAGGGGTCACACATTAGGGGCGAAGGCCTTGGTTCCGGGGGTTCGGGGTTCGTTAGGGTCTTCGGATTCCCGGGAAGGAGGTCTTGCGGTTTTTCCGTGCAGGCGATCTTGACGCTCGACGTCCGTGAAGTAGATCTTGTCGTTCCGGCACCATCACCTCCGATCTGCGGTCAGAGTCTTGTCGTCCGTCTGTTGTCGGTGGCGTACTTGACCGATGGTCTTCGGGAAGATCTTGGCGAAACCTCGGGTACAGAGGAGTAGCGGGGCTTCGACATTCCTCAGATGGCATCTCCATCTTCAAACATCACCACCATACCATCACATCCACCACACCACACCACATATGTATCTCACCTTGAAATCGCACGAACACCACAACACGACAGGAGAAAAGAGCAACAGGACAACCATCTGAACATGAGCAACACGCCCGAGGGGAAAAAGCACCTGGCGTCTTGGGACAGAGGCTTGCCATGAGTCGGCTAACAGGTCGGCGGCCGGAGGTTGCAGAGGGAGCTTGGCGAGGATGCACTGGCAGGTGGCACCACGCGACCTGTAGGACAGAAAGGAGGCGCCCATCGACGCTGCGCGGCCAGGACGCGGTTCAGATCGAAGGAAGGGGCCCCAACATGCGGTGCATGCGCTGGGAGAAGAGGAGGGAGGGCCGAGGCGGCTGACGACCAGGGGTGACGCGGTGGGGCGCGGCTCCGGTGGCGGCGTGGCTGCAGGGGAGGCGAGGCCGGCACGAGAGGAGGCCCGACGGCGGGATCTCGCCGGAGAACGCTGCAGCGGGGCGGAGTCGGCAGGGGACGTGGCAGCGAGGGGTAGGCCTTGGTGGGCGGGACAGCCGGCGAGGAATGGGGGTGGCCCGAGAGGGGCTCGTAGACGGAGGCGACCTCGGCGGCGGGGACGTCGCCGGGAAGGAGAGCGCGGCCGGGGCCGGCGCTGGAGGACGGCAGGCGGCGGCGTCCATCGGTGGGGAAGGAGGGCGAGGTCGGAGAGGAGGGGGCCCGCGGCGGCGGTTGATGGGCCGGAGCAGGGGCTCGCGATGGGGCACGGGGTGGTTCGGCCGACGAGGAGGCCGGCGATGGCGGATCGAGACCTGGGGAGGAAGAGGGAGACGGGGCGGTAGGTGGGGGGAGTGCGTCCCGGCTGGCGGGGTGGGACCAGGTGGCGGGGTGGATCACGAGGTGGTCGGGTGGGGAGTTGGTGGCGTGGGGATCGGGGTCCTGGGACGGTCGGTCGGGGCTGGCTGGGTGAATGGGCCAGACAGGGGGTTGGGCGCGTGGAGTTTTGTGGGGTGGTGGACCAGGGCGCGGGAGCGGGCAGGAAAAACGGCGGTTGCGGGTGTGTGTGCGCCCAGGCGGGGGTTGTCCGCGAGTGGGGCAGGCTAGGTGGAGCTGGTCGGTGGCCAGGTGGCTAGGCAGGGAGTAGGTGGTCTGGTGAGGTGGCGTGACGGGATTGGAGGGCGTGAGGTGGAGGGGCTGGGTAGGATAGGGGTGGGTAGGTTCTTTGGTAGAAAGGGTTTGGGATTAGACTAGGTTATAGTTTAGGACTTGGAGGTGGCCGGCCGGGCTTTCGGGCCTGGCGGGCTGCCTCGCAAAAATAAAAATAAAAGTTTTATTATTTAAAACGGGGCTTTTGAAATCCGTTGGTAGACAAAACAAAATATTCCGGACAGACCCGGGTTTTAAAGTTTGAATAAAAGACGGGGCATTTAGAAAACAAAAATAGGCTTTTCGAAAGTAGTTTAGACAAAACCTATGCATGATGATGATGATGCTCAAATGCAATGTGCCATGATGACATGAGCATGCGGTCATGATGATGCAATGCACAAAAAACAACGCGATTTTCTAGTAGTGGTTTTGGTGGGGCCCCACAACCGCCACTCGAATCACACCTATCGCCGGTGCTAAAAGGGTCACCGGCACTAAGGTCACCACTGGGTATAGTCACAGCCATCAAAGGGCGCATCAAAGGGCAGTTCAGAAGCATGGAAAGAAGCAGGTGCACGTGGAAGGGGGCAAACTGAAACTGAACTCCCTGTTTCCCATCTTTCAGACAAGTCTTTAACGATGTGTAACGACCATGTACATGCCTTGTCTTCCCTTGCCATGTCAGCCACTTGGTGGGAACATGATGTCGGAAACAACATCAATTCAGGGTTAATTTTGTTTTAGCGCGAATTGGAAAAAACCGACCGAATCGTGGTCACATTCTGCTAAGCAGACGAAAAGTGGTGATTAATCGAAAAATTTCACGAAAGTGGTAGTTTTATGCTACTAACTCGATACATTGGCCCGATAGATCACAACATGGTACTTCATCATAGTACTAATGGGCTCAAAGCCTTTTGTCCTACAACTTTCACCAGGCTGGACCGACATGTCTCCTCCTGAACGGGCTCCATCTGCATGAAATAGGTTGGCAACCCAACCGTTGTCAGAGTGGAGCCACCCGAACAGGACTCGCTCGCTCGACTTGATGGGTAGATCGCTACACGCTCGGAGCAGAGCGGAGCCAACCAATTTCCTGAAGTGGTATGTTGTCGAATGGTCCCTTAGCTCGATCAATCACAACAGCGTCCTTCATAGCACTAATGGGCTCAAAGACTTTCGTCCTAAAACATCCACTAGGCTAGACCGGCATGTCTCCTCCTGAACGGTCTCCTTCTACCTGGAATGGGCCGTCGGCCCAACCGCGGTCACAACAGAGCCACCCAAACTAGACTCTCTCGCTCGACTTATGGGAAGATTGCTACACGCTTGGAGCGGAGTGGAGCCAGGAAATTTCCCGAAGTGGTCTGTTGCCGAATTAGGCCCTTAGCTCGATCGATCACAACACTGCCCTTCACAGCACTAAGAGCATCTCCACTCTCCCCACATCCCATGTCTGGTGCAGACGTTTTTTGGCCCGTATGGGGAAGCCAACGCGGTTTTTATCATGGGGAGCCGTAGGCGTCTAGTTGTTTACCTCATACGCACACCTTATACTCAATTTCAATTAAAAGTTTACATAAAAATTAGCTAAAAAAAACTACGGCCCACTGCGGTGGGAGGTGCTGCCCTCGCCAGGAGGGCGCGTCATCCCGCAGTGGCAGGAGATGCTGCTCTCGCCAGGAGGATGCGGCGGGAGGTTCTTCTCTCGCCAGGAGGGCACGACGACAGCGGTCCTCTAGTGACACCCCACAACTCGAATAGGGAGTTATAGATCACTAGTTGTGCGTCGACCACCTCCTTAGCTCGAGGACACACGGCGGCGACGTCGCGGTATCTACGCACCACAAGGATGCGACATTTTTAGACGTCATTGAGTTCTTACAATCGGATGTGCTCTGGCAGGAAAACAAGGGCAAAGACATCCCACCTGTAAGGCTCGTCGTTGGTTAGGTAAGCTGGCCCTACGGGTATTGGTGACCGCGGCTCCAACGACTCCTCGAATTCGTACCCGGAGGAGGTGACCTCAGTCAACTCCACGTCGTTGGTGTTGCTAGAATCGTCGGAGGCGACCTAGTCCTCATCTTCAAAGTCGGTGTGGTTGGGGACATTTGGGTCAAGTGGGTGAGTTTGTGGAAGACGACAATCAGGCATGGTGGCGGCTACATGTGGGCATGTGACACTCCTCCTGATGAAAATAGCATCTCTAGCCATTGTAAATATAGCTGGAAAGGGCGTGGAAGGGAGTTGTGGTGAGAGCGGTGTGGATCTGTGTCAACACCCGGATTTTTAATTTCAGATGCCCGTTATGCCATACCTCACAATCCCAGGATTACCATTTTTGCGAGACATAATGGATTGGATATCATAGTACATCATCCATTACAAACCATACATAAGGTCTTACACAAATAAGGATCTCATGATCCAGTCTTAATACAACAAACAGCGGAAATAAAAGATAAGCGTAGCGGTGGGTCCATCTTCAGGGGCACAGGCAATGCTGACGAAGGCAGATAGTCTGAGTTATCATAGCCGTCCTGCTGGCCATCATCTTGATAGTCTCCTTCATAGTCTGGCCATGAGAATAGCCAGGGACAAAAGCCATGAGTACTCTTTAAGTACTCGCAAACTACCACTAACAAGTACTATAATTCTAAGTTAAAGTGCTAACTCTATGTTTAACTATAAAGTTAAGTTTGAAACCTAAGCTGAGTTCAGAAGCAAAGAAAGATAAAATAAATTTCTAGAATCACTTAAGTTGGGAAGCTATTGTCATAAACACAACTCTGTTGTGGTCAAGTCAAGATTCATCATTTATTTCATAAGTCATTTTGAAAACATCTGACAACAAAACAGTATGGCCATTCAAACTATCCATAACCACGGACGTGGCTATTCGAATAGTTTGACACTCTACAGAGGTGGTACACTTTCACCACAAGATTCGATACATCTATCAGGGATAACCCTGAATCATCATACTTAGTATGCAGATAATCAAACATAACTTTCCCTTTACACACCCTAGTATAAGCACCTCTCCTATGAGCATGGCCTCCCAACCATGACCATCAGTCATCTTGGGCACTGCATAGGTGGACAACATTGAGAGGTAGCCTCAGCTCAAACCTCTCCCGCGAGGGAACTAATACTAATGCATATAAATTTCCAGCTAAGCCTTACCCAATTCAGGTAGTGTGGTTGTACGGTAAATTTTGAATGGTATCGCATCTGAATCCAACCATCAGTTTTATAAAAGGGTTAAGGCTCATGCCTCATCAATTTCATCATCATAAACCATTTGTGTTTCTCAACACATGTCAAAACATTTCAATAGAATGACTCATCATTCCAAGGTTTTCACAATTCATTTTCACCAAGTGCTCCCATTTAAAGTGACTCAAGTTTTTGATCTACTCTAAACTACTAAGTTAAGAGTGTTCACTAAGGTGGATAAGATGGGTTCAATCTCATGCCATAGAATGACATCTAAAGGGGTTCTAAATAGGTCAAGTTTTATACTCTTTATGATACCTTCAAAACAAGTAAAGAACTTTGGGTAAAGTAAGGGAAGTAAAACTTGTAAATAAGACTTGGGGTAACTAATAGTCAAAGGGACATGACTCAAGCATGCCTATAGCATCTTGGATCAAGCTAACTAGCTTAATTCTATCTTACTACAATAGCTTGCCTTGGTTGGTGTAGTGGTTGAAGTTTTCTTCTTATTCTTCTTGGTAGAACTCCTCCTCCTCGAAAGCTTGGTCGGTACTATCGTCTATACATACATACGGAGTACACAATCACCAAACAATACTTAACTAGTCTAATTAGCATTCTAAGACACACATTTGATGATCTATTATCATCACAAGTTTAATTCAATAGTTCCACTCTTTTTAATTTAGAAAAGTAATTTCTACTCATTGAAAAATAACTAAGATTTTATATTCACCACTTCAAATATGGGATCATGTGGACACATGTCATCACCACATATTCTAACATGTGGGAATTTGATTTAAGGGTTGGTTCGTAATTACTTTGGTTTAAGTTCATTATTTAATGATTTAAAGTGACTAGAAATGCCTATATAGCATTATTTGGTACTAGTCCAAAGTTACTGCATGTAACCCTTAATATTATTACCTATTCAGATAGGTATGATGAAATGTGAATTTTGAGGGTTGGAATCAACTCAAAATCTATCTTAATTGATTTTATAAAAATGTTGCAAGGTGCAAATGCTTCTATTTTGATATTTTATTAGGAGAGATCTATAACTCTAATTGAATTAAATCCAACAGGGTTGGATAAATAATTTCAATACCTTTAAGGCAAAATTGGTTTCATGCAATTTGGATTTGTCAAACTCTCTGAATTGATTTTTAAACTAGTGGATAGAAACTAGATTAACTCTAATAGAAAAAACTAAATTTGAAACTTTAACACGCGCGGGAACTAACTAGGCCGGCCCATCTACGCACAGTGCATGCAGCGGGCTGTCTGACATGCGGGCTCCACCTGTCAGCGGTACAAAATCACCGAAAAGGTATCTAGCATCCTGGGCCACACGATCTAAAGGCGATCCAACGATGGGGCATCACCATCGACGACGGATCACTCCGGCGAGAACGTGACCTAGACGCGGCGGTGGGGGTCGATTGGGGGCATACCAGGGCTCTAGCAAGGTCGGCGAGGCAGGCAAACGGGCTGGTAGACGACAGCGAGGCGAGGCGCGGTTGCGGCGGAGCTTGGGGTGCCCTAAATCGCAAACGCCCTTTTCCTCCTGCTGCAGCGGCTTCGGCTCCAATTCCGGCGAGACAGAGCTCGAGCGGCTTCGTCTGGATGTGGGTAAGGTTCAGTGAGAGGTGGAAAGTGTGTGAGTCTGGAGAAATGAGGCTGGGATGGCCGCTTTATATAGGGTCGACGAGGGGACATAACGGGCGCTGGTGAGGTCATCGGTGACGATGATGCGGGGCTCTATCGGCATGGGCGAGAGCGGCGATGGGTGCTCTGTTCCCCGGCGGTCCTCTGAGGCTTAAAGGCGCGGCAAGGCGAGGTCTCTACTGGTCGGGAGCGTGCGGTGAACTACGTGTGGATGGCGGTGTTCAACGTTGTTCCTCCGGTCTACTGGTCACGAGGCGGCGAACGATGATGTCTGGGCGGTTGCTAGGCCTGCTGCGGCTGCTGACACGCAGTGCTAGGGCTAGGCAAGGTCGGTACTGCTCTGGAGGGCGCGGCGCTCTAGGGTGATCGGCATGGCGGACATCGGCATGGGCACGAGCAATTGGGGCTTGTCCTCCGCTCGTTTTTGGTCAGGGGCTGGTCGAGGCGAAGCGGTGTGATGGCGCCTGTCTCCCAGCAAGCGATGGAGAGCGCGGGACGGGCTGAGGCGAGCTGTCCGTGGTCGACCTGGGGCATGGCGTCGGGAGGCTAGCTACTGGAGCAGACATGGGAGAAGGAGAGAGGGCTAGGGCCGGGGTTTTAGCTGGGGGAACAAGGAGACCAAGTTAGGCCCAAATGGTGACCACAACCACTGTTCACTATAGTGTTTTAGGTTTTGTGAGATTTGTGTCTGCCACCTGTTTGATGAAATGGCCGCAAGAAGCAAAAGTTTGAATTTTGGTTTCAAAATTTTTGAGTGATCTCCACTAGTACTAGGTAGCCTCTGGTTGCAAGGGTTTTGAAAATGGAGTTCAAATGGATGGTTTTTGAAATAGGGGTGATCTAGGCATATGCATTGAATTCAATTTTCACATGCCATTTAAAATAAGTATTTGAATGTTTTTAGTAGATCAAAAAGTTGGCCTTGGTACCTCATTATGTGTACTAGCAAGGGGTGTAAAGATCCAGAATTATTTCTGTTGAGAAATGAGTACTAGGAACACTCAAAGTAGTGTAGTGGATTAAAAAGACCAAAATGACCATTCCTCGTTTTTAATTGTTTTTTATTTGATTTTCTTTGGGATTTGCTTGGGAATGATTTAGATGATGTCTAAATTACCATAGAAACATTTTACAACCAAATAATCACAGAACCATGGCAATTCAAATCAATTCCTAAATTAATGCACATACACATGAATGCTTTCATTTTTAATTTGGAAAAGTTTTTGTTAACCCTAATTTTGATGATCTGGATCTTGATAAGCTTGGATTGAAGTTTTGGGATGTTACAAACCTTCCCCCCTTAAACAAAATCTCGTTCCGAGATTTACAAAGAAAACTAGGAACTAAAGAGATCTGGGAACTCTATCCTAATGTAATCTTCGTGCTCCCAAGTGGCTTCCTCCTCGGTATGGTTGCTCCACTGAATCTTGAGAAACTTGATGCTCCTGGTCATGGTGGTCCTGTAGGCTTCTTCTAAGATACGGATGGGCACTTCCCGATAGGTCAGGTCATTGTTTATTTCTACAACTCTATGATCGATGTTCTTGAAAACTTCAGTCTTCTCGGGCAGTTCTAAGCATTTGCGAAGTAACGAGATATGGAACACGTTGTGGATGGCTGATATCTCTTCAGGTAGTTCCAGTTGATACGATACTTCTCCTTGACGGTTCAGAATCTTGAAGGGCCCGATATATCTGGGGGCTAACTTTCCTTTCAGACTAAAGCGTTGGGTTCCCTTCAATGGTGAAACCTTGAGATACACAAAATCTCCGACATTGAAAGTCGGGTCTCTCCTTCTCTTGTCAGCATAACTTTTATGTCTAGATTGGGCGGTCTTGAGGTGCTCACGGACTTTGTGAACCTTCTCTTCAGCTTCTCGGAGAATGTCGGGTCCAAAGATCTGACTCTCTCCTACTTGCGACCAATTCAAGGGTGTACGGCATTTTCTTCCATATAGGGATTCAAATGGTGCCATCTCCAAACTAGCTTGATAATTGTTGTTATATGAGAATTCTGCGAAAGGCAGGCAGTCTTCCCATTTTGATATGTATTCTAACACACAAGCTCTAAGCATATCCTCTAAGATCTGGTTGACTCTCTTAGTCTGTCCATCAGTTTGCGGGTGATAAGCGGTACTAAAGTTCAACTTGGTTCCCAATCCTTCCTGGACTTTCTGCCAAAATCTTGAGGTAAACTGAGTTTCTCGATCTGATCCTATGGTCTTGGGGGTTCCATGCAGACTAACAATTCTAGCGATGTATAGCTCTGCTAGCTTCACACTTTGGTAGGTAGTCTTGACTGGTATAAAGTGGGCTACCTTGGACAGTCTATCAACTATGACCCAGATCGAGTCATTTCCCCTACTAGAGGTAGGCAACACGGTGATAAAGTCCATTCCGACGGAATCCCATTTCCATTCCGGAATCTGCAAGGGTTGCAACAGTCCTGCAGGCCTCTGATGCTCTGCTTTGACTCTTTGACAGATGTCACATTTGGCGATGTAGCTTCCGATTTCTCTCTTCATCTTGTGCCACCAAAATTGCTCTTTCAAATCCTGAGACATCTTCGTTCCTCCGGGGTGGATAGAATAAAGAGTATCATGAGCTTCCTTCATGATAACTTGCTTTAGCTCCGAATCTGCTGGCACACAAATACGTCCTTTGTACCACAGTACTCCTTCTTCATCTTCCGTGAATCCAGGTACCTTTCATGTACCAATACGACGTTTGATTCTGTCGATACTTTCATTCCCCTTCTGGGCTTCCTTGATTTGGCTAATCAAAGTGGGTTGAAGTTCAATGCTAGCTAACAATCCTTTGCTAACTAATTCAGTCCTGAATTGCTCCAACTCTTCATACAAACTTGGTTGCTTCTCCTTGATCATGGTATTTAGCCTACACGGCAATCTGCTAAGAGCATCCGCTACCACATTGGCTTTACCAGGGTGATAGTGAATGTCAAGGTCATAATCCTTGATTAACTCTATCCATCTCCTTTGCCTCATATTCAGCTCCTTTTGAGTGAAAATATACTTTAAACTCTTGTGATCTGAGTAAATCTCACAGCGATTACCCATCAGGTAATGACGCCATGTCTTCAACACTAGAACCACTGCTGCTAGCTCAAGGTCATGGGTCGGATAGTTCTGCTCATGCTGCTTCAGTTGTCGAGACAGATACGCGATGACTTTGCCTTCTTGCATCAATACACATCCTAGACCAATCTTGGATGCATCACAATATACATCAAATGGCTTCTTGATGTCTGGCATTATCAATATTGGGGCTAATATCAATCTCTTTTTCAGCTCTTGAAAACTGGCTTCACATTTGTCGGTCCATTCAAACTTCGTGTCCTTCTTCAACAATTGGGTCATGGGCCTGGCTATACTCGAGAATCCTTCTATGAACTTGCGGTAGTATCCCGCTAATCCGAGAAATGCACGGACTTGGGTCTGAGTGGTTGGGGCTTCCCACACTTCTACATCTCTGATCTTGGTGGGATCAACAGAAACTCCTCCGGCAGACACAATATGCCCTAGGAATCCTACTTCTTTCAGCCAAAACTCACACTTGCTGAACTTGGCATATAACTGATGCTCTCTCAGGGTTTCTAGGATAACTCTTAGATGTTGCTCATGCTCTTCTTCTGACTTGGAGTAGATAAGGATGTCGTCGATAAACACAAGTACAAACTTATCTAGGAAATTCATAAATATCTTATTCATGAGATTCATGAAATAAGCAGGGGCATTGGTTAATCCAAAAGACATAACCGTATACTCGTATAAACCATAGCGAGTAGTAAAGGCGGTCTTTGGAATATCCGTTGCACGAATCTTAAGTTGGTGTTAACTAGTCCTAAGATCAATCTTTGAGAATACCTGGGCTCCAGTCAACTGATCAAATAGATCCTCTATCTTTGGCAAAGGGTACGTGTTCTTGATAGTGACGTCATTCAACTTTCTATAATCTGTGGACAAACGATTGCCTCCATATTTCTTGTCGACGAATAACACTGGTGATCTCCATGGCGATACGCTTGGTTGAATCAAGCATGTTGCTAACATGGCATCCAACTGCTTCTTCAGTTCCACTAATTCTGAGGGGTTCATGCTATAGGGTCTCTGGGCTATGGGTCTGGTTCCGGGGATTAGTTCAATAATGAACTCAATATCCCTATCCGGGGGCATACCTGGCAATTCATCTAGGAATACGTCGGGGTATTCACAGACTACTCTGACTTGGTCAATGGTGGGTAGGGCTACACTCTTGTTGCACTTGAATTGACGGGGTAAGGTTTCAAAGATATGCTCTACGGTTACTCCAGAACTACTGGTCATGGTGATGGCTTTCTTAGCACGGTCTATCAGTCCTTTATGCCTTGACATCCAGTCCATACCTAGTACTACTTCCAAACCTTTGGTTTCGAGTACAATTAGGTTGGCATAAAAATCTATCCCATGTATTCTGATAGGCACAACTTTGCAAATTTTTCTAGCTTTGGTTGTTGAACCGGGGATTTGAACTATCATGACATGGTTCAGGTTGGTTGGGTGAATCTTACTAGTGCATGCAAATTCTTCGGTGACAAATGAATGCGATGCTCCAGAATCAAACAACACTCTTGCTAAAACTAAGTTGACAGAAAACATACCCAGCACTACGTCTGGCGCTTCTTGGGCTTCTTCGGCGTTCATGTGGAAGAGACGACCGTTGCGGTTGTGAGGGTTCCCTAGGGCAAATCTTCTTCCTGGTTGAACACGACGCTGTAGTTGAGCTGGGGCATTCACATTGGCATTGGTTGCAGTCTTCTTGGGACACTCATTGGAGTAGTGACCCTTCACCCCACACTCGAAACAAGTGATCTGGGACTTGTCCTTGACTACGACAGGCACAACATTGCTGCCAGTTCTGGGTGCAGTGTTGTTGTTGTTATGGTTCTTGGGAGGTGCACGGTTGAAATTTTTGGGGTTACCAGAGTTGTGATTGTTTCCTACGGACTTCCCATTGCCTCTGCTACAGTTGGGGTAGCTTGGGCGAGACGTTGGGGGTCGGTTGTTCCTTGGTGCATATCCCAATGAGGGGTTGGGATGCTACTTCTGGTGACTGCTGGATCTAGATTGTTGCATCATACGACGCTTGCGGTTGTCATTTGCCTAGTTAATCTTCCCTTCATCTGAATGGCAGAGTCGACTAGCTCTTCGAGATCCTGGAAACAGATGTTGATAAGGACAGTCTGCATCTCATCATGCAGTCCGTTCAGGAATCTCTCCTTCTTCTTGGCCTCCATGTTGATCTCATCAAGTGCATATCTGGCAAGTGACAGGAATCTATCACGGTACTCCACCACAGTCATTCTTCCTTGCTTCAATTCGCGGAACTCATCTCTCATTCTGTTGACTAGACCTTGCGACACGTGGGTGCGGCTGAACTTGACCTTGAATGCTTCCCATGTCATCACTTGACCATGGTTCACATTACGGATACTAGTCCACCAAGCTCTTGCATCTCCTGCCAGATAGTGGGTGGCGAAGAGAACTTTCTCATTTTCATCAACTCTTGCAACCTCTAAGTTGTTTTCCATTGTCTGTAACCAGTCATCAGCATCTAATGGGTTTTCAAATTGGTTGAAGATTGGGGGATTGGTGTTCTGAAAATTCTTGAGCTTGGATCCCTGGTGATCCTGATTTCCATGCCCTTGGTTATTAAGAGCCATCTGGGTGATCTATTGAAGTGTTGCTAAGTTAGCTTGGCACTCTGCCCTGCTTGCTTCACGGTCTGCGATGAGGTTCTGCAAGATCTGCAGCATTGGGTCTTGCGACGAGCTGCTCCCTCCTTGGTTTCCACGAGTCATCTGAAGATTGAGGTAGATATAGGGGTAAGAGGGAAATTCTAAGGTTCATGGTTTTGGTTTTCAAAGCTAAAACTTTGAGTTAGACTTAGGTTTTTCAACTAACTTCATTTCATTCATGCAAACAAGCACACGATACAACACACACCACAACAATCGAAGGAAAGCAGATGGTTTGAAGAACCATTCTGCAAGCTACGATACAGTGGGACTGATACATCTCATGCTACGACAGTGCTCTAGTGCATATACTCATCGTCGATGAAGTCGGAGTCCTCATCATCAGTGTAGAAGTCCACGACATCCTCCTCCAGAAAGTCATCATCATTGCTGAGGTAAGAATCCATGTCTCCCTGGATGTCTTCACCCTCCTCTTCTTCCTCCTTGGCTGCAAGCTGAGCTTCCTGCTCCTTGACGGTCTTCTCGAGGTCTGCCACCTTCTTGCGAAGACGGGCGATGGTGCGATCCTTCTTTGCACGCTGGCAGCGAAGAGACTGGCGATCCTGGACGAGCAGTGCAAAAGTCTGGGCCTTCTGGTCAGCGATGGCACGATTCTAGTTGGCTAACTCTCTAGCATTGTCTAGTTCCTGCTGTCTGTCGTGCAGTAAGAAGTCAAGATTCTCCACTTGACGCCTCAACTCTAGGTGACCTGGCATATCCATCGACATTCCCATGAAGTCACGTCTTGCATAGTGAGCAAAACGGGTTCCTTGGATTTTGTTGACGCTGAGGGCACATAGACGTGCGAGAGCTTCATGCATTGCCCTGGCTAATCCATCTAGCCAGTTGTTCTCTCCCACGGAGAACTGAATTCTCCCAGAAGTTGGTGCTTCGATGCTTCCTCTAAGGTCCGCGGTGACTAGCCACTGTAGGTATCCTCCTGGGGGTCCTGGAAGTTGAGCTCCAAGAAACTCTGGATGTGGGCGTCCCAGTAACTCCGACAGTGAATCCAGATCCCTCTCAAAGATCAGCTAACCTCCGTTTCCCAACTGGTAGAACTGGCTGAACTAAGTCTCCATCTACAAGAATTTAGGATGAGGAAGTTAGTGAAGTGATCAATTGTGTCAAATTTTAAGTAGTAATATAGGAATTTTGAGGAACATGAATTTTTGAGAAAGAAAGAATTCCCAAGGATAAGAGAGGAGATAGTTTTTCATAAATACTCACTTTGATTTTTAAATTAAGTTTTTGTTCGGACGTCCATTCTAACTAGGGTCTCCTATGGTCTGGATGGCTTTGATACCAACTTGTCAACACCCGGATCTTTAATCCCAGATGCCCATTATGCCATACCTCGCAATCCCAGGATTACCATTTTTGCGAGACATAACGGATTGGATATCACAGTACATCATCCATTACAAACCATACATAAGGTCTTACACAAATAGGGATCTCATGATCCAGTCTTAATACAACAAACAGCGGAAATAAAAGATAAGCGTAGCGGTGGGGTCCATCTTCAGGGGCACAGACAATGTTGACGAAGGCAGATAGTCCTAGTTACCATAGCTGTCCTGCTGGCCATCATCCTGATAGTCTCCTTCATAGTCTGGCCATGAGAATAGCCAGGGACAAAAGCCATGAGTACTCTTTAAGTACTCGCAAACTACCACTAACAAGTACTATAATTCTAAGTTAAAGTGCTAACTCTATGTTTAACTATAAAGTTAAGTTTGAAACCTAAGCTGAGTTCAGAAGCAAAGAAAGATAAAATAAATTTCTAGAATCACTTAAGTTGGGAAGCTATTGGCATAAACACAACTCTGTTGTGGTCAGGTCAAGATTCATCATTCATTTCATAAGTCATTTTGAAAACATCTGACAACGAAACAGTATGGCCATTCCAACTGTCCATAATCGCGGACGTGGCTATTCGAATAGTTTGACACTCTACAGAGGTGGTACACTTTCACCACAAGATTCGATACATCTATCAGGGATAACCCTGAATCATCATACTTAGTATGCAGATAATCAAACATAACTTTCCCTTTACACACCCTAGTATAAGCACCTCTCCTATGAGCATGGCCTCCCAACCATGACCATGAGTCATCTTGGGCACTGCATAGGTGGACAACATTGAGAGGTAGCCTCAGCTCAAACCTCTCCTGCGAGGGAACTAATACTAATGCATATAAATTTCCAGCTAAGCCTTACCCAATTCAGGTAGTGTGGTTGTACGGTAAATTTGGAATGGTATCGCATCTGAATCCAACCATCAGTTTTATAAAAGGGTTAAGGCTCACGCCTCATCAATTTCATCATCATAAACCATTTGTGTTTCTCAACACATGTCAAAACATTTCAATAGAATGACTCATCATTCCAAGGTTTTCACAATTCATTTTCACCAAGTGCTCCCATCTAACGTGACTCAAGTTTTTGATCTACTCTAAACTACTAAGTTAAGAGTGTTCACTAAGGTGGATAAGATGGGTTCAATCTCATGCCATAGAATGACATATAAAGGGGTTCTAAATAGGTCAAGTTTTATACTCTTTATGCTACCTTCAAAACAAGTAAAGAACTTTGGGTAAAGTAAGGGAAGTAAAACTTGTAAATAAGACTTGGGGTAACTAATAGTCAAAGGGATATGACTCAAGCATGCCTATAGCATCTTGGATCAAGTTAACTAGCTTAATTCTATCTTACTACAATAGCTTGCCTTGGTTGGTGTAGTGGTTGAAGTTTTCTTCTTCTTCTTGGTAGAACTCCTCCTCCTCAAAAGCTTGGTCGGTACTATCGTCTATAAATACATACGGAGTACACAATCACCAAACAATACTTAACTAGTCTAATTAGCATTCTAAGAAACACATTTGATGATCTATTGTCATCACAAGCATCACAAGTTTAATTCAATAGTTCCACTCTTTTTAATTTAGAAAAGTAATTTCTACTCATTGAAAAATAACTAAGATTTTATATTCACCACTTCAAATATGGGATCATGTGGACACATGTCATCACCACATATTCTAACATGTGGGAATGTGATTTAAGGGTTGGTTCATAATTACTTTGGTTTAAGTTCATTATTTAATGATTTAAAGTGACTAGAAATGTCTATATAGCATTATTTTGGTACTAGTCCAAAGTCACTTTATGTAACCCTTAATATTATTACCTATTCAGATAGGTATGATGAAATGTGAATTTTGAGAGTTGGAATCAACTCAAAATCTATCTTAGTTGATTTTATAAAAATGTTGCAAGGTGCAAATGCTTCTGTTTTGTTATTTTTATTAGGAGAGATCTATAACTCTAATTGAATTAAATCCAACGGGCTTGGATAGATAATTTTAATACCTTTCAGGCAAAATTGGTTTCATGCAATTTGGATTTGTCAAACTCTCTAAATTGATTTTTAACCTAGTGGACAAAAACTAGATTAACTCTAAATAGAAAAAACTAAATTTGAAACTTTAATACGCGCGGAAACTAACTGGCCGGCCCATCTACGCACAGTGGGCGCAACGGGCTGCCTGACATGTGGGCTCCACCGGTCAGCGGTACAAAATCACCGAAACGGTATCTAGCATCCTAGGCCACACGATCTAAAGGCGATCCAACGGTGGGGCGTCATCGTCGACGACGGATCAGTCCGGCGAGAACGTGACCTAGACGCGGTGGTGGGGGTCGATTGGGGGCATACGGGCTGGTAGACGACGGCGAGGCGAGACGCGGTTGCGGCGGAGCTTGGGGTGCCCTAAATCGCAAACGCCCTTTTCCTCCTGCTGCAGCGGCTTCGGCTCCAATTCCGGCGAGACAGAGCTCGAGCGGCTTCGGCTGGATGTGGGTAAGGTTCAGTGAGAGGTGGGAAGTGTGTGAGTGTGGAGAAATGAGGCTGGGATGGCCGCTTTATATAGGGTCGACGAGGGGACATAACGGGCGCCGGTGAGGTCATCGGTGACGATGATGCGGGGCTCTATCGGCATGGGCGAGGGCGGCGATGGGTGCTCTGTTCCTCGGCGGTCCTCTGAGGCTTAAAGGCGCGGCAAGGCGAGGTCTCTACTGGTCGGGAACGTGCGGTGAACTACGCGTGGATGGCGGTGTTCGACATTGTTCCTCCGGTCTGCTGGTCACGAGGCGGCGAACGATGATGTCTAGGCGGTTGCTAGGCCTGCTGCGGCTGCTGACACACAGTGCTAGGGCTAGACAAGGTCGGTACTGCTCTGGAGGGCGCGACGCTCCAGGGTGATCGGCATGGCGGACATCGGCATGGGCACGAGCAATTGGGGCTTGTCCTCCGCTCGTTTTTGGTCGGGGGCTGGTCGAGGCGAAGCGGTGTGATGGCGCCTGTCTCCCAGCAAGCGATGGAGAGCGCGGGACGGGCTGAGGCGAGCTGTCCGTGGTCGACCTGGGGCATGGCGTCGGGCGGCTAGCTACTGGAGCAGACATGGGAGAAGGAGAGAGGGCTAGGGCCGGGGTTTTAGCTGGGGGAACAAGGAGACCAAGTTAGGCCCAAATGGTGACCACAACCACTGCTCACTATAGTGTTTTAGGTTTTGTGAGATTTGTGTCTGCCACCTGTTTGATGAAATGGCTGCAAGAAGCAAAAGTTTGAATTTTGGTTTCAAATTTTTTGAGTGATCTCCACTAGTACTAGGTAGCCTCTGGTTGCAAGGGTTTTTAAAATGGAGTTCAAATGGATGGTTTTTGATATAGGGGTGATCTAGGCATATGCATTGAATTCAATTTTCACATGCCATTTAAAATAAGTATTTGAATGTTTTTAGTAGATCAAAACATTGGTCTTGGTACCTCATTATGTGTACTAGCAAGGGGTGTAAAGATCCAGAATTATTTCTGTTGAGAAATGAGTACTAGGAACACTCAAAGTAGTGTAGTGGATTAAAAAGACCAAAATGACCATTCCTCGTTTTTAATTGTTTTTTATTTGATTTTCTTTGGGATTTGCTTGGGAATGATTTAGATGATGTCTAAATTACCATAGAAACATTTTACAACCAAACAATCACAGAACCATGGCAATTCAAATCAATTCCTAAATTAATGCACATACACATGAATGCTTTCATTTTTAATTTGGAAAAGTTTTTGTTAACCCTAATTTTGATGATCTGGATCTTGATAAGCTTGGATTGAAGTTTTGGAATGTTACAAACCTTCCCCCCTTAAACAAAATCTCGTCCCGAGATTTACAAAGAAAACTAGGAACTAAAGAGATCTGGGAATTCTATCCTAATGTAATCTTCGTGCTCCCAAGTGGCTTCCTTCTCGGTATGGTTGCTCCACTGAATCTTGAGAAACTTGATGCTCCTGGTCATGGTGGTCCTGTAGGCTTCTTCTAAGATACGGATGGGCACTTCCCGATAGGTCAGGTCATTGTTGATTTCTACAACTCTGTGATCGATGTTCTTGAAAACTTCAGTCTTCTCGGGCAGTTCTAAGCATTTGCGAAGTAACGAGATATGGAACACGTTGTGGATGGCTGACATCTCTTCAGGTAGTTCTAGTTGATACGATACTTCTCCTTGACGGTTCAGAATCTTGAAGGGCCCGATATATCTGGGGGCTAACTTTCCTTTCAGACTAAAGCGTTGAGTTCCCTTCAATGGTGAAACCTTGAGATACACAAAATCTCCGACATTGAAAGTCAGGTCTCTCCTTCTCTTGTCAGCATAACTCTTATGTCTGGATTGGGCGGTCTTGAGGTGCTCACGGACTTTGTGAACCTTCTCTTCAGCTTCTCGGAGAATGTCGGGTCCAAAGATCTGACTCTCTCCTACTTGCGACCAATTCAAGGGGGTACGGCATTTTCGTCCATATAGGAATTCAAATGGTGCCATCTCCAAACTAGCTTGATAACTGTTGTTATATGAGAATTCTGTGAAAGGCAGGCAGTCTTCCTATTTTGATATGTATTCTAACACACAAGCTCTAAGCATATCCTCTAAGATCTGGTTGACTCTCTTAGTCTGTCCATCAGTTTGCGGGTGATAAGCGGTACTAAAGTTCAACTTGGTTCCCAATCCTTCCTGGACTTTCTGCCAAAATCTTGAGGTAAACTGAGTTCCTTGATCTGATCCTATGGTCTCGGGGGTTCCATGCAGACTAACAATTCTAGCGATGTATAGCTCTGCTAGCTTCGCACTCTGGTAGGTAGTCTTGACTGGTATAAAGTGGGCTACCTTGGACAGTCTATCAACTATGACCCAGATCGAGTCATTTCCCCTACTAGAGGTAGGCAACCCGGTGATAAAGTCCATTCCGACGGAATCCCATTTCCATTCCGGAATCTGCAAGGGTTGCAACAGTCCTGCAGGCCTCTGATGCTCTGCTTTGACTCTACAACACCGTCCTTCATAGCACCAATGGGATCAAAACCTTTCATGCTACAATTTTCACCGGGCTCGACCGGCATGTTTCCTCGCAGCCCAATCGCTTTTGGAGCAGAGCCACCGATGGGCAGATCGCTACACGCTCCGAGCAGAGCGGGGCCAGCCAATTTCCCAGAGTGGTCAGTTGCCGAACGGGCTTAGTTGTTCGGTTTTGCTCTAGAAAAAACTGGCACTAGGTGTACCTCGCGTCGCGGCCGACAGTTCCTATCCAAAAAAATAAAAGGAAACCCTAGCCAGAGTCTTTCAAATTACAACTGCGGCAGCGGCGGTCTGTTCAAAGAAAAAAAACTGCGGCAGCGGCGGGAAAGAGGAAGAGGAGCAGATCGATCGAACGCCGGCTTTGAAGATGGCAACAAAAGGGGAGGCCAGCAGGGGCGAATTAATCCGCGAAGCGCCGCCATGTACAGAGGGAAATTCGTCCGGCAATATCGGCGACGAATTAGCCACGACGGAGGCGGTCGAGGAGGAGGAGGAGACCTCGGAGGACGAAGAAGGCAAGTGGGCCCATACAGATCGGGAGGTGTCCATGGGGAGGGTGTTGACCGAGGATGAGGAGATGGAAGATTACCGTCGAGGCTTGGAATATAGATGGGGTGACGAGTTGGGTGGCTTCGAACAAGAGAGTGAGTAAACCATATATCTGATTTAATTCGCTTAATTACTTGGAGCAGGCTTAGGTTTCTTCCTCTTCGCAATCATGGATAGTCTAGCTAAAGACCCGTCATCGTTTTCGTTTTAACACGCACTTTGCTTGCTTATGCTATGCAGCGACCGTGAGTTCCATGCTCACTACACACAAAACCATCCAACATGCTTGCACCACAAGCGCCTTGCAAGTCTACTCAATCAAAGTCGAGGAGACGAAACTCATGTGGCCACTGCACGTCTACGGCATGGTTGCTGCCCGAGACCCTGTGGATCACAATCGCAACATTCTCTTCAAGCGCGAGAGAGACGACCCCCAAATCATTACTGAAAATGTATGCATTTTCCCCTCGATTCCGTTTTCCCTGCTTAGAGTGCAGTTGATTGGTTGTGCCATCATAAATCGGTGCTTATACTGCTAAGATGCTCGACTGCAGGATCCGGACTTGTTGCTGACTGGCTGATTGTGTTCCTTGACCCGGTCGAGTTTGAAATCGACCTTAAAGTGAAGGGCGGGTCCGAGGACAAAGAAAGATTGATCCATCAAGTCTACAGGTACAATGGTACTACTGGTCTTGATGGTACACGCTGCTCCAACGACAATTGCACGATATACCTGCACTTTAAGGAACTTGTTGAAACGGTTCAGGCCACGATCATGAGTGCCCAAATTATCCGTGGGTCATGGCCGAGCGACTACGCACGGCAAATTGCTTGTTCCGACGCCTCCTCTCATGAGGAAGTTGTGCTGCTTGATTTTCCAGATGAAAGATATCCACCGGTGGTGGATCGGGATGGCAACCTTGACTTGTCGAGGCGTGTTGTTTCTGTAGATCTCTACTAGGAGCAAATATAAACTTCGCTAAACGTACCCCATAAAACATACGTGGACCTGTTACAACCACACGATCTGCGACACCAAACACAATCTGAAAACCCATATTAGCCTAATTTTTTTTCTTTGGTGCGCGTAGCAGTTAGTCTCGACGGACTGTACTCATCCCGCACCGTCGCTGAATCACCGGTAACGCGACGCCAACCCCATCACCGAATCGATCTGGTGCCCTCATCGGTTTTCCAATGCTCGGCCGCCACCGTCCCGTGTCCCGTCCAATCCCTCTGCCACGCCCGATCCCTCGCCTCTCCTCCATATCGGTGTCGGCCGGACTGTCTACCCACAACCTATCGAGGGTAGTCTGAAGATCTGGCAGCGGATGTCATCTGGCCGCCACCGTCATCTGTGATTCGCCGGTTGCTTCGGCTGTATTCGACCACGCCGTCGCCGTTCGACAATGCCGGAGGCGTAAGACCTCACCCGCCTCCATTCATGCCTCTATTTTGAGGGGAGGAGCGTTTGGCCTCCGAGCTGCGGCTAAAAGTCGTGGACTAGCCCGGACGCTGACGCTAATGGGCATGCGCGCACAGCGGTCGGGACACGGACTAGGGCACGTCGAGCGTGACGCAGGGGCCGGAAGCGGCATTGACCAGCGAGCAAGAGTGGCGGATCCCTCGATGGCGGGCGAACTCAATGAGCGCCTTCAGCAAACAAAGTAGCCTGGCCGGTTAAGTCGAGGTAATTAAGGAGACCTTTGGGACACTCTTTTCGTCCTACTCCTTGCTCCAGATCCCTTATTTTGTTTCTGCATGTCTCTGCCTCCTCCCATCCGGCGCCGGTGGTGGAGATGGCTCCGATGGTGGAGGGGATGAGCTGCTGTCGCTCTTCGGGCTTGGAGGGGCTTTAATATTCAGCATACAACTCTATATTGCTTGGAAGTGGGCAATCGGCAAAGGCCAAATTATCTTCCTATGGAGGTTACTATCTTTAACAATTTCGCTTATATGATTTGTTTAATTAGTTTATCACTTTGAAATGTCAGGTTTGTAAGATTGTTGAAGGACAATGTTACCCGAAAAGACAGAATGAGAAACAGATAACTGAGAAACAGATAACTGTTGTACTGAAAGTGACTTGCCAGTTCCCTCATGAGCGTGAGAAGGACATCTTGCAGGTGAATGCATATATTTCTGGTGCAAGTTGTCATAATTGTATTGCTGCAAAATTGACTTCAGACATGTTGCGTCCCACGATGTAGCACTTTATTCACCATGCAATCGAAGCATCCATAATGTTATAGTTTTTGGAATTCCTGCACAACCATGTTTGGTAGTTGCTCGATGCATACTGTGAAGATACTTATGCACAGGAATTATAAAAAATGATGAGCGACTTGCATCCATTGAAGCTCGTGTTCTGCCTCTGCCAAGGGATTTTTTTTCAGTTGCGATTACAACAGTTGATTTTCCATATTGGGCATAGTAACTGACTGCACCTTCTTTGCCTTAGCTGAAGTACCATGATAGTGGCATAGAGAAGGATCTCTTGTCTAGGATGTTTTGAGAATACAAAAAGTATTCACCTTAATAAAATGTCTTGATAATACAATATATTTCTGTTTTGTCTGTGACGGATTCTAGCTTCCTGTTTCCATACCGGGAAGCTGAAGTAAATAATCCTACCACGATAAATATAAACTAAACTTTGTTTAAATAAATAAAAAAGAGGTAATCCAACCACTCAATTAGAAATAAGTTATCACCAGAGGTGGATATAATTTATGTTGTTCCCTGTTCATTGCATTAGGAATACAGTAGAAGATTGTCTGTTTATTTTCTCTGTGCAACTTTGTTAACTACTACATCCTGGGAAGTTATGTTGCTGCTATGTATCTTGATATTCTTATGTTCATTCCTTCTATCACATTCCCAGAAGACTGTCTAGATAGACATGGAACATTTTTAGGAGAGTCTGCATAATTTTCCTTTAAGACATATTATTTGGGTTCATGTCCCTCTGCCATTAGCATTTCTTTAAGCTTGAAGGGCATTTATTTTCCACTTATCAGTGACTCTTAGTTTTTACTTTGTATTCCCCCTTTTATGTCAGGAAGGAGATGAGCTGTTGTTGTGACTTTGGGAAGAAACATTAGATCGAGTGCTTAGCTGATTACAAGAGAGATGGAATCTGTTTCTGTGCTTATGGGAGGAGTTTTTGGCCTAGGCCATGTAATCGTTACTATGCTCTTTCTCTCCCTTGCTCTGGTTACTATTTTATGAGCTTCATAGTGGTGGTTAAGCCTGGCTAGCTGGCTGGCGGATCGGGGTGAGGGTCTCAGTTGGGCTTACAATAACTAAGTTTGTGCGTCTCCGCAAAATTGATTTATCTCTCCGGTTGCAAGTTGCAACGCACATGAGCCACTGAGTATGCACCCGTACCTATAATCAGAGATGGCAAACACAGTTGTACTAAATTCTACAATCCACGATGCTATCTTTGGTAGTACAATTCTGATGATATTTTAGTTTTTGTCACTGAAAAACTCAGATTATTTAAGTCGATGATACGAGTCAGATGATGTTAGTGGTCACCTTAACGGAGCAAGTATTGGCAGAGTTGTCACTGGTTCAGCAGATAAAGACTTCATGCAACTGATATCTAGAGATGTTCTTCATTCAGTAATTCCCATTCCTGAGATTGGTCGATTGTCTTTTATACACTGAGGCAGTATGTTGCACATGACAAGTGCGATCCAACTTGCAGATTTAAACCTAACCGAGTATATATTGTATGTCAGTCTGCAACCGTTCAATTTTTAATCATAATTTGAAGTCTGGTTTCTAATTACATACTACGTATAAGATCCTATGAAGTTTCACATTTTTAGGGAATTGCTAATCTCATGGATCAGCTTTGGATTACACCTTCTTGTAGGTAATTATCTAATGTGTTCTTTTTCAGTTCCTCTTCCATGTGCACTACCTTAGAAAAGAAAACCCACCCATCCTCGACTATGAGTAGCTTGGAGAGCTTTTGTAGTATATATTATGCATGCAGTACCGTTCGGTTTTGACTAACATTTTTTTTGCTTAATATTCTACCAGCTATCTACGATGAAGCCAGTAACGGATCTTAAAGAAAAGTTGGCTCTTGGATTTCATGAAAGAGCAGCACGGATAAAATAGTACTTAAGGTGTGTGTTCTCCTATTTTGTTAATCTGCTCGATTACTACTAAATTTCTTAGTCCAACAATTTCACCAACTGATTTGGTTTATTTGCACACATCCTTCGTGTTCTTTTTCTGCTTTAGTAGTGAGAGGGCAGAGACTGGTGGTGGAGGCTGATTGCAGAGGCGGCAGAGCCAGAGAGAAGGAGAGTGAGGAGGAGGCGAAGAGACCACCGGGCTGCCGTCGACCATATGCAGGGGAAATCCATGCGTGTCTTGGAGCATTGGCGCTGTTGTTGACCATATGCAGGGTAAATTGATGTTTGATTTATGCATATATTGTTTCTGGTTTCAGGCTTATAGCCTTATCCAGTTTCATGCATAGATTTAGGTTGAGGTTTTCCTATAACAAGTATGCATTATTTGTCTATTTTATATACTCATTTGAGTTTCAACTTTGAGAGTATTGGATATGTACTAATACAAATAATCTGACCTGATTTTATCTCCGCCATTGAGGTTTTAGAAGTGCTTATTGATATCATGCATCTTATTTTGTAGCATGATCAATTGTCATTGGTTTTCCTTCTTATCTTTCAGCATTTAGTTCAGGAACTTCATGATTTTTCCATGCCCTTCGATTGTATCTATTTTTAAAATTTTTTTGCCATGAATCTTACATCCTACAAGTACAAGATTGATAGTGGTAATAATTTAATGATTTGTAGATTTTTGGTACTTAGCAAATGCAAATGCCGCTGAGTGCTGTTGTGATTACATTTTAGAGAAAAAAGGAGCAAGCATTCCTTAGTTGTAGTTCATAACATAAAGTTTATATGTTTCTTCTTTACAATTCAGGGTTTTAATTGATGAGACTTTCCTTCTTGGGTCTATCCACTTTGAGCCACTTTTGCCCGGTGTTTATTATTTATCTCTGGTTGATTTTTGTTGTGGAGATGTGGATGCTCGAGTTCAATAAATTTATCCTTCGAACCCAGATTTTTATTAGTAGAAACTTCTAATCTTGCCTTTCACATGTTGGACTGCCAATGGCGTCGAGTGGAACTTGAAGTGAATCATGTAATGGTACTTGTTGTTTCTGGTCATGTATTCCGTCCAACTTTTATTCATTTTGGTAGGAGAGAGGTGGATTTTCTACTCATTAATGGTTGATCTTTTGAAGTATATTAAGTAGTACTGTTTGTTCTTATTAGTTGCTCATTTGTAGTAATTGTAAATAAGAATGTCGTGATTAGCACTTAAGCACGGAAAAGAGGATAGCCTAGGAGACGCGACACAATTTCTATAAAGATCCAGGTAGACCAACCTTCTTCAGTAAATCACTAAACGAACAAAGTCAGTAAGCTACAGTTTGGCCACGTAGTCAGTAAGCTACAGTTTGGCCACGTTCGATGATTTGATTCAGAAATACGTTGTCTCACAACAGTTATACTCCCTCTGTTTCAAAATATAAGATGTTTTAGCTTTGTAAGGAAGTGTATCTAGACGCTTTTTAGTGTGTAGGTTCACTCCAAAACTAGATGAACCTACACACTAAAAGGGGTCTAGATACCTCTCTTCAAAAACTAAAATATCTTATATTTTGAAACGGATGGAGTATATATTAGTAACCATTGGTGGCAGTTTGCTTCCCGTAGGCAGTGCAACAAATGATTCCTTTGAGCCAGGAGAGGTGTTCTACGCAAGATTGGAAAATGAATCCTGTCGGTTCAGATTTTGTTTTTACCATATCCTATACCATATTTCTTCGAGGATTTGGAACGGGTTGGAAAATGATTTGTTGCGTAATCAAAGATGAATATACGAGATTTAGAATTGGCGAATGTATGTACATCGTAAATGTGGGCTCTGCTAGGTGACATGGAAGGAGCCGTAAAGGATTGGCATGTCAACTATGTGACGGCTCTAGGGATATTGCATTTTTGTCCGTGCCTCACCACCAAGTTAGTAGTCGTGAGGTGTGTCCATGCCTCTCAGCGTGGATGGGAGAATCACTGAATCAGCTGATCTGTTTGCGTGGGTGAGAGGACCTGCGTGAGAGATTGCATATAAAGTACATTCTTATTTAGAGCATTATCGACGAAGAGGAAGGATTGTAGACGGAGGAGGGAATATTTTTGTGCACGGCATATAGGAGAGAAAGCATAAGACAAAATGTTACCGCATGATTGTAGACGCACGTACACGTTTACTAGTGTACATAAAGAGATGACCGTTTTTGTAAGGGCCTACCCGGTATGTGGTGACTTGAAAGCAACCATTGTTTCCGGTGATGTCATGTTCACACCCCACCGATGTGGCGTAACTGAGGGTAAATGTGACCTCGGTGGCAAGTGTGTGATCAAGATTAAAGTGGCTTGGTCTCTCCTCGTTGAGGCCAACTGGCTACTCCCCTCATCATCCTTGCTCTAATGGAACCAGAGGTGCCATACCATGTTCGTGGTGCTCAAGCATGAACATGTATCAGTTATAATACTAGTAGTATATCTAGTATTTCCCTTAGTCTATTAACAGATCGTGGTATCATGTGTTTTTATTGTAAGCAGTGTTATGTGAGATCAACTTCTAAGTCATGCAAGTCTACCCGTTAAATTGTGTGATGTGAGAAGTCCCAGCTATTTTCGTACCAATGTTATGTACTCCCTCTGCCGCGAATTAGATGTCACAGAGGGAGTATGCAAATTGGCAGCTATTTATGTACCTGGTTAGATAGAACGCGTTAAACGCACGTCTTTAAATCAATAAAGCCCCTTACCGCTGAGTTTACAATAGTGTTGACAGGCAGCTTACGAAGAAACAAAGATTAGTACAGGCCAACACTAGAAAATAAAAATGAAGCACAACTTGTGGATCTCGAAACCCCCCTACGCACATGAAGCACTCGATCAAAGTGAGTCGATAGAAGATAGCTAGTCTTGTAGGAAGAACATGTTGTCATCACCTACAACTGAGCAGCTCAAAGCAGCAACCCAACCAAACCACCTCTGAAGAGGGACCCCTGCCCTCTCGCCCCCGACCAAAGGACGTTGCACCGTCAGAAGGTGGAGATGCTCACTCTGAGCTTGGGCGGAAGCTGATGAACAAGGCATCACGAGAGGCTCTGCACATAGCTACCTTGCTGGAGCTTAGCAAACAGAGACTGCCCCATCGCTAATGTTCTTAGGCCCAACTACACAAGAAAAGAAAATTGCAGGCTTCGAATGTCGACGAAGACAGAGCAAATGCAGCACCAGCATCAAGGAAGGAGATCGGACCCCACGGGAAGAAGCTTTGTATCTCGGGCTACGTCGTGTTGTTGTAGCTGATAGAGGGGAACCCTTCCCCTCTCGCCCAGGCTCAAGGGAGTTGCACCACCAGACAACACTCGCATTGGGTAGGTAAAGAGCACCCCGGAGACTGATGGACCACACCCATTGCCAACACCGTTGAACCGGATCACACCGCCACCACCCTCCCGCCACCACCAACGAACCCACACACCCCCGTCATTCCAGAGAAGCGCCTCCAGGAAGGTCATGACGCCCATGGCTCCACCGCCCAACAAAGTTAGGGTTTTCACCCTGATAACCGAACAAGGGACGGTTGGGAGAAGGGAGTCCCTAGATGACGCCTCCACAGAGGAAAAAGGGCGCCCACAGGCATCGTCGTGTTGGGATTTCTCCTAGTCTCCTTCCCCACCACCAGCACCGCCACCGGCCAAAAATCCGGCAGTCCAAGGACTGCACGGGTCTGACCTAGTGTGGAGGGGCGAGCTAAAGAGAGGAGAGAAGGTTCTTCAGATCGGACGCCTCTGACCACCGGAGTGGCCCCGCGCCACACATGTCACCCGCTAACACCTCTTCGCTCGCACAGCCGAGGACGCCGGACCGCACCCGTGCCACCGCTCGCCGCAGAGCCAGAGACGTTGAACCTCCCGAGGCCGCCGTCTGAGCATCCAGATCCCTCTACGTGAAGCAGGAGCGGTGGGACCCTTCTCGCCGCCTTCAACGACAACAACAAGGGGAGGCCCGATGACCGTCTCAAGTAGCGGCATGGGAGGAGAACGACGGAGGAGAGGTGGTGGCGCGCGGTAGGGTTTCACCCCCGAGTCACCTACGGGAGGCGAGGCCAAGCGTTTCATCTCATTTATGTACTTGGTAGCCAGTACTCTTGTGTCACCTGGTTTACTTTTGATGATCTCGCAGAACATGAACCCACCGACCCACCCTACTCCTTGACCATCCGATTTGCCGTGTCGAGGTAGCTACCCCTACTGCTCCTCCCCCTCCACCCATCCCACCCCACGCAGCAGCAGCTTCGCTGTGGGCATGACGAAGGTGTAGATTTCCTCAGAAACGGGCCTGCCCAAGGAGGCGACGCTGAGGGCCAAGCGTTTTGTCTCATTTATGTACCCGATATGTCACCTGGTTTACTTTATGTACCTGGTAGCCAGTATCCCCGTGGAGCAGCAACTTTTTTTTTTGAACAGAGGAGAGCCCCCCGGAAGGGGCTGGAAGCCTTTCATTAAATTAAGACGATGGAGATACAAATTTTCACGTGGGACCTTAAATAGAAGGAAACTACAACCAAGTCCATGCACTTTATAGAAAGAACCCTAGAGATATACAAGAGAAAGCAATCAGGTCCTTCTTCCAATCCAACTATGCAACTGTTGGGCCTCTCGATGGAGGTTGAAGATACGCCGGAACAAAACACCGGCAAGCTCAAAGGCCTCTTGACCAGGATAATCGGCTGGTGAACTGCCTCCGATTTGGAACTACAGAAGAAGATGGCTTCGCTACTCCAAGGCCAATCATCATCATTGCTACTCGAAGTACCTCCCTTTCCAGTTGCAACCTCAGCACCTAGGAAGAGCAGACGACCCGAAGAGCAACCACAACAATTAGCCAGGATATGTCAACACTGCTCAAGGAAACCAAGCTCCCTCCTCAGAGCTCCTGCCCAATATGAGGAGGAGAAACCGTAGAAGATACAGTAGCAGCGAATCCAGAGTCCGCAACACCATCTCCAAGAAGCAGAGGGCGTTGCAAAAGAGGGCCTCTTCCCCTCGCCTCCATGTCCGGCCAGGAGAGGCATCTTCACCCACGCCTCGCTGCAATACCTTCCCTCCTCGCCACCTCGGTCGGCCAGGAGAGGCATCACATCTTCCAGTCTCAGCAACCAAAGATAGTACCCAAACCCAGGGACACAACACTTATTGAAGGGGCTCCCGCTCACATCCGCCTCCACGACGAACTCCCACCGGAGGAGCGCACGGGAGTACAGCCAGAGTGGCTCTCTGCCGCCGTGCCGACACGCCAGAGAGAAGAAGCCCAAAGGGCGACGAAGAAGAGGCGGTGTGCTGCAATCCCCTCCTCCCTCGCCACCATGGCCAGCCGAGGAGAAGAGCTGCAGCCACCAGAACGACGTCGCCCCAAACGCCAGCTTATTTGCGGAGATCCCTCTCACCAGCACCACCACCGCCGGCAGCCACCAATCGACCACCACCGCAGCGACGAACTAGTTGAGGCTGCTCCAGATCTGGCGGGATGAATTGGAGCCCTACTACAACTACACGGGACTGAGCCCGAGCCTACTCTACAGCAACCTACAGGCGGCCATTAGCCCTCCCCCCATCCCCTCCGTCCGACAAGGCCGCCGAAGAAGAGGAGGGGAGGCGACGGGGATTTTGGGGCTGCTTTCAAGGAGAGAGAATGGGGCTGGGTTGGGGAAGAAGACGCCTCACAGTGTACCTATAAGGCCTTGTTTGAGACTAGAGTTTTAGGGGATTAGTGGAGATAATCCCCACCAAATCTCAAATCCCCACTTACTTTAAAAGATATATTTGGTACTAGAGTATTGAGCGAGTTTAATCCTTGCTTATCACTATTTTTTTTAAATTTTAGTGTATTTTTCTCAATCCCCAATACTTTACCCATACCTAGTGGATTGTGGGTGGGGTTTAACGGGGATTGTGTGAAGATAGAGGTTTCACGCAAAGGGATAATCCCCAAACATAGCCTAAACGCTAAACGGTATAGATTTCTTGAGAAACGGGCCCGCCCGGGGGGTGCTACAGCATCAAAACGCGTCCTAGTACTGTACCCTTGTTCAATTCGGTTGAGCAAGAGGCAGCGTTGTCTTGTCCAGATCCGAATCACACTACTCGTGAACTGCACGGCACCGGGCAAAATTTTGAATTTAAAATAACACCACCACCATTAACTAAACCCAACTCCGAATATCTTCAGAACACCTCTTCCAAATAACAAGAACGCTAACTTGATGCTTGTTACTAGAAAAACAGGCCATCCAATTTCGTTTTTTGCTCCACAAAAGAACATAAGTTAGCCGACAACAGTAGAATTTGACATAAGATCCACCTGTGGCATTGTTTGGCTAACTTCTCCAAAAACTACATTCCGCAGCAAACTCTGCTTAAAACCCTTCACTGGACTAAACATTTCAGCACCTATCACTTTCTCTACTTTATCGAAAGAGTATCAGGGAATGCTTCCTCAACTTCACTCAAGCTACTGCCAACCGTTTCTGCCTCGAGAGCATCGATCTCGTACCGCACTTCCTCCATATGCTCGTTTATGCTGGTCACCGCCTCTTGAATGCACTGTATGGCCTCCTTGAGAGCCGCATCATACTCCGCGTCCGCCTCTGCATCCTCCGTACCAGAAGCCTCAGTTATCTCCTTCAGGTTCGCACACACATGCTGGGCCATGCTGCTTGACCTGCAATGATCGTGATTTACCAGGCGTTCCGAAGGTCGGCCAGCTTTCTTCAGCACCTGAATCCTCGCGGTCTGATCCAACCAGAGAGGTAATGAACAAACTGACATGTGACTGGGGGAAATTTAACTAAAAAAGTGCAGCAAAAACTGTATACAAGATGAAGATAACAAAAGAAGCTGCATCTGTTGCAAAACTTGGTACTAGAAAGTAGTATAAATTTAAATCCAGGTAACGCAGATAGAAAATAATGTGCTAAAGCACCCACACCAGTAAAGCAAGCTAAGCACTCAGGTGTTAAAACGTTTTGTGTGTACAGCACTATTACCTCTGTTCTACAATATAAGATGTTTTAGTAGGCTTTATATTTGGGAACCGAGGTAGTATGAGATTGCAATAGTTACCATACAGGAATGTACCATGCTACTTCAGCCGATACTAGCATGCGCAAACAAACTAATCGCCATGTGACCTTAACAACTAAATGAAACTCCATAAAAAACTTCAGCAGGTCATAACAAATAATGATCATCATAATGAAATGTAAAAATACATATGGTATAGAGAGAATTCCTTATTTGACACTACTTAAAATTTCAATTACCTATTTGGCCCTGGAAAACTTTTTCTTCCCTATTTGACACTTGGTGTAAAATTCTTTCTTATACGACACTCTAGTACATTCTGAGCATAAACAGTGTTAACTGAGGACTTAAAAAGACGCTTTTGCCCCTGGTGCATTACATGCCCAGATTGTTTTACAGGCCAAAGCAGCAGCAGTACCATGTACCGTGATTAAGCCTTTTTTTTGTTATTCGGTTTTTGGTCACTTCAGTTTGCATTCAGATTTCAAACAACACAAGTGTAGTGTACCAGCCAGCAGCACAAACAGAACACACTGTCTTGAAAAGCAACCAGGTCGCACGCAACCACCACAACGAATTAACAAAATAAACATAAACGGCATGTACTAGTACTACATCTACACGCAGACGGAACGTCTGGTTCAAGTACAACACTGGCGCGGCCGCATCTTTGGCCGCCAGCTGCTGCTTGACAACGGCAGGTGCAGCTCTGGCGAGCGTACAGGCCCGGCGGCGGCCGCGCTCCTTGATGAGCTAGTGCATGCGCTCCTTGATGAGATCCGGCGACTCCTACAAGAGCTCTGGTGGGGGTCGTCCGGCTGGGTGACTGGGTGGCGCGTGGCTCGCAGCTGCTAGCGCCCAGCCTGATGGGTGGCGGCGGTGGTTTGAGTTGCGGGTAGGGGGAGATCGAGGGGAAGACGGGGAATCAGGGTCGTCACTCTCCTAAGGCATGTCACGGTGCATGGCCGACGAGGCCGCTGCCACTCAGAGGAAGGGGACATGAATAAATATTCTGTTATCACGCCGTACACCTGCTAATCAGCGGCTACATCCGCGCCTTCTCCCTCTGCCACCGTGCCTGGGTCACCATCCGGAGCCTCGAGTTGACTGCCGTGCCTTCGGACCTCTCATTTTTTTTCCAGGATTGCATATCCATTGAGGGCAGGGCTAACTTGGTCCAGAAAAAACAAAAATGACGGCAGAGACTAACAGAATGGACGGGGATGGCATATAAGGAAAGGAATTTTACACCAAGTTTCAAATAGGGAAGAAAATATTTTCTAGGGCCAAATAAGGAATCAAAATTTTAGTTAGTGTCAAATAAGGAATTGTCTCTTTGGTATATTGGTGTTTCTATTAAGCTTTCCTATTGAAACGAAATCATAACATCAAACCAGTCCATAAAGCAGTACAAGAGTCGAAAGATAGCTTACCAGCTGCAACTTATCTCTCTCTTGTGATTGTACATCCTTCAGTAAGTTGGCAAGATCGCCACGACAAAAATGTGGCTTTGAGAGCAGGGACACTATTTCAAGAATCTGTAGGAAACAATATTAGGCATCTCACTTTTGATGACAAATAATTGCACGAGTCAGGCACAGTTAACCTGTGTTGAGCACTCATTGAATTCCGCTGTAACATTGCCACATAGTTGTTGGTAAGTACATTCACCTCCAGTAGCCATATATTCAGAAAAACCCCTGAAAAACGTTCACAATGAGTAACCAAAATACATGATATTAAATAGGGAGGTATTTCATGCTTACTCTTCACACAAAATATGACCAATGCATTATCCTAAACTAACCATGCACGAATAACACAATTGTCTATTATAGTCAGAGCAACAACCAGTATACATGGTTATACACTAGTAATGCGAAGCAATTAGAATTTCTAATTGTCCAGCATATGCCAGTAATGGTGTATACAATAGTCATCGGTATTCAGTAGTGTGCACAGGAAGAACTCACTCCAGTATTGATACTAAGATATTGCTATTGGCACATATGGAGATTATTTCTATTGTTATCTTGCTTTAGTCCAAACAGAGAGATATTTTCATGTGTAGCATCATTGTAAGATCAGCCTAATAAAGACTCCAAACATAGAAGAACCTACTGCAAACAGAATGATGGATGGTTATTCCAAAACTAGCGTTTTTAGCTACAAAAAGATTCTTGAGATTTTCATCTCCCACTCCCACTTGTAGGATGAGTCGTAAATGATTGAAACATTACAAAACCCATAAATAAAACTTTATAATACACGTAAAAGAGCAATTCATACTGGATAAGACAAAGTGGTCGATGTGACCTTGAAAAAACAAAGAACTGTGTCAAATTCTTCAACACATAACAAACATGCACCTAAGTCTCCATATGGATTTTTTTCTTAAATCGAACATATAACACGGTCCACAGGATATTTGCATTAGTATGTGTTTCCCTCGACCCTCGAAATAACAAGCACAAAAATGCTCCAAAACATGACAATTGAAACCTATGTAATCTTGCAAAAAAAGGTCATCATTGTCAATACAATTTTAGCTACCCCCTCCGTCTCAAAATAGAAGTCGGAAATTTGTCTAAATTTGGATGTATCTAGACACTATTTAGTATATAGAAACATCAAAATTTTGACAAATTTCCGACGTCTATTTTGAGAGGGAGGGAGTATTACAAACAACAATTTTCTACTTTCAAATACTCCATAATTCAGCATTCTAGGTGGGCTATGGAGCAGAATTATACTGATGAAATTGGAAACAGAGATAATTGATATCAAGACACCGCTCTAACTTAAACACCAAAAAGGCATTGTGAAACCAAACAGCAATCATATAACTAGAACTATGTCCTGATCACGAGATTCCCCTGAAGTAACATCCCACCACAAAAACTCAACTCTAATATCAACATCGGGATGTCCACACTCCACAACCTCCGATGGCAACAAAACGAGGGCTGACTGAGGGACAAATCGGAAATGCGGCGTAGCTTTTGCCCCATAGTGCAGATCTGGGTGGTAATTCTGGACATTACTGAAACCCTTAACCATGTTCTTGGTCGCCGTTGATTTACAGTACAACTAAGAAACTGAGGGGGTAAATACGATCTGCTCAAGGGAAATCGCAAGATGGTAACTGGTTATGCATTCAGGTTAGGTATCGCGTTAAATCGGGCCGCGGGGGACTTTATCCTGACTTTACTCTTTAGAGGGAGGGCGGGGCAACAGCTGTACCTTCGGAGCTTGGAGTAGGCCTCGGCGCGGCGCTGCTGCACGGCGAGGAAGCCGCGGAGGAGACCGGCCACCCCAGCGGCGTTCTGTCCGGCGCTGCTGGGCTCGGCCTCCATGGCGTCCCCGGCGGTCGGTTTCATGTGCGCCTCCGCCATATGGTCGCCGTTTCTTTGGCCTCCGGTCCGCTGCGGTTCCGTCCCGAGCGAGTCTCGTGACACAAACAAGTGAACTTTTCAACCTTGATCGCTGTATACGGTCTTTTTTCGCAAAAGAAAAGGTGAACCGGATGGGTATTCACTATGTTTGTATTCACTATGTTTGTATTCAAATTCCATTGAAGATTGTGTTCCCTCAAAACAAAACAAAAACTACGCTTATAATGTAACTTTTTTTTGCAGCGCACATTTTGGTGTAATTTGTGTCCCAACTCTGCATAGACATTTCACTCCAAAACCCCGCCTCCGCTCCCGTGCCGCTCGTGGGCGGCACCGTGGCGTTTGTTGGATTATTAGGCATAATTTTCACAATTAATTTCAGAATATAAAATATGATAGCAACAGCTATGATCATGTTAACCTCTAACATACTAGATGTACTAATCAACATGAACAACAATATTGTATACGCAATAACAGCCATAATATAGCAACATATCGGATCACAGTATACATACTGATCGGTTACTGATGTAGTCGCCGTTGGTGCAGAGGTCATCGTAGCCTGTCGAAGAAGACGGCGTTGAAGACGAGTCTCCTGTGGACCAGGAGATCGCCACGAACTTGAGCAGTCACGCGGGACGCTTCCCAAAAACCTTATTCGCTCTCTCCCATACAGGATCACAAAGGCGAGTGGTTCCAGAGACCTGCTCTCCCGCCCGTCGGTGCATGCCGACAAGCGGGATGGAGTAAACTACGGTGGCGACGAAACCAGAGAGGAGGCAAAACCCTAGATTGATTTTCGGTATGTCTGTGGTGGAAGCCGCACATGCGTTTATATAGAGCGGCTCGAGAAACCCGCAATATACACGGCGTGGACCAAGCCCACGTCGCGCACGTTCGGGTCGGTTATAGATAGCCCACGATCCGGAAGCGATCCGAATCTACTAAATGTTGACACGTCTGTCAAAACCGCACCAGTTTACCAAGCAGCAAAAATAAAACTCGGCTCGGCGAGATTCCCGCAACTCGCAACCCACAATCCGCGGCGCGCGCGTCGTAGCAGGCGGGCGGTGCGTGCGAGCGGCGGCGGATCCGGAAGAGGAGCGCGCGTGTAGTTTTTCTCTTCTCACTCACTTTACTAAGTGGTAAACCACTCCACCTTATAAGGTGGTGTAACTCTCCTCCAACTTTCCATGTGGGACTAAACTTTAGCTCCCACTCCACTCACATGTGAGCTGTCACTAATTTGGGCCAAATCACACATGGGCTTCCACACACATGGGCTTTGAGATTTAGGAAAAATGAAATCACACATGGGTCTAGCCCATTATTGTTGGAGATATGCCCAAGAGGCAATAATAAAGTGGTTATTATTATATCTTTATGTTTATGATAAATGTTTACATCCCATGCTATAATTGTATTATTAGGAAACACTAATACATGTGTGTTTTGTAAACATAAAAGAGTCCCTAGTAAGCCTCTTGTTGAACTAGCTTGTTGATTAATTGATGATCATGGTTTCCTGATCATGGACATTGGATGTGATTAATAACAAGGTTATATCATTAGGAGAATGATGTAATGGACACACCCATAGTAAGCGTAGCATAAAGATCAAGTCATTAAGTTCGTATTGCTATAAGCTTTCAAATGCATAGTAACCTAATCCTTCGACCATGAGGTTATGTTAATCACCATCACCGGATGGATACTTTGATGACATCAAACACCGCTTCGTAACTGGGTGATCATAAAGGTGTCATTGGGTATTCTCAAAGTATGTGTTGAAGCGCATGAACCAAGATTGGGATTTGTCCATCCATATGACGGATAGATATGCTCTGGGCCCTCTCGGTGGAATGTCATCCAGTTAGCTTGCAAGCATGTGACTGGGTCACAAGGGATGACATATCACGGAACGAGTAAAGAGTACTTATCAGTAACGAGGTAGAACTAGGTATGGAGATGCCGACGATCAAACCTTGGATAAGTATAGTATCGCGTGACAAAGGGAATTGGTTTCGTATGTAAATGGTTCAATCGATCACGAAGTCATCGTTGAGTATGTGGGAGCCATTATGGATCTCCAGGTCCCGCTGATGGTTATTGATAGGAGATGTGTCTCTGTCATGTCTACATATTCACGAACCGTAGGGTGACACACTTAAGGTTCGAAGTTGTTTTAAGTAGATATGGAATGTGTGTTGGAGACCGAATGTTGTTCGGAGTCTCGGAATGGATCCGGGACATCACGAGGAGATCCGGAATGGTCCGGAGAATAAGATTCATATATTGGGGATCATTTTCTGAGTTAGGAAATGTTCCGGAGTATTTGTATGAGGGTTCTAGAAGGTTTCGGAATGTTCCGGAAGGTTCTGGAAGGTTTCTTGGAGTTTGCTTGAAAACCAAGGAAGGGATCAAGGAGTCCTGGTGGGTCAAGACTAGGAGTCGTGGGGGAGGAGGACTCCTCCCCCCACTCCCCAATCCGCCGGCCTAGAGGAAGGGGAGTCCTACAAGGACTCCCCCTCCCATGGCGCCTCACCCCCCTTAAATAGAGGGGCAGGGGCGCCCCCTCCACCCCTGCTCCATAACTCCAATCTCTGCCGCCTCTCTCCTCCACCTTTCTTCTGCACAGGCATAGGCGAAGCCCTGCAGAATTCTCTACACCACCACCACGCCGTCATGCTGCTGGGATTCCGTGGAAAAGATCTACTAGCTCCGGTGCTCGCTGGAACGGGGAGAGGAAGGTCTGCTTCGACTCCGCACGTGTGACCGACTGCGGAAGCGCTGCCGAAACACGGCGCCGGAAGGATCGTCCACTTGACCGACTGCGGAAGCGCTGCCGGAACGCGACGCCGAAAGGATCGTCCACACGATCTTGAGATCGACAAGTGATCGACTACATCAACCACGAGATCTAATCTCGTTAACACTTTCGGATCTACAAGGGTTAGTTCCCATCTATCTCGTTGCTCATGTCTAATAGATTAGATCTTGGCTTTTATCTAGATTAGATCTGGGTTTTGTTCGTTCTTGCGGTAGAAATTTTTTGTTTTCCATGCTACGAACCCATCAGTGGTATCAGAGCCGTATCTATGCGTAGATCTGTTGCACGAGCAGAACACAATGTTTTTGTGGGTGTTGATGCTTTTGTTGTCAGTGTCTTAGCGTGTACTTTGCATCTTGCGGCATGGTGGGATGAAGCGTCTCGGGCTAACATTACATGTCATCGCACATGAGACTTGCTCCACGCTTGACGTGCAACTTGCTTTGCACAAGTGGCTTTGCGGGTGTCTGTCTCTCCCACCATAGTTAAGATTCAATTTACAATGAGCATCTTGACAACACTTGTATCAACGTTGTGGTCCTTGTTCGTAGGTAAGATCGGTCTTATGCGAAAGCCCCAAACCACGTAAAACATGCAAAGAAAATTAGAGGCGTCTAACTTGTTTTTGCAGGGGTTTTGTGATGTGATATGGCCATTATGTGATTGTGATTATATTTGATGTATGCAATGATCCTTATTGTAATATGGCAACCGGCAGGAGCCTAATGGTTGTCTTTAAATTTTGTTTAAGACCTGCGTGTCTATTCATCATGTAATAGCTTTATTCCAAGTAGTAGTAATAGTTGCTGTTGGTGATGGACAACCATGAAGCGGCGCCACGGACCTTGACGCCACGCTGGTGATGATGGAGTTCATGTCCATGCTTTGAAGATGGAGATCAAAGGCACAAGAAGAAAGGCCATATCATATCACATATTATGAATTGCCTGTGATGTTAATCCTTTATGCATCTTGTATTGCTTAGATCGCGACGGTAGCATTATAAGATGATCCCTCTCACTAAATATCAAGTAATAAAGTGTTCGTCCTTAGTTGGCACCGTTGCTAAGACTCGTCGTTTCGAAGCATCTCGTGATGATCGGGTGTGCTAGACTCTACGTGTGCATACAACGGGTGCAAGCCAGATTTGCACATGCGGAAACTAAGGTTAACCTTGACGAGCCTAGCATGTACAGACATGGTCTCGGAACACGGAATACCGAAAGGTAAAGCATGAGTCATATGGATGATATGATGAACATGTTGATTGTTCGCCTTTAAAGCTACATCATCTCATGTGATGATCGGACTTGGTGTAGTGGATTTGGTTCGTGTAATCACTAAAACAACTCGAGGGATGTTGTTTTGAGTGGGAGTTCATTTGTAATTTGGATTAGTCGAACTCAATTTATCATAAACACAATCAAAGTGAATTTGCATAGTTTGTTGTAGTCATTGGCATCCGTTCACCACCTTACGCTTAGTTATAGTTGAGATAGTGGAACTATAGAAATTCTGGATATTTACTTTACGAACTGGTATCGTATTGTTTTGAATGTCAATTTAAAGTTTATAAGTCCTATTGCAAACTTTCAGCAAACTCTATTTACTCCATGAAGTTTAATAAATGGTATTAAATCAAGAGTAACAATTCCAGTGTTAGTATCTAATGTATCATGTTTGCCTCCATGATTCTTGATATTCAAAAGATTGTTTTTAATATCAAGTTTATCTAAGAGCTGAAAGCAATGTTTCAAAAACCATCATATGTGAAAGGTATTGCGATATCTAAAACAATGTGTTGGTTACAACATGATAGAGTATACATCCTCATATTTGATGAGAATTTGTGAAGGTTGGAGACGCTAGTCGTCCTAATACTCCAAAAGGTTTTGAAAAAGAAACATTATACTCGCAATTCACCTTTATAAGCTATAGCAGCTTGATCATGAAAGTTGTCATGATAAGGATGAATAGAAGATGTAAGTAAAATGTTTACTACACTAAAAGATTACTAAAGAATGGAATTTTGAAAGAATGCCAAACATTTGATGATGGTGATCCACCTCAAAGTGCAAGTCCAAAGGTATTAGTAGTTGACTATATACGCTTTGTACCATGTGTCATGTTGATAACACCACTATTGATGTTGATAATTTTTTTTTTAAAGAAAAGGAATTGCTGAAAGAGAATCTATAAAATATTTGGCAGAAAATAAAAGTTTGGAGATGTACAACTTAGGCATATAGAAGATATACATGTTATGGTTGTATTCCTTGCTTGTTAAACAATGTGGTTCTTAGGTATTAAATACCGGTATTGGATACCGAATTGGTTGGTATGAAGTGTCATACAGGACAACACAATTCATGAACTACAATGGCCTAAGTAACTAGCAAGAGAAAATGTGATGATGTTCATCGAAAACAAACAAAGGGTTGTTGTGTTGCTCGTTAACATCAAAGCTTGCCTTCAAGATTTGTTTCAATAATTGTTATTTTGATCAGGTATTATGACGACAAAAGGTTGTTCAAATAATTACCTTATTCCATAATAGATGGATAATATACAAGTCTGGTAGGAGAAATAACAATCATAAAACTAATGCTAAAATGTCGCAAGACAAATGATTGAAAGATCACTTGCGAAGTGACATCGCCGTTTAAATTATATTGAAAGGGATACATGAAGAAACTCCATGTTGATGGATTTTTGGAGTCTTTGATTTGGATCAAATGACGCTTGTGATACTTTCCTGGAGATAATTAAAACTCCGTTCGTAGGCCAAGAGAGGAACGGACGACTAACTGATTGGAATTTGTGCATATTGATGTATATAGTCCATTATGTGTAGTCGTGGGCGATGGATTTCAACTTCATATGCTTTCTCCGAAGATTTGAGTGAGTATAGGTATATACTTACTCAATAAGGAAGAAGTATGAAACATTTAAAAAATGTTCAAAGACTTTCAAGATGAAGTGGAAAATCATTGTAACAAGAAAATAAAAGATTTTATGATTGGATCATAAAGAAAGATGTTTGAGTTACAAGTTTAGCAAAACAACTAAGATTTGAGGAATCGTTCCATAGATTTGCATTTCCCAAAACACCATAGGAGTATGGAGTGTTCAAGATATGTAATGAAACCTTGTTTGACATGGTAAGATCAAAGGTGTCATTTATAAAACTGCCATTATATATTAAAGATTAAAGCTTTAGTGACTACCGCTTTTACACTGAAAAGAGCTCCATCGTGATCCGTTGGAATGACACCATATGAGTTATGGTTTGGGATAAAACCCGAATTGTCTTTTCTTAAATTTTGGTATGTTATGCATAAGTAAAATGTTTACAACCAAAGTCGGATAAGCACGTCTTTGTAGGTTATCTCAAAGAATTTGTTGGGAATTTCTCCATAACACCGAGGATAAAAGAGTTTGTTACTTGGAATGTCAAGTTTCTTGAGAAGGAATTTTTTGTGAAAAGTTAAGTGGGAGGACAATAGAACTTTGATAAGGTTGTTGAACCTTAGCTATATGTGCTAATTAGCGCAGCGCCGGAAAGTGTCCAGGTGACGGCCGCAATGCTCATGGCTCTCGTGATTACAAAAGGTGTGATCTCGGATATTAGAGTTCCTATAGAACCGTGTGGGTCGGTAAGAATCAAATCGTAAGATTTGATAAGCAAGTCGTTATTGTTTTGACAATAATGAACCGACTACATGCAAAGAAGCGATGATGGGCCCTGACTCCATAAAATGACTAGAAGTCATGGAATCCGTGATAACTTCCATACACGAGAAATCAAGTTTCTGAACTTTGAAGACCCTCCGGAAAGGCGTGAAGCCTATCGGTCGTGTTTGGACCTATAAAGAAATAGACATGAATGTTTCAAATCTATGAAATAGTCGACATGTCGGAAAGAGTTTGCGACAATGTTCAAGGAATTGACTATGATAAGATTTGATCTTTCATAGCGATATTTAGTCTAGACGGATTAATGTAGCAACCACTACATATATTTTGGTATATGGTAGTTGAACAAACAAAACAAGTTCTTCTAATAGAATGGTTACCTAGGACGTGTACATGACACGATCCAAAGGGTTTTGTTAAATTAAAAGGATGCTAAAAGAGTATGCAAAACTTCAATGGTTGAAGTAAGCATCGTGGAGTTGGAATCTTCACCGTGATGAAACCGTTAAAAGGTTTAATTTCATCAGAGACGATGAAGATGTTTGCATTTTGCAAGAAATTAAGTGGGAGCGCTAAGACATATTTCTAATACATTATGTGAAAGACATATTGTTAATTAGAAATAATGTATCTTTTATTGACACAGGTTAAGAATTTCATTTTGATGAAAGACTTAGGCATAACCCAAGAATTAGGCATCAATGTCTATATGGATAGATTGAGGCGCTAATATGGTTTTGCCAAATGTACATAGATAAGATGTTGAATGAGTTCAATATGGAAACAATAAGAAAGGTTATTGACGCACGGAAAGGACTGAATCAAGATTCGAGTGTGTTGACACGAGATTCAAGTGTTTTGACACTTGGTGAAATCGCAAGAGTATTTTGATCAATCATTCTTTAAGATGTACACATCCAGATATGTCCTATGCTCTAAATGTTATGAGCATATACCATAATGATTCATAAGATGATTATTGGACAATAGTAAAGATATTCTTATGAGCTTTGGAAGAACTAAGAATATATCATGTATAAGTGACAAATAGTTAAAGGTAGTTCATTGTAAAGCGTTACATTGATACTAATTTTGTCACAAGATACAAATTAAATTTATCTCAATTTAAACTATGGGTGGCACAATGTAATGGAAAGGAAGTTCCATAATGGATTTGGTTGAGTACCAAAGTTAAAACATTGTAACAGATACTACAACAAAAGGCTAAGTATATGACTACTATTGTAGCAGTAAATGAGGGCATTTGCGTCAAGTAGTTTGTTATCAAACTAGGTGTGGTTCCTAGCGGGCTAATACTATGAAGATATATTGTGTGACAATCATATCAACATATTTTGAGCCGAAGGAACTAAAGGTCTCACCAAAGGACCAAATTTATACAATGCCATCTCATTGGAGAATGAGTAATGCGTAGAGACGCAAGGACATGCAAATACACACGGACCTGAAAGTGTCAGATCCGAAGATTATGTTTACCACTAGCAATAGTGTCTATACAACACCAGAAAGCCATAGGTGTTGAAATGCACAAGTTTTTAACTAGATTATTGACTCTAGTGCAAGTGGGAGACTGTTGGAGATATGCCCAAGAGGCAATAATAAAGTGGTTATTATTATATCTTTATGTTTATGATAAATGTTTACATCCCATGCTATAATTGTATTATTAGGAAACACTAATACATGTGTGTTTTGTAAACATAAAAGAGTCCCTAGTAAGCCTCTTGTTGAACTAGCTTGTTGATTAATTGATGATCATGGTTTCCTGATCATGGACATTGGATGTGATTAATAACAAGGTTATATCATTAGGAGAATGATGTAATGGACACACCCATAGTAAGCGTAGCATAAAGATCAAGTCATTAAGTTCGTATTGCTATAAGCTTTCAAATGCATAGTAACCTAATCCTCCGACCATGAGGTTATGTTAATCACCATCACCGGATGGATACTTTGATGACATCAAACACCGCTTCGTACCTGGGTGGTCATAAAGGTGTCATTGGGTATTCTAAAAGTATGTGTTAAAGCGCATGAACCAAGATTGGGATTTGTCCATCCATATGACGGATAGATATGCTCTGGGCCCTCTCGGTGGAATGTCATCCAGTTAGCTTGCAAGCATGTGACTGGGTCACAAGGGATGACATATCACAGAACGAGTAAAGAGTACTTATCAGTAACGAGGTAGAACTAGGTATGGAGATGCCGACGATCAAACCTTGGATAAGTATAGTATCGCGTGACAAAGGGAATTGGTTTCGTATGTAAATGGTTCAATCGATCACGAAGTCATCGTTGAGTATGTGGGAGCCATTATGGATCTCCAGGTCCCGCTGATGGTTATTGATAGGAGATGTGTCTCTGTCATGTCTACATATTCACGAACCGTAGGGTGACACACTTAAGGTTCGAAGTTGTTTTAAGTAGATATGGAATGTGTGTTGGAGACCGAATGTTGTTCGGAGTCTCGGAATGGATCCGGGACATCACGAGGAGATCCGGAATGGTCCGGAGAATAAGATTCATATATTGGGGATCATTTTCTGAGTTAGGAAATGTTCCGGAGTATTTGTATGAGGGTTCTAGAAGGTTTCGGAATGTTCCGGAAGGTTCTGGAAGGTTTCTTGGAGTTTGCTTGAAAACCAAGGAAGGGATCAAGGAGTCCTGGTGGGTCAAGACTAGGAGTCGTGGGGGAGGAGGACTCCTCCCCCCACTCCCCAATCCGCCGGCCTAGAGGAAGGGGAGTCCTACAAGGACTCCCCCTCCCATGGCGCCTCACCCCCCTTAAATAGAGGGGCAGGGGCGCCCCCTCCACCCCTGCTCCATAACTCCAATCTCTGCCGCCTCTCTCCTCCACCTTTCTTCTGCACAGGCATAGGCGAAGCCCTGCAGAATTCTCTACTCCACCACCACCACCACGCCGTCGTGCTGCTGGGATTCCGTGGAAAAGATCTACTACCTCCGCTGCTCGCTGGAACGGGGAGAGGAAGGTCTGCTTCGACTCCGCACGTGTGACCGACTGCGGAAGCGCTGCCGAAACGCGGCACCGGAAGGATCGTCCACTTGACCGACTGCGGAAGCGCTGCCGGAACGCGACACCGGAAGGATCGTCCACACGATCTTGAGATCGACAAGTGATCGACTACATCAACCACGAGATCTAATCTCGTTAACGCTTTCGGATCTACAAGGGTTAGTTCCCATCTATCTCGTTGCTCATGTCTAATATATTAGATCTTGGCTTTTATCTAGATTAGATCTGGGTTTTGTTCGTTCTTGCGGTAGAATTTTTTTGTTTTCCATGCTACGAACCCATCAATTATTTCTAACAATCTCCCACTAGATCTCAAATGCCCATCTGAAGATTTGTCAATCCTCACTACTTGTTTATATACCAGTGTTTCAATAGAGACTGTTAAGTTGAACATCCGCCTAGAATCTTGAGCTACATCTATCAGCAACTTGAACAATGGACGAACCTTGAATTGCAAGTTTGGTACCAATAGATTTCACTCAAAATCATAACCAGTACCTGACTTCCAGTAGCCTACCCCGCGGGTTGGAGCATATGCGTCATACTACCTGGTCTCTTCATGAGTTTACTAGAGACCATCCAAGTCTCATAGACCGCGACATTTACAGTCGAGCTCATATATGTGTGTTCTTTCAAGAATGCCCTGTAGGATAGAATCTTTGCTAGTTATAGCCAACAGAAACACATTAAGGCATGTTACCAACCTGCCTTACATATTTTGAGAGTTATGCATCTTCACATAGAGAGGGTTAGAAAATACTCTCCTTAGTCAAATCACTAGCTTGTTCTTCCTAGATCCTAATTCACGGGATCTCCGATCATATAGGTTGGGTTACCACTATGGTGTGACATCCACGGGTCTCAACCCCATCTCCCTCGATGAATTTTCTATCATAATCCGTGTAGTTCATTTATAAAGGGATCTACCAGGTTTTTGTCTGTTTGAATATATGTAACAGGTATTACTCTAGAGTTTCTCAATTTCCTGACAGAGTTTCAAACATCTCTTGACGTGTCTTGATGACTTCGCATTATCCTTAGAATTGTTCACTTTGACAATAACAGTTTGGTTGTCACAATTTAAAAGGATTGCCCGCACAGGTTTTTCGACCACAGGCAAGTCCATCAAGAGCCCACACAACCATTCTGACTCAATAGTGGTTATGTCTAAAGCAGTAAGTTCTGCTTCCATAGTTGACCTCAATAATATGGTATGTCTATGAGATCTCCATGACACTGCGCCACCTCCAAGGGTAAACACATACCCGCTCATGGCGTAGAGTTCAGCAACGTCAGAGATCCAGTTCGAATCACTATATCCTTCAAGCACAGCAGGATGCTCTAAATAGTGAATCCCATAGCTCATTGTACCACATAGATAATGCATGAACCTTTCAAGTGCATGTCAATGATCAATACCCGGGTTAGACATGAACCTACTCAACTTGCTCACAGCAAAAGAGATATTGGGTCTTGTAGCGCTTGCTAAGTACATGTGAGAACCAACAATTTGTGAATATTTCAACTAGTCTGTTGGTTCCTTCCTATTCTTTAGCAATGTCAAACTGGGATCATAAGGTGTTGGAGAAGTCTTGCCATCAATAAAGCCAAAATGGCTCAATACCTTCTCAACATAATGAGATTGTGTTAAAGAATCCCATTCTCGTTCTTAATAAGCTTGATGTTCAGAATCACACCAGCCTCTCCCAGATCTTTCATGTCAAACTCTTTGATAGGAAAGATTTGACTTCATTTATCACATTCATGTTTATACCAAAGATTAGAATATCATCCACGTACAAACATAATATAACACTATCGCCCCCACCGTGGCAATAGTACACACACATATTAGCCTCATTTAATGACAAAGCCAACAGAAAGTAGAGTTCTGTCAAACTTCTCATGCCATTGCTTAGGTGCTTGTTTCAGGCCATATAAAGATTTTAGGGATTTCTATTTTCATGCCATCGGTTCGTTAGTTGTACTTAGTTTCCCTAGCTGCTTAACTTTTCTCACTTTTCTCCTCCCTCTATTCCGAAACCCTCACATGCGCTCGGACGGGGGGATGCCATTAGGTTAAAGGCTTGACTGTTACATGCTGACCGGTGGGACCATGTTGGGGCGGGTCGTGTGCTGAGTGTTACGTTACGTCGCCTCGACCATTACATGTTGACGGGTGGGGCCGCGTTGGGACGGGTCTTGCATACGTGGTGAAGGGTGGGGCTGCGTTGGGACGGGTCTTGCATACGTGGTGAAGGGTGGGGTCGCATGGCGACATGTCGGACCGACCATTCTCGCTCACCCAAAGCATTTGCTTCCCCCGAGCCTAGAACAGCTCCTACACCGCCCCTCCGCTCTCCCGCTGTCATGCCCTCCTACCTTATGTCGTCCTCGGTCACCAAGCCACCCCTCTCCCTAGACGCGGAGCCCACTCCACCTTTGGCTCCGCTCCCGCCCTCGCTAGATCTACCCCTTTCGAGGAACAGTATGCAATGTCGGTTGGTGTATCGGTCCTCCCCGTCGAGCACGGAGAAGATTGGGTGGAATCAGAGGGATCTAATGCATGGATTCCATCTGGGTAAACATCGTTTCCCTTTGTGGATTGATTGTAGGTAGTAATAGAGTGCGAATCGCTAGTGCTCAACTAACTGCCTTACTTTTCGAATAGGATTGATCCAACACTGGCATTTTGGCTGGCGGTTAGACTGGATACTAGTGTAATTCGTGGTTGTGAACAATATCTCTCTAGATTTTACTTCCCAGTGGTGGTTGCAACCTCCATAACTCTCAGAGATTTGAAAGATAAAATCTATTCTAAATTCCCCTAGAGTAATGGCGATTCAGTTGATTTGCAATATTTCAACATTAGCGAGCAAAGATTACTCCCACTAACTAGCGAAGCTGATCTGGTAATGCTTTTCTCTTTGAATAGTGCCGAACGTTTTGGTCGAATTCGTCTCCATGTGCAACCTAAAGTTGAACATACGGGAAAGAGGGTTAAAGCATCATCTGGTGGTCAGGCATCATCAGGTGGTCGGGCATCATGTGTCTCTAGTGTCTCTGCTAATAGTGTGCACCCCCGCGGTCCTTGTAAGTCCATCGCAGTACCATCTGTTCGCACTGCGAGTGTAAGAAAAATCGCTCGTGTGGCCGATGTGGAGGACGAAGCAGAGCCTGACGAGGGAGCGCCTCCACTAGATGATGAGGATGAGTTGGTGTTTCCTAAATTGGTAGATAGATTCAGCAAACAGGCACTAGAGGATCAATATACAGAGGAAATGTCCCATGGTGCTAGATTTGATGACACTGATGATGAAGAGAACGAGGAGAACAATGACAGTCTCGTTTTAGCTGAGTACGATGGTGAGGACTTGCCAGTAATTGAGTGGGATATGAACAATCCTAAGATTTCAGAAGGCACCATATTTGAAACGATGTGGGACTATCGTAATGCCCTTAGTACATATTGCATCCATACCAATAATGATTATGATGTTATTAAGAGTGAGCCAGCAAGGTTCACAGTGAAGTGCCCATACAAGAGGTGTAGGTGAAGGATGTATGCATCCACTATGCTCAGGAGCAGTTTGGTTTAGGTATTACAACCAGTTGTGTATTTTAGATCATTGTGTAGAGTTTGTTAACTGTACCTGACATTTTTCATTATGTTTCAGATAAAAAGTAACTGGTTCGAACATTCTTGTCCACCTCAAGAGGGACAGCCAAATGACAAAAAAAACTAGCAAAGACTAGGTGGTTGGCAGATGCAATCAATGATTGGATGAGAGTGAACCCATCACTTGGTGCAAAAATGCTCATAAAATAAGTTTCTCAAAAGTTTAATATTATAGTACCTTACATAAGGATGTTATATGCAAAGGAAATGGCTCTTGATAGGATCAATGGTCCATGGAATGAAAGTTTTCAGTTTCTGTACAGCTTCAAAGCTGAAGTGGAGATGGCTAGTCCAGGTAGTGTTTGAAATGGATCGTATGGGCACCTAGAGGGGGGGGGGGGTGAATAGGTGCTACACCAATTTTTAATTCTTTTTCAATTTTAGGCTTAGCACAAAGGGTAAATTCTCTAGATAAACTATTAGGTGGAATTTCCCTATATGCAAACCTATCTACTAGCGAGTAAAGAGCGAGTGGAAGAGGAACGAGTAAACCAAGTGAAGCACGCGGAGACACAGGATTTTTTTGACTGCAGTTCCTTCCTTGTTAAGGGAAGTACGTCTGCGTTGGAGGGGTGGGCGGTACTAATACCACCACGCTACAAAAGGCCTCACCCTGTTCTCCGATGGATCTCTCCACAAAAGGCCTGATCCACCTTCCACTATAGGTACCCTTCGAGGCGGGCACCGGCGCCTTTACACAACTAGCGGGGCAACAACTCCACAACAACTTGGAGGCTCCCGAAATGACAACAAGCTGCCACAAAAACAAACTTATCAATTACAATAAACAATATCTAGGTATTGACAAGAATACTAGATCAAGGATTTCTCCAAGTGAATGGAGAGGAATTGAAGTGCTTGATTCTTGATGATGATGATGAACTTCTCCTCCTTCAATTCCACCAAAGATCAAGACCTTCAGGTGGTTGAAGTGGGAGATCGAGAATGAGAGCTCTTGCACAATGTTTGGTCAATTTCGAATGAATCAAGAGTACTGAACATTGGGGAAGAAGGGGTATTTATACCCCCTTCAGAAACTAGCCGTTGCAACCTTTGGGGGCCGGATTATCCGGCCCAAGTGAGGGCCGGATTATCCGGTCTGGGAAAACACCGCCCCAAACTCGGAATATCTGGCAGATAATCCGCCCCCTCTCAGAGCGTCGCACCAAGCTTGCCCTTGATCAACTTCTAGGGGCCAGATTATCCGGTCCTATGCGAGGACCGGATTATCCGGCCTGGGGAAGAAAAACCGCCCCAGTTCGGATTTTCCGGGAGAAAATCCGACCGGATACCGAGCGACGCGCCTTGGCTCCTTTTGCTCGAAAACTGGGGGCCGGATTATCCGGCCCATGCGACACCCGGATTATCCGGCCTGGGGAGGAAAACCCGCCTAGTTCGGATTTTCCGGGAGAAAATCTGACCGGGTACCGAGGGATGCGCCTTGGCTTCCTTTAAGCGATGAGGTAGGCCAGATTATCCGGCCCTTGGTGGGGCGGATTATCCGCCCCCCCTCAAAACTTCCTGCACACTTAGCACACATGAAATGTCTCCATAGTATTGTTATCTAACACGCAAAACATAGGAAAACATGAAATGTTCTTTCAATCTCCCCCTTTTTGGTGTTAGATGACAATACCAGGATTTGCAGGAGAAAGACACAAGACAAACAGAGATAACTATGAAAGAGACTCCCCCCTAAATGTATGCGTAATAGAGTTTTGCATTGGAATACAAATGCACACAAATAGGTGAATCTATTCCATAGACATATGAGCAAAAAAAAAACACATACCACCGAAGTAGAGAATAGGCATCCTTGACATAAATCATAATTATTACCGGATAACCATTATGAGCGCGCCTTCCATGATATACCTCCAGCAATAGGATATGAATAGATAGATCCATAAGCATAATCCATGATATGAAGTCCATAGGCATAGCATAATCCAGACAACCACAAAAAGTCTCAAACAACCACAAATCACGAATTTAAAGTTCAACGCTAAATGGGCATAAGCAAGAAATAACGAATATAAAAGTGCAAGTGCTTATGCCCGACCCATGAAAATCCATGAACAACCTAATAGAACTACTTCTCCCCTTTGGCATCGAGACACCAAAAAGGGAGAAGAGCGATGCTAGCACCCCATGGGATCACTCATCGTAGACCTCGTCCTCGTCCTCTTCTTCATTCTCTTCCTCATCCTCATCTTCAAGTTCCTCAGTGTCACCTTCCTCATCTTCATCATCAGCAGCGGGCGCAGAAGAACAAGTGACGCTCCAGCTCACCATAGTTAACACAGAACCAGGCCCGCGCGTCCCCAAACAACACCCCCACAAGGTGTACAAGGGACTTGTGTGCAAGAATAGATGGCTTAGGGGTAGGGAAGGCTTGGGATTAAGAGAGCCAAACTAAGATGGTACTAGACACTCAAACTTGCAAAATCCAAATCAAATAAAAGCCAAGAGTGAGTGTGATTCCCATAAGAACATGAGAGAACAAATAACATCCAAAAAGATCCAATTCTCCTCAAGGGAGAGGGCGGTGGCCGAAGCCACCTTGTTGGAGTGTATGGTGTGACACCGCAAAGATATATCTTGGGTTCACGACCAATACTCATCAATAAGCTCACATATCACAAAATGATATTAAGAGAAATGGTTTATCTTGCTTTTGGCATTATGGGGGGAGGGTTAGCCCAATGAGTTAGGACCACACTCCCCCTATATCCATGCCCACACCTAGACCAAACAAGGATTGAGATGTACGAGTGAGTGCATGGGTAATCAAGACAACCTCCCGGAATCAATGATATTTAGCTCATTCCTCAAATAGCAGAATCTTGCTTCATCAAGTGGCTTTGTGAAAATATCCGCCAGTTGGTTCTTCGTGCTCACAAAGGATAGATCAATATCGCCGCGAGCAACATGGTATCGAATAAAATGATTCCGAATCTCAATATGCTTCGTCCTTGTGTGCTAAACAAGATTGTACGCAATTTTGATTGCACTTTCATTATCACATAAAAGAGGCACTTTGTCACAATTGACACCGTATTCCTTTAAAGTTTGCCTCATCCACAATAATTGAGTGCAAGCACTGGCAGCAGCAATATATTCAGCTTCGGCGGTGGAGAGAGATATACAATTCTGCTTTTTGGAGGACCAACATACAAGAGATCTTACCAAGAATTGACAAGCTCCAGAAGTGGATTTCCGATCATCCTTATCACCGGCCCAATCTGAGTCAGTATAACCACATAAAGAGAAATTGGAGCCCTTGGGATACCAGAGACCAAAGTTGGGGGAATGAACCAAATATCGAAAGATCCTCTTGACCGCCACTAAGTGGCTTTCTTTAGGAGTTGCTTGATACCTTGCACACACTCCCACACTCAACACAATATCGGATCTAGATGCGCAGAGGTAAAGAAGAGAGCCGATCATGGACCGGTATACCTTTTGGTCCACATCTTTACCATGAGGGTTAAGCTCAAGATGACACTTTGTTTGCATCGGAGTGGCGACACCATTTAGATCCGTCATCTTGAATCTCTTGAGCATGTCTTAGATGTACTTTTCTTGATTAGTAAAGGTTCCTTTTCTAAGTTGCTTGATCTCGAATCCAAGAAAGAACCGTAATTCCCCCATCATAGACATCTCAGACCTGTCAGTCATAAGCTTTGAAAATTCATCGTTAAAAGCTTTGTTAGTAGAACCAAAGATGATATCGTCTACATATAGTTGGCATACGAAGAGCTCCCCCTTAACCTTCTTAGTAAAAAGAGTGGGGTCAATTTGCCCAACTTCAAAGCCACGATCTAACAAAAGCTCTTTAAGGTGCTCATACCACGCACGTGGGGCTTGTTTAAGGCCATAGAGTGCCTTATCGAGTTTGTAGACATGGTTCGGAAAGTTAGGATCCTCAAACCCTGGGGGTTGCTTTACGTATACCAACTCATGTAGAGGACCGTTAAGAAAGGCACTCTTGACGTCCATTTGCTGCAACTTAAAATTGTTATGTGCAGCATAAGCAAGTAGGATACGGATGGACTCAAGGCGAGCCACTAGAGCATAGGTCTCGCCGAAGTCGATGCCCTCAACTTGGGAGTAACCTTGTGCCACAAGTCTTGCCTTGTTCCTCACACCAATGCCATTCTCATCTTGCTTGTTCTTGAAAATCCACTTGGTGCCGATAACATTGCGGTACTCTTTGGGTTTCTCCACGAGTTTCCAGACTTTGTTGCGCTCGAAATTATTCAATTCTTCATGCATAGCAACAACCCAGTCTAGGTCTTCAAGAGCTTCAAAGACCTTCTTAGGTTCCCCATGGAGATATGAGCTTGATGCTCACCAAAACTGGCTAATTCTCTTCTTGTAGAAACCCTTCGTTGAAGATCTCCAACAACTTTGTCGAGAGTGTGAACCCTCAACTCAAGGTTACGATCAGCCCGAGCCTTGCGACGAAGTTCAATAAGTTTCTTGTCTCTTGGAGGAGGAGATTCATCACTTGAGTCTTCATTGGAGGCATTTTCTCTGCCTTGATCAGTAACTGGAACATTAGTAACAGGTGGTGGAGACGCATGCCCTTGAGGTGAATCCGTAGCCATAACAGGAGGCTGCAGAACTAGAGAGTCAGGGCCGGATAATCCGGCCTGGGGGTACTTGCAGCAGCTTCATCAGGAGGCCTAGGACTTGCTTGAACTGGTGAGGGGCCGGATAGTCCGGGGCTAGCCAGAAAATTCGGCCTAGAGCTTGCGTTGAAATCTTCTCCAGCATGAGCAACATGGTCAGCTGTAGCGGGGTGGCCGGATAATCCGGGGTCAACCAAAAAATCCGGCCTGGAGCTTTCTGGAACATCTTGACCTTCAGCAGTTGATGGAGATGGTGTAGAAGTTGCCCCCGTGGTTGGAGCATGTTGAGTATGTGTAGATGAAGGCTCTATATGAGTAGAGCATTGTCCTTCCCGGTCCGCCACAAGGGGTTCCTCAATGGGGCGGAAGAATCCCACGCCCATTCTTCTTATGGAATCTTGGGGTATTTCAACATCTGCATCACAAACACCAACTTGCTCCGCATGGGAACCGTCATTTTCCTTGAACACCACACTTCAAGATTCTACAACAGTTCCAGAGAGCTTATTGTAGACTCTATAAGTGTGGGATTCGGCACCATAACCAACAAAAATACCTTCTGAAGCCTTTGATTCAAACTTAGATAAACGAACTCCTTTAATAAGAAAGAAACACTTACACCCGAATACCCGAAAGTATGAGATGTTTGGCTTGTTACCGGTAAGTATTTCATACGGAGTCTTGTCCAAGATCTTACGGAGGTATAAACGGTTGGATGAATGACAAGCTTTAGAGGTTGCTTCAGCCCAGAAGTTATATGGAGATTTAAATTCAGCTAACATTGATCTTGCCATATCCATTAGAGTTCGATTCTTCCTCTCGGCTATACCACTTTGTTGAGGGGTGTACGCATCGGAATATTGATGTCTTATCCCCTCTTCACTTAGGAACTCATTTAAGGTGTAGTTCTTGAACTCCGAGCCGTTATCACTCCTTATAGCCAGAATGGGGACGTTGTGTTGACGTTGAACCTCGTTGGCGAAGTCGATGACAGTTTGTTGAGTTTCACTCTTCAACTTGAAGAAATAAACCCAAGTGTATCTTGAGTAATCATCAACAATCACTAGACAATACTTCTTCCCACCGAGGCTTGCATGAGATGGAGGTCCGAAGAGGTCCACATGAAGGATCTCCAAAATCCTTTTTGAAGAGATAATGGTTTTCGTTCGATGAGGTGAGTCATGCATTTTCCCTTCAACACACGCCCTGCAAACACGATCTTTGGCAAAAGAGACATTTTGTTTTAGTCCAAGAATGTGGCCACCCTTGTGGAGACTTTGCAAAGTTCTCATATTGATGTGGGCTAGTCGGCAATGCCATAGCCAACCCGCGTCAGCCTTTCCGAAAAGACACATCAGGCCTGTAGTGGTTTTCCCCGAAAAGTCCACCACGTACAGGTCGTTTTTGACATATCCCACGAAAAGCGACTTTTAGAGACTTGCTCCACAAGAGCACCACCAAATCAGCATCAATGTAAACTGCAAAGCCCATCTTACCAAGGGCACAAACTGAAAGTAAGTTATACCTGAGGGTATCAACAAGCATGACGTCCACGAGAGAGATATCGTGAGCCACCACAACTTTGTCGAGACCCAATACCTCAGATTTTGACTTGTCACCATAGGAGATGGTTATGTGATCAAGGTTTGGCCGCATCTCCGTGATGATCTCCTTGCTTCCGGTTATATGACTCGTGCAACCGCTATCGAGTACCCATTTAGAACCACCGGAAGCATAGCCCTGCAAGAAAATTACTTCTTGGTTTTAGGTACCCATTTTTCAATGGGTCCTCTCATGTTAGTAACAAGGGTCTTGGGAACCCAAATAGACCAAGGAATGTAACAATCATAAGGCCCTACATAACTAGCATAAACATCACCATAACAATCACAATATAGTTCAAAGTTAGGATTGTTGATCCCTGCAAAACCATCATAATTAGTCTTGTCATTGGTAATGTTGCTAGTCTTCGATGGAGCAGTCTTGCTCTTCTTCTTCTTCTTCTTCTTGTTTTTCTTGCTCTTTATCTTGGGTATGTAACCAAGACCTTCTTTACTATTGTTTGTCCTTTGCCTGCTCAGTATCTCATCAATAACCCCTTTACCTTTGTGTTGAGAACTTCTTGCAAGATCTTCTTTTCTAGAGGATGAAGTGGAGGTACTTGGCACATCATACCGTTTCAATTGAGTTTGGAGCTGGTCATGAGACTCATTTAAAGTAGAATGATCACTCTTCAATGCTTTGTGAGCACTTTCAATATTATCAAACTTCTCCAAAAGTCTAGCATGAATAGCCCCAAAGTCAATATTTTCTTTCTTTAGTTTCTTTACCTTAGCAAGAGCATGGTCACGTTCTTTAATGAGCTGAGCTACAACTTCTTCTTGTGACTCCTCAAGGGATTCGAGCCTTTCTTCCAAAGATACTCGAGCTTCCTCTTCCTCTTCCAAGGCATTCTTGAACGAAGCTATCTCCAAGGCATCTTCTCTTTCAATTCTGCCCTTTTCTTCAAGGAGATCTTCGGCTTGAGCAAGTTGACTCATAAGAGCATCAAAATGGAGTTTGTGCTCACCTTGTAGGTTAGTGAAAAAAGTATCCAAGGCAATAACTTCTTCTTTCATTTCAAGACTGTCATGATCATTCATATCCAAAATTATGTTAGTCTTAGGAAATGAAGAGCTAGAAGTTGATACCTCGGACCCTCTTGCCATTAGGCAAGTGGCGTTGTTGTTGATGGCGTTCTCGTTCGGCGAGTCCAAGAGAGATGATGGAGTCGATGTGGTGGCTATAGCAGCCACCTCGCGGGAACTATCATCATCCTCTTCATCTTCACTTGAGGAGGAGTATTCCTCTTGAGCTACCAAGACAATCTTGGGTTGCTTCTTGAAAGGACTATTCTTCTTAATAAATGGCTTCTTCTTAGGTGCTTTAGATTTCTCTTTAAGAATGAGCCTGCCACCATTTTCTTCTCTATTTTGATATGGACACTTGGCTACAAAGTGCAGTCTATCTCCACAGTTGAAGCAAGTTCTCAATCTTGGGCCACTTTCTCTTCTTCCATTTGATCCGTTCTTGCGCTCAAGGTCAGACTTGGCTTTGGCAGGGTCCTTCCAAAAGTTCCTTGCGTAGAATGCCATGTACTCACCATGAGCACGTTTGACCTCATCGGGGCAGTCCATGGATATCCCCTCAAAAGCTCCTTCATCTTCCTCTTGCTCAACAACATTGGCTTTGAGAGCCACATTGACACCCTTTTGCATTCCAATGGCCCGAGCACGGGCATCTTCAGCATTCTTTGCTGCCACTTTGAATGACGCCATTTCTTGCATGACTTCGTTGGATGTCATTTGATGATAGTTGTGTCTACCTTGCAGGCTCTTCAAATCCGTTGGCTCGAAAGGCATTAAGGCACTCACATATTTTCTTTTTATCCATGCATCATCAATGTGAGTGGCCCCATGCTTTCGAAATATTGTTGCGATGCCCTTGAGTCTTCTATACATGGCCTCATGGTTTTCACCATCCAACATGTAGAATCCCTCAGCTTCATTACTAAGGGCATCATACATGTTTCTTTTCATGCTTTCATTTCCAACGAAAAGGTCCATAAGGGCATCCCACGCCTCTTTAGCAGTGTTGAGACGTTCAATGTGTGGCATGTCCTTGGGACCCACACCCAGCTGTATCATGTGGAGAGCGGTGGCATTCAACTAGCTATCCACAACTTCCCTTCTTGTTAGATTGGTTTGATCTCCAATATGAAGACCTTCTTCAATAATCCTCCACAATTCAATAGAGGAGCTGCAAACATGAGATTTCATTAGGAATTGCCATTGATTAAATGAGGATGCAGTGAGCTTGGGTGGATCACCCCTATTGTTTATATGAGGATGAGGGATAGGTGGGTTGGGGGAATATACGTGGCGAACCTCACTATATTCCTCCTTACCACTTCCCTTTTTGGAGGTGGAACCATTTAGTTTTTCACCTTCCACATCATCATCCTTGGATCCAGTGTTACCCTTTTCCTTAGATGATGGTGTGGGAGCCTCAGAGGAGGATGGAGATGGGGCTATGGATGATGTAAGGCGAGCAATCATTTGATTCATCTCCTCCATCTTGGCCTCAAAAGATTTCAACAAGGTTGTTTCCAATGACTTGAGATCATCCATTGTGACCTTATCCACAGCCTCATTTCCATCATCCTTGGTACCCATACTACTCTTAGGCGGTTAAGCCCGAATTAAGAGCCGAGGCTCTGATACCAATTGAAATGGATCGTATGGGCACCTAGAGGGGGGGGGTGAATAGGTGCTACACCAATTTTTAATTCTTTTTCAATTTTAGGCTTAGCACAAAGGGTAAATTCTCTAGATAAACTATTAGGTGGAATTTCCCTATATGCAAACCTATCTACTAGCGAGTAAAGAGCGAGTGGAAGAGGAACAAGTAAACCAAGTGAAGCACGCGGAGACACAGGATTTGTTTGACCGTAGTTTCTTCCTTATTAAGGGAAGTACGTCTGCGTTGGAGGGGTGGGCGGTACTAAGACCACCACGCCACAAAAGGCCTCGCCCTGTTCTCGGATGGATCTCGCCACAAAAGGCATGATCCACCTTCCACTATAGGTACCCTTCGAGGCGGGCACCAACACCTTTACACAACTAGCGGGGCAACAACTCCACAACAACTTGGAGGCTCCTGGAATGACAACAAGCTGCCACAAAAACAAACTTATCAATTACAATAAACAAGACCTAGGTATTGACAAGAATACTAGATAAAGGATTTCTCCAAGTGAATGGAGAGGAGTTGAAGCGCTTGATTCTTGATGATGATGATGAACTTCTCCTCATTCAATTCCACCAAAGATCAAGACCTTCGGGTGGTTGAAGTGGGAGATCGAGAATGAGAGCTCTTGCACAACGTCTGGTCAATTTCGAATGAATCAAGAGTACTGAACGTTGGGGAAGAAGGGGTATTTATACCCCCTTCAGAAACCAGCCGTTGCAACCTTTGGGGGCCAGATTATCCGGCCCAAGTGAGGGCCGGATTATCCGGTCTGGGAAAACACCACCCCAGACTCGGAATATCCGGCAGATAATCCGCCCCTTCTCAGAGCGTCGCGTCGAGCTTGCCCTTGATCAACTTCTGGGGCCGGATTGTCCGGTCCTATGCGAGGGCCGGATTATCCGGCCTGGGGAAGAAAAACCGCCCCAGTTCGGATTTTCCGGGAGAAAATCCGGCCGGATACCGAGCGACGCGCCTTGGCTCCTTTTGCTCGAAAACTAGGGGCCGGATTATCCGGCCCATGCGACACCCGGATTATCCGGCCTGGGGAGGAAAAACCGCCCCAGTTCGGATTTTCCGGGAGAAAATCCGACCGGGTAGCGAGCGACGCGCCTTGGCTTCCTTTGAGCGATGAGGTAGGCCGGATTATCCGGCCCTTGGTGGGGCGGATTATCCGGCACCCCTCAAAACTTCCTGCACACTTAGCACACATGAAAAGTCTCCATAGTATTGTTATCTAACACGCAAAACATAGGAAAACATGAAATGTTCTTTCAGTGTTGTATAGATAGACAAGCATAAAGTTCAGTACAAAATAAGAAGGAAGACAAAGGAGAAGGAGTGCTTTAGAAGGGCTTTTGTTTGTTTCAAAGCTTGCTAGGAAGTGTTTCTAGATGGTTGGAGGCCTTATTTGGTCGTGGATGCAACAACTCTTCATGGCAGATTTAAAGGATAACTAGTAGCTGCTACTGCAGTTGATGGCCACAATTGGATGTTCCATGTTGCTTTTGGAGTTTTGGAGATTGAGTCAGAGGAAAGTTGGACTTGTTTTCTGGGGAATTTGCGTGACCTTATAGGTCATCCACCAGGATTTCTATCCACACGGACGCTTTCAAAGGTTTGGAGAAAGCTGTAGAAGCAGTATTCCCCAGAGTGGAGCATAGGGAATGTACGCGACACTTAGTGCAGAATATTACAAAGAAATTAAAGGGTAAAGTTTATACTCACAACCTATGGCCAGCTTCATACACATGCAGTTTGAGGAAGCATTTGTATCATTTGGAAGTGTTGTATAAAAAAACCTGCGGTGAAGGAGTACTTAGATACACATCATGGAATGGTGTGGTCAAGAAGCCAATTCAGTGAAATTTGCAAGGTATACTATGTAACAAGTAACCTTGCCGAGAGTTTCAATGCAAAGGTCAAGTCATTGAATGGCTTATGCTGTGCAAATATTTGATAAGTTTAGGCCGATGATATTGATAAAGATCGATTTTTCGTCAAAGAATTGCATCAACAGTATATGCTGGCCATCTCATCCTCCCATCTTTGATTAAGGCTTTGCATGCTAGGGAAAACCAATTGAAGATGAAATGCATTATTAGAGGAATGGAGGCTGACGTAACATACACTGACAGTAAAGATAGGCAATGGAGGTATCCAGTGAGTTTGGTTGATAGGACATGCCATTGTAGGTAATTGAACCTCCGTGGGAAACCAAGCATACATGCATTGTTTTTCATGGGTGTTCTAGGAGGTGAAGAGGGTGAAGTTGATCAGTACGTGTTAGAGTATTTCTCCGTTGCCAAATTTTGGGCAGCATATGCTTAGAATGTGCTAGCCTTGTTGGGAAAGACCAATGGATGGAAGTGGATCTAGGCTTCAAACTATACCCTCCAGTTTTTACTAGACCAGCAGGTAGGCCAAGAAAGAATAGGATGAGAGCTAGTGCAGAGGGTGGTGCACCACCTCGATGACATAAGTGCAAATGTTGTGGGATCCTAGGGCACATTGCTAGGCTTTCTAAAAATGCAGTGGACCCATCTTATGGAATGAATGATCAGGCGGGAGCAACAAATGCAGATGAGAATGAAGTATTTGAACGAGAGGAGAATGAAGCAATGGATACATTGTACATTGAACCAACGGATCGAGAGGAGATTGAACCAAATGCATATGAGATTGAACTAAATGCAGGGGATATTGAACTAATGGATCTAGAGGAGATTGAACCAAATGCAGGGGAGATTGAACCAATGGATCGAGAGGAGATTGAACCAAATGCAGGGGAGATTGAACCAATGGACCGAGAGGAGTTTCAACCAATGGATCGAGAGGAGAATAAAGAAATTTATTCATTGGAAGCATAGTTCAAACGTAAAGGAATTACACAAGAGGATATTGAAGAAATGATGCCAATGCATTTTGAACTGTATGAACCAGTGGATCGAAACATGATTGAACCAATTGTACGACAGACTGAAGCACTTGATTCATTGGATGCAGAGAAAAGAACAAACGGAACAAATGAGAGAAGCTGATGGTGGACTCCGTGAATATTCCAGCTAGGATCACCCGGAGCAAGGCGGTGAACCAGCGGAAAACACTAGGAGCAAGAAAAAAATGAATTTGAATTATTAATTTGAATTTGTATGATGAATTTGAACTACTGTCAATATTTGTATTGAATTCAAACTAGTGTGATGCTCCCAAGTTTGTATGTTGGATAATCCCATAATGTATGTGTTATTACAAGTTTCTATGGTCATCCACCTAGTTGCTTAGCACTACTCAGTTTTTCCCTCGACATGTGGTCAACACATGTGGTTTAGCTAGTTCATGGCTTAAACTATAGCAAACATTGACCAATTGATCCAAATTTCGCACACTTGTGTATCTTGGATTGATTGACCATATGAAATTAAAAAAATCGATTTACTTATAATCAACCACATTTTTCTTTTTCTAAGTGATTAAATTAAAAAAATGTTTTAGGGTTAGTTTAATTCAAAAAAGTCAAAACATAGTGCAACGTTCGCATGGAGTCTTTTTATGTTACCTACAACCTAGCATGAATAATAAAGGAAAAGGAAATAAAGAGAAAATGACTTATCCCCTAAACCACTTCTTAAACCCTTCTTGGAATGAGCTGCTAGCTATGAAGATGTGATGGCTCAGTATTGATGTAGAGCTCGTTGGGAACCCCAAGAGGAAGGTATAATGAGCACAGCAGCAAGTTTCCCTCAGTTATGAAACCAAGGTTTAATCGAACCAGTAGGAGCAAGGAAACACCCCAAAGGTGTTGCTAGCTGAGCCTTGGCAGGGCGCACTACCGGTGCTAGTAGCAACGTGGAGACCTGCACAACACAACCATAGAACTTTGTCCCTAACTTGCGATGAGGTTGTGAATCTCACCATGTTTTGCGGAAAACAAAGGATTAAACGTATCGAATGGAAGGAAGTAAAAGTTTGCAGAAAGTAAACACAAAGCAGTAAACAGTTTGTAGATTGTATGTAAAAGAAAAGGACCGGGATCCATAGTTCACTAGAGGTGACTCTCCTTGATAGATAACATGCTGGGTGAACAAATTACAGCGGGGCAATTGACAAACATCAAGAAAGCAATACATGCATATACTAATCATCTTGACTCCTTTGGAACTTGATTGGGGATTACAACATTATACATAGACCGCCATCCAACTGCATCTATGACTAATAATCCACCTTCATGTTATCATCTGAACCCCTCCAGTATTAAGTTGCAAGCAATAGATTATTGCTTTACGAATTGCGTGTAAAGTAAACAATACGATTATTCTATGAACAAAGGATTGTTGTTTTCTCCCTAGTAGCAACAACACATCTAATACCTTAGAGATTTCTGTCACTTCCCCAGATTACCAGAGGCATGAACCCACTATCGAGCATAAATACTAACTCTTGGAGTTGCTAGCATCTACTTGGCCAAGATAGCTACTAACAACGGAAAGCATGCAAGATCACAAATAACAAAGACATGATAGAATCAATAATCAATCTGAAATAGCATCTCAATATCCATCGGATCCCCACAAACACAACATGCAGGATTACAAATAGATGATCTTGATCATGAACAGAGCTCACAAGATCTAGACATGAAAGCACAAAGGAGGAGAACCATCCATCTAGCTACTACATGGATCCGTAGTCCTAGGATGAACTACTCACGCATCACACCGGAGGCTTGCATGGTGATAAGAAGGCCTCCATGGTGAATTCCCCTCTCCGGCAGGGTGCCGGGAAGAGCTTCAGATCCCTCCCGATCTAGGGATGGAGATGACGGTGGCTATATTCTCTTTCGTGGATCTTTGATCGAGTACTTAGGGTTTTCGTCCCGAGGGCATCTTATAGGCGGAAGGAGAGGCCGAGGGGGTGTCTGGGCTGGCCACACCACCCCCTGTCGCGGGCCAGGCCTGGCCGCGTGTCCAGGTGCTGTGGCCGTCCTCTAGCCCTTCTTCGTCTCGTATTCTGGCATCTGATGACTTCCGGAAAAATACGCACTTTGGCTTTTGTCCTGTCCAATTCCGAGAATATTCATTTTCTGACTTTCTTGGAACCAAAAACAGCAGAAAACAGGCAGCTGGCACTATGGCTCTTGTTAATAGGTTATTCCAAGAAATCATATGAAAAGTACACCAAAGTGTGGACAAAACACAAGAAAGTGGATAAAACCAAGAATGGAACATCAAAAATTATAGATACATTTGCAATGTATCAAGATGCATGGCTTTCTACTCAATCAACCTCCAAAATAACCCATCCCAAAACATACTTTGTCTAAATGAGGCCAAATTTGGAACACTTGTGTATCTTTGAGTTGCAAACAATATAATATCGGCCAAGATGGATTATTTTGTTCAAATAGCACATTTTCCATTTGTTATGCCAAAAGCTTGAATTTCCCTTTGTCATTTTTTATCTGAGTGCCCTTGTTTTCCCTAGATCTACTCCGTTTTCCCCTCCTGCTAAAGTTTTCCCCTCCAACTAAAGTTTTCCTCACTTTTCCCCTCCCGCTAAAGTTTTCCTAACTTTTCCCCTCTCTCATGTCTCAGTTTGATTGCGCTCTGATTGGTTGAGATGTATGTATGATGTCTGCAAGTGCACAGATCATTTGTAGCTAGTTTCAAAGTATAGATATAAATCCCACATGGAGCCCAAAGGTAAGTGTTTATGAATGAAGTCTCTGTCACACTCAAAGTTGTCACATGTCTTCGAGTGAATTGACTGCAAGTGTGGAAATATGAATGAAATTTGAATTAAACTGGATGTATTTAAATAAAACTAAAATGTAAACTTCAGGAATAAAAAGCATACAATTAAAGAACGATTCAATTGTTTGTGGTTTTCTGTAGATGGCAAAGAAGGCGCGGGGAGATACAGTTCATGGTGATAGTGACTGTGCCAGGTGGACGAATGATAAGTGTAACAATTATAATCTTATAAGTATATGTGTAGGCGAGCAACCCATAATTATCCGGAACTCCTCTTGGTAGATTTCATCCCCACTTTAATAATCCTACTAGTATGTTACCAAAACCATGGTCAGTCACTAGACGATTAAGATCCTTCAGGTTGCTTAGCAATTAAGCTCCTTGGATCGGACTAATGCAATAAGCACAGTGGTTTCTCGTGATCCTTGAGTCAAACTAGTTTCCCATTGATATCCTCGTGTCACTCGGGGGTCGCCGGTCTGCTAGCGAACAAGATCCTATCTATGTAGAACAAAACATCATGTTCTTTGGGCCCTTAATTGGACAACAAGCATTAGGCATCCCACAAATAGTCAAGCACACATAATATAATAATTAAAATCAATCACAAACTAATGGAAAATATATGGAGGCACATCACATCTCATAAATCCCTTACATCTCCCACGCCCAAGGAACTTACTCACACATGAAAGAAGAAAGCATCATCGATATAATTAAATAAAGGGAGTTCTTCTTGGTATTATCATGGAGATCCACAATAATAATAGAAAAGTAACCTGACACAATTCAAGATAGGGAGAAACAATCTCAAACCCTAATCTTTCATAGTGAATATCTCTAACTCAAGTACAAGTAATGGATATGAGGGTGTGATGGCTAGGAGGTCAAAGATCGTGGAGCGGGATGAAGAACGTCTTCCCATTCTTCTCCGGATCTCTTCTTTTCTCCTCTCTAGATGGGATGGCGGCTGCTGCGTTATGATTTCACGTCCCATCTCTCCATGAAAGTTGTCCCTTTTGACAAGATGGAGGCGGCGACAACTATACGGTGGCAACTAGGCCGGAAAATATTCCCGTCGTATAGTTGCTCGTTAAAGCTTCTGTACGCCTCCCTTGATTGCTTCCAAAAAGAGACTTGCTTGTTTTCACCTGAATATTGTGTTTATCTTGTTAAAAACTTTTGTTGATGTTCAGAACCTGAAACACACATTAAAAACCAAGTTTTCTTTGCCAACGAAGTATTAGCATTAAGCGAAGCTAGAAAACGATTAAATCTAGAAGAAACCCGTCAATAAAAACCATCAAAAATATGTCGAATCTCACAGCTATCAACTCTCCCAACCTTAGATGTTGCTCGCCCTCGAGTGACAAGAAAATAAGGAAGAATAGCAGAGATTCGATAGTAAAACAAAAGAACTTACAAGCTCGAATTGGTGTCAAATTCTTTTCTTCGCAATTCCTGCAATCTTAAACATGATCATACAAGTATTCAGAAGATTGCACTAAGTCCACTTCCTAACCACGTATATTTTGCTAGCAAATAAATCATATGCCCGAGCAAGTGTCAAAAGTTTAGCTAAGAAAGTGAAACAAATTCTTTTGGTGTCTCTCTTTGTTGAGAGATGAAAACTTTTTGCTCTTGTTTCTTTAATCAATTAAGAGTACTCAAGTTGGCACAAAAAACATTCAATTTAAGAACAACTCATCTATTCCCATGTCAAAACTTCAAGACTCTCAAAGCACCTTTTTCCTTTCCTTGTTTTTCAAAAACTTCAGCCTTTTCATAGAGAAATCATGCCACTGTTTTTAACATGTTAATTGAGACCATTTTGCGCACTCATGACCATGCCAATAGATATCTGTAGAGCAATAGTGGGTTAGAGGAGTACTACAACTTCACTTGGAATGTGAAACCATGAGGAGACTAATTTTTTTACCCGTCATAGCATTGTAGCTACAGACACTTACATAACTCAATAGCCGAAATCAAGTGGTTTCCCACATTTAGATCGTTTGGTGGCCAGCGGAGTTAATAGTTCCCCATGGAGAATGACAGTATTATAATGACACGCATAAAGAAATATCTTAATGTAATTATTAGGAAAATAAGTGGCATAATCTCTACTACTTCGAAGCATCCATTTTATCAGACAATTTCATGCAGAGTGTTATCGAGTCTATTTACATTAAGCTCAAATGGGGTTGAGTAGTTCTAAAATCAAATCCTTTGGGCTAAACATGGACTCAAGTCATCTTTTGGATGCTTTTTCTTATTGTAAAAATGTTGGAAATATTTTTAACCAAGTTCATTGCTCATTATTTCAAAGCTAAAAAGAGACACTTGCAAAGGAATAGAATTTATAGGATAACAAGCTAAGTGGGGAGTGGCTCAAGTGCAAGTGAGTAAATAATTGTAGGGTCAATTTAAAGTTGCAGAAAAGGTGATGAAAGGAATGTGATACCTACCCTTGCTTGCTTTGTTCTCTTACTTGAGTCGAACCCCCTCTATATTTCCTATTGCCCAGTCACCTGAAATTTAGCAATCTCCGAGAGAAACAAAGAAACAAATTTGCAATAAGAGTTACAACTAATTTTTTTTGTATTTTTGGTTTAGGAATGCGAACTGAAAGTAAACATGCAATTTTGAAGAAGTAAAATAAATCAAAAGAAGAAATAAAAATATGAATGCAATGTTTGGAGGTTTTCAAACCTCCCCAAGCTTAGGTTGTTGCCAGGCTCAGTTGTTGCCGTCGTTCGGCGGCTGGTGCGGATACTGCTGGTAGTAGTCGGGAAAGTGGGTCATGAAGTTGTGAGTTAAGGCACTAACATCCTCATTCACTCCTTGTAGCATGTGGTCAATCTCCCCCACGCGCTGGTTGAGCTGCTGAAACTCTTGATACGGACGTTGTTGAACCCCTGCTGCCGCTGATTGGGCCATGGGTCCTAGGACCCCCCTGTTGCTACAGCCATCCCTCCCAAGCAAGGTTGTATTCCTGCTCCTGCTCGTCCTCATCCTGCTACTCCCCTTCTTCATCTTCTTCTTGATCAGGCTGAAATTTAGCCATGATCTCCACCACTTGATCATTGGTGAGGATCTAGTTGTCCTTCTCCACAATTGTGAAGGCTTGTGGACAGAGAAACGGAACCTGCTTGACCTATGCATCATCAAGATAACAAAACTGATATGCTCAGAGCCTCTTGTTAGCTTGGTAAACACCGAGGAAACCACAAGCAGTCATATATTTGGCATCCATAAGTTTGGAGCCGTCAATAGGTTCCATCACAGGTAATGTAATGTTCAATTCGAGGGCAAGGTGGGTTACCAATCTACCAATGCGAATGTCACCTTTCTTTTTGTTGCTCGAGTGGCGAAGGTGCTGGAGGAGTAGAGCCGCAGGATTGGGGCTTTGCGGTGCATTGCGGAAGAGTGCCTTGGTGATCATGGCCATATCCGCATTTTCCATGGAACCGGTATCTCCTCTTCCCAATAGTGTATTGGCAAGGAACAAGGTGTAGTAGCAAATTGTTGGGTTCTGAATGGTGGACATCTTGTTCTGGTAGAAGTCCCTACCACCATTAACAGAAATAACCTCCCAAGTTTCTCCACTTGAGATGCTATACAAATTTGTAACAGTTGACTCCCCATTATGAGGGAGGCCAAAAGCATCACAAAATTGTTGGAAAGTTATTTCATATGGCTACTGGTTTATGGTGAAGCTTACCATGCACGCATTACCTTTCTCCTCATGGTCATCGTAGAAAGAGGCGAGGAACTCATAGATGAGCTCGGTGTAAGTATTGTGACCTGCGTAGGCGAGTAGTGATAGCCCTGCTTTTTCACACATGAGGTCGAAGTCCGCCCACAACCCTGCCGCGGTGAGAAAGCTATCATTGGCCCAACGTGTGGGAATCACCCTCCTTGATGAAACCATGGCAACTTGTTGTTGAGCTCGGCCCGGAGCCCCGAGCTCTCACCACGTCGGTGCTTGCTCTTGCAAAAAATGCTACCAGTTTTGTTCATCTTGATGCACTGAAAAATTTCACCATGAAACCTTAGGCATATAGTTTCTACATGATATATGAACGATTCTACGTGGAAAAATTTAATCCTAACATGATAAATCAAAAGGAAAAACAAAATAAGCTTGAGTTCATCCACTAGATCAATGTGAGAGTTTCAACCATGGAATTCTGAAAATAAAGCATGGATAGGAGAGAAACATACCGATATGTTGATTCCCCAACTCAAACGAATGAAATCCTCGAATAATCAAGAATTCTAGGTGGGTTTTGAGGGGTTTGGAGAGACAATATCAGAGAAAAAGTGAGGTGGAGGAAGAACCCTAGCCGCCCTGGTGCCATTAAGTGGTCACGCCGAACTATACAGTCGCAACTATACGGGCGGGATAAGTACTTCCTGCCGTATAGTTGCGGCGGCGTCGATAATTAGGGTTTCTTTCTGCCAGATCTCAACTATACAGGCGCAACTATACGGCCGGATCAAAATTGTCCCGCCATATAGTTGGTCGTCAAACCTTCTGGAACCTCGAGATAAATTTTCTAAAACTGGCATCGATAACTATACGGCTGAAATTTTTATTCCCGCCGTATAGTTGGTCGTCAAACCTTCAGTATCCTGGAAAAGAAATTTGACAAACGCATCGATATCTATACGGCCTGAATTTTTATTTCCGTCGTATAGTTGGTCGTTAAACCTTCTGTACCTAAGAAAGAAAATTTGTTGATGGTAAAGATATCTATACGGCCAAACTATATGGCTAGAATTTTATTCCCGTTGTATAGTTGGTCGTTAAACCTTCAGTAGACATGAAAAAATTTCTATTTCTTTGAGAATTCTTTCTTATCCTTAAACTTAGCGAAACACCTTGTTTTTTATAGAAAAATGACAGTAAAAATTGTCGACCAACAACAACATGTATAGGGCAGGATTTTTAGTACTACCGAACTTCTTCTCCTGAACTAGAGATTCACTTTTTAATCTAGACAAAATGATTAAGCTAGTTTTTGTAGATAAAACTCATACTTTTATTTTTATACTTATTCTACACTTGTTCAATCGATATTTCTACTACTTTTTGACAGCTGCATCTTCACGGGCGCGCTTCCGCAAGAATGTCTGTGAAAATGTTGCAGGAATGCGATGAATATTTTATTCTTTAATTTATTTTATTAATGTGATGGGTTGACTCCCATTAAGCATTTTATTAAGAATGGTTGAATAATTCAACCCCTTCCTTGTTCTCGAATTCTTACCTTGGGTTGCCCTTTATCAAAGGCACTTACCAGATGAACTCGTTTTGATGGTGGAATATATCTTTCTTCTGCTTCTAGCTTCTTTGGAAAATACCGGATGATTTCAGCATCATAAACATTGAAGATTATTTCCCCTCAGCACAATCAACTGATGCTCCTGCGGTACTAAGGAAAGGTCTTCCAAGTATTATGGATAATTTTTCATCCTCTGGCATTTCAAGAATAATAAAATCGGTGGGAATAGCATGCTCATCTATTCTAAGTAGAACATCATCAATCATACCAATGAGTTGTTTAGTGGTAGGGGAATACTCCCCTAATCCTAACCTTTTATAGAGGGAATATGGCATTACACTAACTCCTTCACCTAAATCACACAAGGCATTGTGAATATCTATTTTGCCAATTGAGCATGAGATAGTTGGTATTTCGGGATCTCCTGATTTAGACAATAGCTTCCCATTAGTAGGATAACTAGTCACCATGCCAATAGTTTCAGTTATTTCTTTCTTTCTACTAAGAATATCATAGAGGAATTTAGTATAGGTAGGAACTTTTATTGCATCCGCAAATGGAATTTCTAGACGAAGATCACCAAGTGCCTTTTTGAAAGAGTCATAGATTACCTGATCCGGTGCTTTCTTTTTTTGATCTAGATAAGGAAGCTTTTGCTCACCTTTCTTATTCTTGTCTTTTACCTTTTGTGGGGGATCAGGCTCTTTTGTTGCTTTCTTTTGTTGGTGCTTATCGCTTTTATTCTTTTCTACTACAACAACTTTATCTTCATTGCTTGTCTCTTTTTCTTCTCTTGGATCAACTGTCTCTGCATCAGAGTCATAACGGTCATCATGTGCATCATTTTTGTCCTCCATGGTTTGATCTTGTGTTTCTTGAGTAGTTTCATCTTGAGGGTCCACCAGGTATCATCTTCTTGACTTGCTTTGAGCAAGGCTTTTTTCCTTTCGATCTTTTTCAGCTTCATATTCTAGTGGTCCTAATGGTCCTGTAACAACTGCACCTCTCCTTGTAATGACATTAGTACAAACAGGAATATCTATATCATCTTGAAGAAAAATTTGATAACCAGATGCTATTTGTTCAGATTGGGTTTCAATCATACTAAGGTACTTGTGAAATAATTTTATTTCTTGATCAATCTCATCATAATTTTCTGTGAGTTCTGCCAAAATCTTCTTATGTCTTTGAAATTTCTTATGCAGGTTATTATGAGATTTTGCTTGTCGATGTTTTAATTCTTGAAAACCTTTTTTAGTTTCATCTTCTTCAGTAAAAACTTGTAACAAGTCTACTTTGTTTTCCTTAACAAGTTCAGAAGGTATACCTTTTTATTTCATTGATTTGCGTACTTCAGGCATAAGATCAGGAGTTATACGAAGTATCCCTTTTCCAGCTTTATTTCCGAAATCATGATTATATAAAGAATCATTCTTAGCCCTAGTAGACATCAATTCCAAACATGCTTTATTAGTTAAAGTATTTATTGATCCTCCTGCTGATAAGTCAAGCAACTCTTTGCATTGAGTATTAAGACCACGGTAAAATAAATGGCAAATAGTTGATTCAGAATAGCCATGATTAGGAATACTATTGATCATTTCAAAGAATCTATTTCAGGCTTGTGGGTAGTTTTCTCCCACGTTCTGAGTAAAGTTGCCTATATTCTTTCTAATTTTAGTTACCTTTAAAAAAAGGATTAAACCTATTTATGAATTTAACAATACAGTTTTCCCAGCATTTAATTTAATGACGAGGGAGAGAATATAACTAGTCTAGAGCCTTACCTTTAAGAGACCAACGAAATAATTTTAGACGAGAGAAGTCTCTTGGCAAAATTTTTGGTCCAAGCGATGTTATCACATCGTCGTACTCTCCAAGATGTCTTCATGGGTCTTCATCTTCCCTTCCACTGACAGCTTTTTCCTACAAAATTTTAATAATTCCACCATCAAATCGATATTCTCTAAAAATGAATTTGAATTATTAATTTGAATTTGTATGATGAATTTGAACTACTGTCAATGTTTGTATTGAATTCACACTAGTGTGATGCTCCCTAGTTTGCATGTTGGATAATCCCATAATGTATGTGTTATTGCAAGTTTCTATGGTCATTCACCTAGTTGCTTAGCACTACTCAGTTTTGCCCTCGACATGTGGTCAACACATGGGGTTTAGCTAGTTCATGGCTTAAACTATAGCAAACATTGACCAATTGATCCAAATTTGGCACACTTGTGTATCTTGGATTGATTGACCATATGAAATTAAAAAAAATCGATTTACTTATAATCAGCCACATTTTTCTTTTTCTAAGGGATTAAATTAAAAAATGTTTTAGGGTTAGTTTAATTCAAAAAAGTCAAAATATAGTGCAACCTTCGCATGGAGTCTTGTTATGTTACCTACAACCTAGCATGAATAATAAAGGAAAAGGAAATAAAGAGAAAATGACTTATCCCCTAAACCACTTCTTAAACCCTTCTTGGAATGAGCTACTAGCTATGAAGATGCATGGCTTTCTACTCAATCAACCTCCAAAATAACCCATCCCAAAACATACTTTGTCTAAATGAGGCCAAATTTGGAACACTTGTGTATCTTTGAGTTGCAAACAATATAATGTCGGCCAAGATGGATTATTTTGTTCAAATAACACATTTTCCATTTATTATCTGAGTGCCCTTGTTTTCCCTAGATCTACTCAGTTTTCCCCTCCCGCTAAAGTTTTCCTCAGTTTTCCCCTCCCGCTAAAGTTTTCCTCACTTTTCCCCTCTTACTAAAGTTTTCCTAATTTCCCCCCTCTCTCATGTCTCAGTTTGGCTGCGCTCTGATTGGTCGAGATGTATGTATGATGTCTACAAGTGCACATATCGTTTGTAGCTAGTTTCGAAGTATAGATATCGATCCCACAGGGATCCCAAAGGTAAGTGTTTATGAATGAAGTCTCTATCACACTCAAAGTTGTCACACGTCTTCGAGTGAATTGACTGCAAGTGTGGAAATATTAATGAAATTTGGATTAAATGGGAGGTATTTAAATAAAACTAAAATGTAAACTTCTGGAATAAAAAGCATACAAGTAAAGAATGATTCAACTGTTTGTGGTTTTTTGCAGATGATAAAGAAGGCGCGGGGAGATACAGTTCATGGTGATAGTGACTGTGCCAGGTGGACGAATGATAAGTGTAACAATTATAATCTTATAAGTATATGTGTAGGCGAGCAACCCATAATTAGTCAGAACTCCTCTTGGTAGATTTCATCCCAACTTCAATAATCCTACTAGTCTGTTACCAAAACCATGGTCAATCACTAGACGATTAAGATCCTTCAGGTTCCTTAGCAATTAAGCTCCTTGGATCGGACTAATGCAATAAGCATAGTGGTTCCTCATGATCCTCGAGTCAATCTAGTTTCCCATTGATATCCCCGTGTCACTCGGGGGTCCCCGGTCTGCTAGCGAACAAGGTCCTATCTATGTAGAACAAAGCATTATGTTGTCTGGGGCCTTAATTAGACAACAAGCATTAGGCATCGCACAGATAGTCGAGCACACATAATATAATAATTAAAATCAATCACAAACTAATGGAAAATATATAGAGGCACATTACATCTCACCAATCCCTTACGTCTCCCACCCCCAAGGAACTTACTCACACATGAAAGAAGAAAGCATCATCGATATAATTAAATAATCGGAGTTCTTCTGAGGACGACTAGCGGGAGCGCGCTCTTCAAGAAGCACGCGTTCAGCTGCAGCGTGCACGTTTCCGGCCGCACGGCAGCCCGACACGTGTCATGTGGAAGTTCACCCATGCGTATTTCCGGCCGCTCGACAGCGCGTGTATTTCTGGCCGCACGGCAGCGCGTGTATTTCCGGCCACACGGCAACCTGACACGTGGCAGTGCAACACAGTACAACAAGGCAGTGCATGGACGGTGCACTGCGACCTTAGGCAGTGCAAAGACACGTGTATAGCGCAGTGCACTGCGACCTTAGGCAGTGCAACGCAGTACAATAAGGCAGCGCATGGACGGTGCACTAGATGAACACCAACAGTGCACTACGACCGAAGGCAGTGCAAGGCAGTACACTGCCAGGACACCGCGCAGTGCACTGCGAACTTAGGCAGTGTAACACAAAACAACAAGGCAGTGCATGGACGGTGCACTGCCTGGACAGTGCGTAGTACACTGCCAGGACACCGCGCAGTGCACTGCGAACTCAGGCAGTGCAACACAAAACAACAAGGCAGTGCATGGACGGTGCACTGCCTGGACAGTGCGTAGTACACTGCCAGGACACCGCGCAGTGCACTGCGAACTAAGGCAGTGCAACACAGAACAACAAGCCAGTGCATGGATGGTGCACTACCTGGACAGTGCGTAGTACACTGCCAGGACACCGTGCAGTGCACTGCGAACTAAGACAGTGCAATACAGAACAACAAGGCAGTGCATGGATGGTGCACTGCCTGGACAGTGCGTAGTACACTGCCTGGACACCGCGCAGTGCACTGCGAACTAAGGCAGTGCAACACAGAACAACAAGGCAGTGCATGGATACCTCGCCGTGCACTGCGTTTGAAGGTAGTGCAATATAATACAAAAAGGCAGTACGCAGACAGTGCACTGCTAGGACATCGTTCCGTACACCACGACCAAAGGCAGTGCAATGTAGAAGAAAAAGGCAGTGCACCTGCCGTGCACCACCAGGACATCATGCCGTGCACCACAACAAAAGGCAGTGCAATGTAGGGTCAAAGGGCAGTGCAAAACAAAAGGTTCTTTAAAACCTATCATATGGGATCTAGTTTTGTAGATCTCGACGCGACTAGCGCAATTGTGAAAACGGATCACAGTTTGGATGATTCGTTTAAAAGATATCATATTTTTCGTGTTTGAATCTAAAAAAGAAAGGGAAAAAGGACAGCCACCCCTCTCTCTATAGGCACCACGTGTCGCGCGGGGAAGGCTAGGGACAACGCACAAATGACTCTCCGGACGCCACGTGCAGCAACATCAGCGATTGCAGAGCGCGCTCGGGAACGCACGCGCTTTTTCTAGCCTTTTCAAGTTCTTCTTGATATTACCGTGGAGATCCACAATAATAATAGAAAAGTAATCCAACACAATTCAAGATAGGAAGAAACAATGTCAAACCCTAATCTTGTAAAGTGAAGATCTCTCTCTCTCAAGTACATGTAATGGCTATGAGGGTGTGATGGCTAGGAGGTCGAAGATCGTGGAGCGGGATGAAGAACGTCTTCCCCTTTTTCTCCGAATCTCTTATTTTCTCCTCTCTAGATGGGATGGCGGATGCTGTGTTATGATTCCACATCCCGTCTCTTCATGAAAGTTGTCCCTTTTGACAAGATGGAGGCAGCGACAACTATACGGCCAAAAAAATATTCCCGTCGTATAGTTGCTCGTTAAACCTTCTGTATGCCTCCCTTGATTGCTTCCAAAAAGGGACTTGCTTGTTTTCGCCTGAATATTTTGTTTCTCTTGTTAAAACTTTATGTTGATGTTCAGAACCTGAAACACACATTAAAAACCAAGTTTTCTTCACTACCGACGTATTAGTGTTAGGCAAAGCTAGAAAACGATCAAATCCAGAAGAAACCATCAATAAAAACCATCAAAAATATGTCGCATCTCACAGCTATCAATGTCACACGGATCTTGGCCAACCACCGTTGGATACATCATGATCCGACGGGCTAGAGGTATCTCTCTTCCGATGGGCGCACCTAACCTTGTATGGCGAGGAGAGCCCAATAGGACGGATGTCTCTCCCTTCCTTTCCCTATCGCACGTATACCAGCCGCATCAACTAGCGCTCAGTTTGGCTGTGCTCTGACTGGCCGAGATGTATGTCACATAGATCTTGGCCAACCACTGTTGGATACATCGTGATCCGACGAGCTGGAGGTCTCTCTCTCCCGTTGGGCTATGGAGAGGAGAGCCCGACGGGCTGTATGTCTCTCCCTCCCTTTCCCTGTCGCACATATACCAGCCGCATCTTCCTCCCCTCCTATCAGCGTACAACGGCACAACAGTTCGAATGACGTGCGGTGGCGTGGATCTAAGCGTGCTAGTCCAAATGGCATGCGGAGGCATGGACCTAAGTGTGGCAGTCGGAACAGTGTGTGGCAATGCGGACCTACGCGTGGGGGTCAGAACGACTTGTGGTGGCGTGGATCTAAGCGTGTCGGCTGGAACGGCATGCGGCGGTGAGGATCTAACCATCTAAATTTTTTGTCTCTGTCTGTCTCACTTCCATTCATATCCTCAGATCCGTTGCTGATGAAAGACACTGATGGAAGCCATCATCCGCAACATCAGTGCGACGACGGTGGTGCCGACAGTGGTCATCGATGAAAGACACCGATGGAAGCCATCATCCACAACATCAGTGCGATGGCGATGGTGCCGACAGTGGTCGTCGGTGCGAAGACGATTGAAGCCATGATCCGCAACATCACTGCGACGACGTAGATCAAGCCCTCGTGAACCGAAGTTGTGGGAGGTAGGCCGCGGCCGCGGTTGGCACGTCGAGATGACTTCGACAGTGAAGGTCGGATGTACCCCGTGGCCATATGGGAGCACTTTGCCCGTACTTCTTGGAGTACACATATGGCAGGGAGGGCAGCTAGCTCACCGTCGACTTAAAATTCGGACAAATTTGAGTCAACTAACTTAAATTTAAATAAAATCAATATGTATTTGAGCCGTGAGACCGGATATGCTCTAAAGCTGATTCATAAGTAGTAGTACTTGCTTTGACAATCTCATGTGGGTTGTATAAATTTGATCGAAATATGTATGATTTGAATCAAAATTGATATGTATTTGAGCTGTGAGGACGGTGGATATGCCTTCAAGCTGATTCATAAGTAAAACTCCTTTCGACCCAAATTAGTTGATTTAGATTTGTCTAGATTCAATTGTATCTTGATGAATTTGAGTCAACTAACTTGGATTGAAAATCTTAGGCACTAATTTGGAACGGGTAATGGATGTTGCCGCCAATGCTGCAAGTCTACATGGCAGCCACCATGGCAGCGATAGAACGGTCAAAACTGATAGGGCCCCAACTTGACCCTCTAAGCATTTGGCACGCCAACTATGGGCAGCTAGATCCAATGGCAAGCAACTCGGGCCCCGTAATTCATTCTCTCGACAACTTTGGGACCTCTAGATCCAATGGCAAGAAACTCGGGCCCCGCAATGCATTCTCTCGGCCACTTTGGGACCGCAAGATCCAATGGCAAGCAACTCGGGCCCCGCAATGCATTATCTCGACAACTTTGGGACCGCAAAGTGACTAAATTAGCAGGAACTCACAACCCTCCATTAAATAACAATTTTACTCTCTAAATTAGCTATCTATTCAACTAATCATTACACATGCCACCCTTCACCACAACTGCATACTGTAACTACTAGGACACGAATGACAACTACTAAAAATGCCCACATGAATCTACTATTCTCCCCCTTCATTTGAAGTTCGTATTTTAGATTTTCTACCACTTGATCAAATATGGCAAGATCAGCCTCAAGTGTCAACTTCTCTTTGCAAATAAGCTCTGTATTCTTCCTCAACAGTACGCTTTAGCTCGAATATCAACAGGTTTTTATGGGCCAATTCATCCCCTAACTTGGCAACCATATCCTCCAAATCCATCCTCTGGCTAGACCACTGGGTTGATTCATCTTGGTATGCAATGTACCATTGATCATCGGCCTGCATAGCATACTGTAACAATCCCAAAACAAACCCAATTGAAATCAGTCCGACAGGCCATGGGAGCACTTCAAATTCAACGGTAATACAAAGAGAAGGAGCTACATGCACTTCCGACGTGGTAGGAGAAGGAGAATGTGGCGACGACATGATCGATTTCCCACCCTCGCCGGTGTACTCGCTACGACCAAACATTGAGGACTAATTTGCACCAGCAATATCGATGAAGTTACAGGAACCGAATCGATTAGGGTGGGCGGAGCAGGAGCAAAGGTCTTACCAAGCACTACTAGCAATTGTTGTGACTATTCGATGAGCTATGGCGGCCGAACCAAATCCTGGTCGTCATGGGCGGGAGACCTGCCTACGATCGATACTGCCTCAATGTACAATGCGTGCGAATGAAATAGGTGCTGAAGCTATGGTTCAGGTGCAGCGCAACAGTCTGTCCGATACCGCCATAGGACGGATCCAGTGACGCGCCGACAGGCTGACAATGGCTGCTCTATCTGTCGGTGGGATAGGAGTTGCTCGGTGCTGGGGGATGGGGGCTAGGAGCGTATGAGAGAGAGAGAGCCGACGTGTCATACACGACCCCACCTATCAATTTTTGCATATGTGCCAATTTTGCATATCTGCCAAACTTTTTCTTTGAAATTTCTATATTTTCCACATTACCACCACATGTCAGTGACACACAAAATGGCAAATATGCAAGTTGCAAAGTAAAATGTGGCAAATATGCAAATCCCTCTCCAGCCTCACATGACGGCCCCACAGAACGACCCCATTGTTCATTGGCTTCGATGGCCCCACAGAATGGCCCCATTTGTCTTTGGCTCCACCGACCACACAATCAGGAAAAATGGGGCCCACAAGTCAGCGAGAGATGGATGGCTAGTTCGTCGTGTATCGTGGCCCCACCCGTCAGCATGTAATGGTTGAGGTGACGTAATGTACCGCTCAACGCACGACCCACCCCAACGTGGTCCCACCAGTCAGCATGTAACGGTCAAGCCTTTGACCTGGCGGCATCCCCCCCATCCGAGCGCCTGTGAGGGTTTTAGAATATAGGGAGGGGAAAAGTGAGAAAAAGCTAAGTGGTTGGGGAAAATTGAGTACAACTAAAAAACCGAGGGAACGAAAATAGAAATCCCAAGATTTTAACAACTTACACACCTTTGTATCTTCACCTTTTACCACAAACCCATTCAGCTGATCCATATAGATCTCCTCTTCCAACTCTCCATTAAGGAAAGCTGTCTTCACATCCATTTGATGAACGAGAAGACCATTCGAGACAGCTAGGGACAATAGTACTCGAATGGTGGTCAATCTAGTAACAGGTGAATAGGTGTCAAAGTAATCTTCACCTTGTTTCTGTGTGTAACCCTTTGCTACAAGTCGTGCCTTGTACTTCTAAATAGTACCATTAGGACTTAGCTTCTTCTTGAACACCCACTTATATCCCACAGGTTTACAACTGTAGGGTCGTTCTGATAATTCCCAAGTTCCATTAGAAAGAATCGAGTCTATCTCATTTTGGACAGCTTTTTTCCAATCATCTACATCAGGAGATGCATATGCCTCAGCAATGGATCTGGGAGTATCGTCCACAAGGTACACGATGAAATCATTACCAAAGGATTTGGCAATCCTTTGTCTCTTACTCCTTGTGGGAGGTTCATCGTCATCCTTCTCTAGGACTTCCTCATGTGGTTGTTCAAAATTCTCAATAGATGCACTAGATTCAGGAAGTATTTCAGAAGAAATTCTACCAATATGCTTATCTTCCATAGGAAACATATTGTCAAAGAATGTTGCGTCACGAGATTCCATTATAGTATCAACATGCATATCAAGAACCTCAGACTTAACCACTAAAAATCTATAGCCTACACTCTGCGGAGCATATCCTAGAAAGATAAAATCCACTTTCTTAGGTCCAAGTTTGCGTTTCTTGGTAATCGGTATGTTGACCTTCACCAAACACCCCCAAGTGCGCAAATACAAAATTGATGGTTTTCTCCCAGCCCACTCCTCATAAGGGATCTTTTCTTTATTCTTGTTAGGTCTCTATTTAGGACATGACATGAAGTCAACAAAGCCTCCCCCACCATGCCTTTGATAAACCAGTAGCGGATAACATGGAACTCACCAAGTTAGCCAGCGTGCTATTTTTCCTCTCTACAACCCCATTTGATTGGGGCGAGTAGGGAGGCGTCCTCTCATGAATAATGCCATGTTCCTCATAGAATTCGTCAAAGATTTTGGAAAAATATTCACCACCACGATCTGACCTAAGATGTTTGATCTTTCTCTCTAGTTGATTTTCAACTTCGGCTTTATAAATTTTAAAGTAGTCTAAAGCTTCATCTTTAGTGCGCAACAAATAAACATAGCAGTATCTAGTCGCATCATCAATCACTGTCATGAAATATCTCTTTTCACATTTTGTCAACACACCATTCATCTCACATAGATCAGAATGTATTAGTTCTAGAGGTGCCAAGTTTCTCTCCTCGGCAGCCTTGTGAGGCTTTCGAGGTTGCTTTGATTACACACAACTATGGCACTTAGAACCTTTGGCAATAGTGTAAATTCGGAATTAAACTCATGCTAGACATCCAAGACATCAAACCAAAATTAATGTGACATAAATGAGAATGCCAAACACTGGTATCATCATTAACATCACCACAAATATGATTCACGGATTTATTACAAAACTCTAAAAGAGAGAAACAAAACAAGCCTCCAAACTCATAACCTTTACCAATAAATTGTCCATGTTTCGAAACAACGACTTTATTAGACTCTAGCACAACCTTGAACCCATCTCTGTATAGAAGGGAGCCACTAACGAGATTCTTGTTCATAGTAGGGACATGTTGCATGTTCCTCAGTTGCACAATCTTTACGGAATTAAACTTCAGATCCACCGTGCCAACACCATGAACAGGAGCATGTGATCCATTCCCCATTAGGATGGAGGGATCATGAGTGACCTGATAAGAAGTGAACATAGAGATGCCATCACACACATGAACATTAGCACTCGTATCAATCCACCAACATGGTGATTGAAACACTAAAAGAACAGTAAATAAATTACCATACCCATCCGTGTTGCTAGCGGTCACAATGTTGACAGTCTTTCCACTTTTACCTCTATGATCTGCATGTTCTGGGCAGTCCTTGGAAAAGTGTCCGAGCTCTCCACAGGTAAAGTAACCTAGCTCGGCCTTGTTCGGCTTCTTCTTCTTCTTGAAGGTTGTAGTATTTTAAGGATTGTTGAAGGAGGGCTTATATTTCCCTTTGTTCTTGCCAAAGGTCCTCTTCTGCACCATGTTGGTGCTAGACTTACCCTCGCCTCCTTTCTCAGCAGTGTCCTTATCCCGAGCCTTCTCCTCAACATCAAGAGATGCTATCAGGTTTTCAACCGATATCTCTTGTCTCTTATGCTTGAGAGTTGTGGTGAAGTTCCTCCATGAAGAGGGCAACTTTGCAATAATGCACCCAGCCACAAACTTGTCGAGTAAGTTACAGTTAAGGATTTCAAGCTCCTTGGCAAAGCACTGTATCTCATGAGCTTGTTCGACTATAGAACGGTTGTTAACCATCCTGTAATCATGAATGTTCTCCATGATGTACTGTTCACTGCTAGCATCTATTACACCGAACTTAGCATTCAGTGCCTCCTAGAGCTCTTTTCCATATTTGATGTGCATGTACACATCAAACAACTTATTGTCAAGAACACTTAGAACGCATCCCACAAAGGCAAGATTAGTTTCCTTGAACTTGTTCTGATCTTGCTCAGATATAGTTCCTTTAGGTAAACCCTCATGCTTACTCAATATGTTGAGCTCGTTGGGGAACCCCAAGAGGAAGATATGATGAGTATAGCAACACGTTTTCCCTCAGTTATGAAACCAAGGTTATCGAACCAGTAGGAGCAAGGAAACACCTCCAAGGTGTTGTTTCCAACTTGGAATCCTGCACAACACAACCACAAAACTTTGTCCCCAACTTACAATGAGGTTGTCAATCTCACCGGTTTTGCTGAAAACAAAGGATTAAACGTATTGTGTGGAAGAGAGTAATTGCTTTGCAGAAAGTAAACAGAAAACAGTAAATATCTTTGTAGATTGATGGTAAAATAATGGACGGGGGTCCATAGTTCACTAGTGGTGATTCTCCTTAAGATAGATGACATGCTGGGTGAACAAATTACATCGTGGCAATTGACAAACATCGAGAAAGCATACATGCATATACTAATCATCTTGACTCCTTTGAGATTTGATTGGGCATTACAACATTATACATAGATCGTAATCCAACTGCATCTATGACTAATAATCCACCTTCAGGTTATCATCCGAACCCCCTCTAGTATTAAGTTGCAAGCAACAAATAATTATACTAAGCAAAGTGTGTAAAGTAAACAATACGATTGTTCCATGAACAAAGGATTATTGTTTTCTCCCTAGTAGCAACATCACATCTAGTACCTTAGAGATTTTTGTCACTTCTCTAGATTACTAGAGGCATGAACCCACTATCGAGCATAAATACTCCCTCTTGGAGTTGCTAGCATCTACTTGGCCAAGATAGCTACTAACAACGGAAAGCATGCAACATCACAAATAACAAAGACATGATAGAATCAATAATCAATCTGAAATAGCATCTCAATATCCACCGGATCCCCGCAAACACAACAGGTATGATTACAAATAGATGATCTTGATCATGAACGGAGCTCACAAGATCAAAACATGATAGCACAAAGGAGAAGAACTAACCATCTATCTACTACATGGACCCTTAGTCCAAGGATGAGCTACTCACGCATCACACCGGAGGCAGGCATGGTGATGAAGAAGGCCTCCAGGGTGAATTCTCCCCTCCGAGAGGGTGCCGAGAAGAGCTTCAGATCCCTCCTGATCTAGGGATGGAGATGACAGTGGCTACAGACTCTTTCGTGGAATTTTGATCGGGTACTTAGGGTTTCTGTATCGGAGGCTTCTTATAGGCGAGAGGGGAGGCCGAGGGGGTGCCCGAGGCGGTTGCACCCCCAATCGCGGGCCAGGCCTAGCCGCGTGGCCAGGGGTGTGGCCCCCTCGAGGCCCTTCTTCGTCTCGTCTTCTGGCTCCGTGTTCCCCTCGGTGAAATATTGACTTTGGCTTTTGTCCCATCCAATTCCGACACTACAAGGAATCTGGCTATATATGACCCTCTATTTTCGTCACAGAATCGTCACAATAGTCCATTTATGACGATTCTATGATGATTTTGAGATCGTCGAAAGCTGAGCGTCGCTAATGAACTATAACGATGTTTTGGTAAAATCATCGTAACCATCTATGACGATATTGGATCGTCATAACCGTTATGACGATCCAATATCGTCACGGCCAAATTGGCCTCGCCAGGTCAGATCCTACGTGGCCAATCCGACGTGGCAAGAAATCAGCCTGGTCCATTTTGTTGGTCTATATGGGCCAAGCCCAAATAATTTCAGCCTTTCATTAACTAGACCTTAGACTTTTCAATGCTCTTCTTCTTTTAGGCCTAGGCCTTTTATAATCCATTTAATCATTGGGCTTTGGCCATTTTCGGTCCTTCTAAGTTTTGGGCTTCGGCCTATTCAAAGTACATTTCATTTTCCTTTTTTGCCTTTATATTCTTTTTATTCTGAATTGTACACTGTTCAGTATCAGAATTTTTATGGTCGAGGCCTATTTAGAGCCCAAATACGATCTATTTCACTGGTAGAACAGACAAGCAAACCAAATAATCCACAAATAAATCAAATTACAATCGCAACATTTAACCAAACATAAGTCTCATATGTTGATAATTGATGACCCACAAGTATAGGGGTGTATCGCAGTATTTTCGATAAGTAAGAGTGTCGAACCCAACGAGGAGCAGAAGGTGCTGGCTAGTGGTATGGATCAGGAATTCTCTGCAAATACTTAGCAAACGTATTTTTAGGGGTTTTCGATAAAGCAAGTAAACAAAGTACGAGTAAATAAAAGACAGTAAGAATGAATGCAGCAAGTGGCCCAATCCTTTATGCAGCAAAGGACAAGCCGGTTGTATTTCTATAGATGACCAAACGTTCTCAAGGACACATGGGAAGACTGTCAAGTGCTTTCTCTTCATATAGTCGATTAATCTTCTCTAGCTTGCTAATTGTTGTGTGGGTGAACCTGTGCTAATGTACCGCCCCATCCAAGACTAAATACATACTTGTGATGAAACCCCCTTGCAAACATCCATAAGTACAAGAAAGTAATTAAGGTAGAAACCTAACCACATCTTTAAACTCTAAGACCCTTACGTCCCTTGTGCAATGGTTTCCTAACGGGGGTTCAGTTTTCTGTCACTCCGGCAACCCCTACGATTAGTAGCCAAATACACAATGCATTCCCCTAGGCCCATATAGGTGAAGTGTCATGTAGTCGACGTTCACATGACACCACTAGAAGAAGTACATCACAACTTAAATAACAATCTATTGAATCTTTCTCAACACAACTCCACTACTAACAACAAGACTTCTCCCATGTCCTCAAGAACAAAATGAACTACTCACAAGACATCATATGGATCATGATCAAAGATGGAATAATGATGTATAAAAATCAGAACATAAACAATAATTCAATGGTTCACTCAATAGCATCAACTACAAAGAGTAATCAACACCGGGAAAGTTTCTCCTATGAACTATGCAAGATTCAACGCAATTGTTACAGCAATATGGAGATGGTGATGAGGGTGCTGATGGTGATGATGGTGGTGATGATGATGATGATCCCGATGAAGTCCAGCTTGATGGTGGTGTTGATGGCGACGATCTCCCCTCTCCGGGAAGGAATTCCCCTGGCAAAAATCTGTCTGCCGGAGAGATCTTTCTCTCTCGGTGTTTTCCGCCCCGCAGAGGCGGCGGAATCTTTTTGTGGTTGCTCCCCCAGTCTTAGGGTTTAGGGAGGTTGATATACGCCAGAGGGGAGAGGCTGTAGTGGGCCAGGGCGGCCACACCACTCCCTGGCGCGGCTTAGGCTTGCCCGCGCCATGGGATGGTGTGGGCCCCCTGTGGCCCACCTCCACTCCATCTTCTGGCATCCATAGTCTTCTGGAAAAATAGGATTTTCCATATATTTTCCCGGATTTTCTGATCTTCACGAATTTTGCCTCCAAACAGCACCTTTTCCATCAGAATCCTGACTACAGCGGTCCATGCTCCAAAAGTCATCAACCATGCAAAAACAGATGAAATAACATACGTATCACCTCTCAATACGGAATATATCAATGAATAATAGTGAATTAAGACATAGAATAGTGAAGCAAAATGGATGTATCAACTCCCCCCAAGATTAGACTTCGCTTGCCCCCAAGCGAAACTGAGCTCAATAAACATGGCCTCAGGTTTATGGAGTGAAGAGTCGATAAAAGGATACGGACAAGAAGCATCACATTCATCTAATACATAGATCATAATAGAAAAAAAACTCACTATTATATAACTCAACTTGCAATGAGTAAAGGAAACACAATAAAGATACATAAAGTGAATCATAATTGGTAATGGCAAACTTAGCTCTTGGTCGAAGAATAGTTGATTATTTGCTGGAGTTCACAAATAGCTGGTTTTTCAATGAAAGCTTTCAAAGTAGTAAACTTCAAGATAAGAGCAATGTGCAAAACAAGGAACATAAGAAACATGATTGAATAAATCATCATATGAATGAATGAAACACATCAACTCAAAGTACTTGCTGAGATAGAAGGGAATAGGTTTACTGACTCAACTACAAAGTAAAAGAAAGGCCCTTCGCAGAGGGAAGCAGGGATTGCAAGTCTTATAAAGAGCTCCCAAAAATTATGATACTTACTAGCTTTCAGCTCTCATTGCCCCTATCATAGGCATCTTTAGGTGATTAAGGTTAAAGTGACACAACTAAGAGGATATGCTTGACAAGTTATATGTTGAAATCTCATGCCCCTTACTTATGAGTACCGATCCTCATGCTACTCAACTTCAGTCACGAGTAAGCTCTTGTCATTGTAAATACATGCGTATCATTGAGAACCGCCAACGGGGTACCCCTTGCACATGACACAGGAGCTATCCCATAATCAAAATGACAAGGCAAGCAGACAGTGAGCATCTCAGCGATCTTTTTATTTGCTATTTGCATAGGTTTTTATCGAGGATGCTTCATAGAATGCTCACTATAGTTATGCTGCAAGTTTCCACCATGATTAGGCATGGCTTAGGCTAGCGGCCCAGGCGTTTCTCTAACACACATATAAACTCCATGATCTTACAAGTTCCACTTTTATTTCACACCGCTGGGATCCATAAGCAAAAGAACATGATATCAACTAGGTACAAGTACCAATGAGGTGTTGAAAGCGGTTCCCATGATACATGGTTCGGCTAACTTCAACTCATAAAGCGTAAGCATATACACAACAAAGAAGGACCCAATCGTTCAAGTTTATTAAATGCAAGAAAGTAAAGTGTGCCATCAAGTTCGTGAGAGCTTTAATCACTAATTTTCGCATAACAAGTTTAATTTGGGAGGTAGATAAAACAAGAATTTACTTGGAATAGCAGTAATGCTACTAGGTACGTATGGTGGACACAAATGGCAAAGGTTTTGGTTTAAAGGAGGTGGATGCACAAGAAGAATTCCCTCTCAGTACAGGTTTTTGGCTAGCAAGGCTGGGTAGCAAGTATAAGAGTTGAAGGAAACAAACACACATACAAGTGATAAAAACAAACATGCAATCTTCCTTGGAAGCACAAAAGATCTTAACTAGAGAATACTAGACTTATGAGCAAATCAAGAAAGAAAGATGATGAAATTATTTTTCTCTAGAGTACTTCTATCTTTTTCTTTTCAACTCTCAAAAAGGTGTTGCTACTGACCGAGCCAGGTTTGCCAAAACCAACTAAATTAACTCAATGATCCCAAAGTGCTACCAATACTAACAACAAGATCAATCATATAACCACGAATTGAAAACTAACATAAGCTATGCAAAAGGGTGAATGATAGAACTTCTCATTAATATTCCATAACGGCAACTCACACCAAGGGACACAAATCTAACAAGAGAGGGGACACTTCCATAATGCAAACCATACTACATAATAACCCCTCTATTCATGATATGACTCTACTAATAAGGTAAAAAGATAGAAGATAGTGATATGATACCGCGGCACTCCCCCAAGCTTCGAACAAACCAAGGGGATGCCAAACCTGATGACGAATTACTCCTTTGGTAGTGGTGGTGGTATCCTCTTAATGAGCTCTTTGATAAGTTTCCCAAAGTCCTCAATCTCGAAGGTGAGATTACGAATCAGCTGTGATTTTTGCTCAATGCGGCTGATGATCATGTCGTGTTGAGAATTCCAGCTCTTGCTATTCTTTCCCCACTCTTCCTCCTTAAAGTCTTCTTTTCCTGCATGGCTAGAACGAGGCAAATCCCAATTGGAGGGTAATTTCCCTTTGGGCATATTCTGGTATTAATGCTCATGAATAAGAGTGTGGAAAGGATTCTTGGTGCGTGGAGGAAGTGACCAGGGATCTGAACGGTGATGAGGAGGCTTCCCTCCAATGGCTGGGTTTGCCACCACTCCAATGCTTGCAACGGTAGTGCCGGTGTGCGGACGTTGGCCTTTCTCCTCTTCACCTTCACTCTTGATCTCCTTCTCCTTCCCAGGGTCTTGGAGGTCTTCCTCCATGGGCTCCTTCCCTTTATCCTTGGCAAACACCATTGTCCTTCAAGGCTTCAAGAATAGTTCCTGGCAGAAATAGATCGAAACAAAAGCATGACGAAAACATGATATATGAACCTCGAGAGATCCGGGGGGTTATATATTACGAAGTTTCATATCAAAAGGAAGGTACTGGGAGAAAACGAGTCGGAGGCGGAGTCCTGGGTGGCCTCACCACCTGGTGGCGCGGCCAGGGGTGGGCCCGCACCATGGGGTGGTGTGGGCCACCCTGGCTCCGTTTCCATCCCTTTTTCGCTTCGTAACTTTCCTTATTGACTGAAAACTACAAAAATATAGTTGGATTGTATTTTTGCGGAACTTTTCTTACCAGAACTGTTACCTAGTTGAAAACGGACTCTGCAGGTCTCTGAATTTGGTATTGAGTGGATCCTTCCGGTGTCATCACTTGAATATCATCAATATCTTCATCTTCATATACTTATCACTTGAGTCATAAAACCTTTCTCTTCCTTATTACGCCATTATCTCCACTTCCTGGAAATTTCTTTCACACAAAACTTCACACAGTTCTTATTAGCAACATTAGTATAAGTGAAGTGATAAAACCTTTTGAGTCCAACTTCAACTGAAAACCATCAAAACACAGGACACTGTAGCAACTCCTTCCAAAAACCCAAAAAGAATTCAAAAAGGAAATCGAATAAAGAAGCAAATGCAAGATTGGCAAAATCTGTCAAAACAGACCAGCAGGTAAAGATCAATTTTTTAGAAAATCTTCTGTTGCTCAAATAAAAAAGTGCAAAACTAACGAAAGTTAAATAACAACCTGGGGCAGAAGCAAAAAAATTACAGCTCAATCCGATATATAGAGATCTCTCACGAATTATTACGGTGAAGCACAAAAATCTATTTCGGGACAACAACTTCCCCAAATCTTACTTCTCTCTCATTAGGGGTTGATCTTGACACAAAAACCAAAAAAAACGGATAAAGAGCGGTTATTACCGAAGTAATAACTTCCAAGACTTAAAGAAACAAAAAAAAACAAAAAGCAAAAACAAATTGGGTTGTCTCCCATAAAGCTCTTTCTTTATAGCCATTAAGATGGGCATGATAATTTTGAAGAAGCTCTCATAGGGATATGAATTGAAGTGAAAGAGAGCATTAAGAAGCAAAAACACACACACATTTAAGTCTAACCCACTTCCTATGCAAGGGGATTTTGTAAATAAACAAGTTATTAAAACCAAAGGCAACTTGCATAAGAAGGCAAAAGAAATGCAACATAAAGACTTTCAGCATAAAACGAGGGAACTTGATATTATTGAGATGCATAAGAACGCTTTTCCCTCTCTCATAGTAACTTTCAGTATCATGCATAAACTTAACAATATAGCTATCACAAGGACTATCATAGCAATGATCACTTATTCTAACAGAAAACACGGGAATATTATCCCTCATAACACTACTATGTGAAACAATATTAGAGGTATCCTTACAAAGGATAGTGTGTCCCTCTTCCTCATATTTAGCAACAAAGTCTTTCACATTTGCTACAATAGGTTCATCAACCATTTGTTTGTAAGGTTGAATAGCTTTATTCATACTTTCATTATCCATACTACCTATCATAGAATGTTCCTTTACCTTAACTAGAAAAGGCATTTTCTCAATATAAGGTTCAGGTAAAACATGATTAGTAGTATAAACTTCAGTACTTCTTGCAGGAACACTCTTTATAAGGTTCATGATACTTATTCCACTTCTTTTTAGGCACTTCAATGTAGGAAGCAAAGGCCTTAAAATAAGAAGCAATATCTTGAGAGTCTAGATCATAAGCATTTTTAATATTTTGAAAGTCATCGGTTCCCATAAAAGATTCAATGCATTCATAATCATAATTTATACCTGACTTTCTACCTTTGTCATTCTCCCAAGCTTCAGCATTGTCTTGAATACGATCTAGAAGGTCCCATTTAACTTCTTCTTCCATGCGAGTGAATGATCCAGCACAAGAAGCATCCAATAAATCCTTGTCATGTAGAGGGAGCCTTGCATAAAAGTTGTTGATAATAATATTGTTGGGGAGCTCATGAATGGGACATTTGAGCATTAGTAACTTCAATCTCCCCCAAGCTTGAGCTGTACTCTCTCCATCAAGAGGCCAAAAGTTGTATATTTGATTCCGATCTTTATGAATCTCACTAGGAGGATAAAACTTTGAATAAAAGAGAGGCACTATTTCCTCCCATTCTAGAGCTTGACCATTCTTCAGCAGCTTATACCATTCCTCAGCTCTTCCTTTCAGTGATAATGAGAATAACTTCTTCTTAACTTGATCTGTAGTAATACCTGCACACTTGAACAACCCGCATAATTCGTGTATAAAGAGTAAATGATCACCGGGATGGACAATTCCATCCCCAACATAGTAGTTATCCATAACACGATCAATAATTCTTGTAGGTATTTTGAAAACATCTTTCTCAGTAGGTGGTGGCTTATCTACTACCTTAGCAGTGGTAGTAGCACTACCAAATAAGAAACTCAGCGAATTATCCATAACGAAAATAAAGAAACTAGCAGAAGTAAACAATACTCACAGTAGAAGTTTCCTTTACCAGTTCCACTCTCCAATAGCGCTTCACTCCCCGGCAACGGCGGCAGAAAATAGTCTTGATGACCCACAAGTATAGGGGGTGTATCGCAGTATTTTCGATAAGTAAGAGTGTCGAACCCAACGAGGAGCAGAAGGTGCTGGTAGTGGTATGGATCATGAATTCTCTGCAAATACTTAGAAAACGGATTTTTAGGGGTTTTCGATAAAGCAAGTAAACAAAGTACGAGTAAATAAAAGACAGTAAGAATGAATGCAGCAAGTGGCCCAATCCTTTATGCAGCAAAGGACAAGCCGGTTGTATTTCTATAGATGACCAAACGTTCTCAAGGACACATGGGAAGACTGTCAAGTGCTTTCGCTTCATATAGTCGATTAATCTTCTCTAGCTTGCTAAGTGTTGTGTGGGTGAACCTATGCTAATGTATGGCCCCATCCAAGACTAAATACATACTTGTGATTAAACCCCCTTGCAAACATCCATAAGTACAAGAAAGTAATTAAGGTAGAAACCTAACCACAGCTTTAAACTCTAAGACCCTTACGTCCCTTGTGCAATGGTTTCCTAACGGGGGTTCAGGTTTCTGTCACTCCGGCAACCCCTACGATTAGTAGCCAAATACACAATGCATTCCCCTAGGCCCATATAGGTGAAGTGTCATGTAGTCGACATTCACATGACACCACTAGAAGAAGTACACCACAACTTAAATATCAAACTATTGAATCTTTCTGAACATAACTCCACTACTAACAACATGACTTCTCCCATGTCCCCAAGAACAAAATGAACTACTCACAAGACATCATATAGATCATGATAAGAGATGAAATAATGATGTATAACAATCTGAACATAAACAATAATTCAATGGTTCACTCAATAGCATCAACTACAAGGAGTAATCAACACCGGGAAAGTTTCCCCTATGAACTATGCAAGATTCAACGCAATTGTTACAGCAATATGGAGATGGTGATGAGGGTGCTGATGGTGATGATGGTGGTGATGATGATGATGATGATCCCGATGAAGTCCAGCTTGATGGTGGTGTTGATGGCGACGATCTCCCCTCTCCGGGAAGGAATTCCCCCGGCAGAAATCTGTCTGCCGGAGAGATCTTTCTCTCTCGGTGTTTTCCGCCCCGCAGAGGCGGCAGAATCTTTTTGTGGTCGCTCCCCCAGTCTTAGGGTTTCGGGAGGTTGATATACACTAGAGGGGAGAGGCTAGAGTGGGCCAGGGCGGCCACACCACTCCCTGGCGCGGCCTAGGCTCGCCCGCGCCATGGGGTGGTGTGGGCCCCCTGTGGCCCACCTCCACTCCATCTTCTGGCATCCTTAGTCTTCTGGAAAAATAGGATTTTCCTTATATTTTCCCGGATTTTCTGATCTTCACGAATTTTGCCTCCAAACAGCACCTTTTCCATCAGAATCCTGACTGCAGCGGTCCATGCTCCAAAAGTCTTCAACCATGCAAAAACAGATGAAATAACATAAGTATCACCTCTCAATACGAAATATATCAATGAATAATAGTGAATTAAGACATAGAATAGTGATGCAAAATGGACGTATCAATAATCAACACAGTTAAGATGCATTTCAAACACCAAGCATACACAAAAAGCAGAGAACACACGCTTTGACTAAGCAGGTACAAAGCAAGAAAGCAGAGAACACACGCTCTGACTAAGCAGGTACAAAGCGATCTCTCAGCGAGAGAGCAGCCAACTGATCAGTTGAGGCATTGGCCTGCTGCTAGGCACTAAGGAGAAGAGCTCCAAAGCTTCTGTCACCTTGGTCTTGAAAGCATCAGGCGACTCAATAAGATGAAGAACATGTCTGGTCCATCTCAACAAGCATTCTAGTATAACCTTAGCAGCATGATCATGATCCAGCTGATCAATAGGTGGGTGTACAAGCTTTCACCAAGCATCTGCACAAATTATACAAGTTATGTCCTGGCTCTTGAAGACAATCATCAGTACTGAATTAAAATCTACTATGAGATGGTATACTAGTAAAAAAAGATGGTCAAAGCACAGTTTACAAGTACAATGTATTACTTAACTAAAATAACTGTACAATGCATTTATATAGTCCTAACATTTAACTACAGCTGGTAGATACAATGCTCCATTAGAATAGTTGGCTGATAAATTTTTTGACCATAGAAGTGGTTGAGATGGACCATCATCCATATGGTTGTCCATGCAATCATAGCCAAATGTAAACTAGAACTTGCATAATTTAGCAGGATGATATTGTTCAGTTAGTATGGTAGTACCGACCTAGTATGTTAGTGGCCATGTCCCTAAAGCGGAGCTGGCGACGGCCCTGCTGTGCTTGATGCTCCAGGACGCGGAAGATGATATTGTAGGAGTAGAAGGTGACCACAGCTCCCACGACGAGGCAGAACATCCTGGCTGACCATCCCAGCGAACGTGAACGGCTGGCTCAGCAGCGACATGGCCACTATGGACATCGTCAGGTGGTACCCGCGGTTCAGCCATGAACCTACAGCATACATAGCAACATGTTAGTTCTGGACTTATGGTTCCAGGCTTCCAGCTAATTGACTAATGACTTAATCTAGATATATAGTAGTACAAGGCTAAATATAGAAGGACAAGGCTAAGTAAACAATTAATCGAGAATCATACTTGACTAATAATGGAGTATATGCTGTGGTGATTGGCTAATTGAGGAGACTCGTGATTAAGAAAAATGAAGTGCACATGGGGGATTAGGAACGTATGACTTCTATGGATAGTCAAGTTGCCTAACAATGTCTAACAACGTAGGGTGTACAAAACTGTGTATGCTTTTGGATAGTCAAATAGAATGATCTTAAGAAATTTCAGTTTCATAACCACTATAAACTACGATAACCAGATTTCTTATTCCATTGTAGATATTAAGATATGTTTACAACTTTACATACTTGAGCCACTCTTAACATATAAACATATGAGCAACAGTAAGAAAGAATAATATGTGCTATGTTTACTAAGTACAGTATGAATTAAAGGCAAGTTTTTTGTGACTCCATTTCTTATTCATTCTGTTCATGAACAATGTAACAGTAGCAACCATGTGACTCCATTAGTTTTATGTTAGTAGCTTTCCTTAACAAGTTCTATGAAGGCAACACATAATGCAAGTAAACAGAACATGATTAGATCGTGAACATTTGAAGAGGAGAAAAGGGAGGAACCGGGGGCTTATCTAGACCATGGAGATCATGAAGATGATTAGATAGTGAAGACCTAAAGACCTGAACACAAACTCTATGAAGTATACTACTTTATTGATCACAGTAGAACAGTCAAAAAGAAGAACAAGCAATACATGAATCACAGTAATCTGTCTGGACTAAGGGACACAACGCATCAATCTGTCTGAACTAGGGGACACCAAGCGTCAATACCCAAATTCAGGGAACCATTCCAGGACAATTCAGACCTTGTTCTGGGATCCAAGTAAACATACCAAATTCCTTAAGGCGTCGCTCTTACTAAAAGGTCAGATATGCTGGAGATGGACTACTCTTTGGTCTCTAGATAGCTTTGGGGCAAGGCAGCTTAGAGAAAAAGGCGCCAAGCATCCACCAAACAAACACAACCATGTTTTTGGAATCACAAACGGATCCAGGGGCTCCGGGGACTGGGGGAGACGGGGGGATGAGGTGGGTTGGCGGATATATACCTCGGGTGCCATCGCGGAAGGCCTTGGCGACGCGCTTGGGCGTCCTGCGCAGCCCCTCCCGGCGGTCGTCCTCGCCGAGGCCCACCAGCAGCACGCGCTCTGCCGCCTCCATGGCATCTCCCGCCTCATCGCCGCCACCGCCAAGCACCACGAGATCCTCCTCGTCGTTGTCGCACCCGCACGCAGCGGCTCCTCGAGGGCTCCCATGGCATGCATGCGGAAGGTATCCTGCTACTATTAGGCGGTGCCCGAGCGGGAGCGATGAGGGAAGAGGTGGTTTGAGGACACGACTCTGTTTCTCCGACGAGGCATCTATTGATCGAGATCGAGATAGAGAGAATCTCTGGATCGAGATCGAGAGAGGGGACAGAGGTGGCTGCGCGAGTAATCTCTGGATCGAGATCGAGAGAGGGGGCGTAGGTGGTGGTGGTGACACTTTGAGTTTGTGAGGCTGGGATGGGATCTGAGGAGGGAGGGATAGGGTGACCTAGCGAACGGGAGGGACGGGGATGGTTTGTCCAAACTGTCCCTTTCTTTTTCTCTTTTGGTGGGGGTGTTTGGGTCTTTTTATCTTTTGGTGTCCCTGTCTGAAATTTGAGGGGAGGAATTTTGTACGTTGGATGAGAGTATGAGACCATTTGCATGGTTGAGATCTGTGGTGGGGGTAATCCGTGGGTAGTCTATACGTGTCCTCTGATTGGCTGGCTCTATTCTACAGGGCAAATGGCCAATGTTATGGCTACAATTATGACATAGTTTTTAGATAACGACTCCATATTGTGCACACATGTGCATCATAGGATGACAAACAACGTGTCCTCTAATTGGCTGGAGGCGATCTGGAGGGTGTTGGTCGCTGTGTTAGGTTAGGGTTGGCTAGAGGGTAGGGTTTGGCTGGAGGCGATCTGGAGGGTGTCGGTCGCTGTGGTAGTGGCTGTAGTGGGGAGTTGGTGGCTGGAGGAACTCGAGGCCGGTCGCGTGTGAATCAGCGGCGGAGAGGAGAGGTCTGCGTGGCTCAGCGGCAGGCTCCTGAGCGAGGAAGAGGGGAGGGATCGAAGGGGAGGCTAGGGTTAGCCGCGAGGAAGAGTGGCGACGCCAGGAGGGGAAGTGAGGTGAGGGCAGGTGTGTTTGTTTGTGCAAACCGCAACCCTTGGATGAGAATTGATCAACCCAGACCAGACACGGATGGCCGATCCGTGGGAGGCAGATTCCTGCGATATGATTCGTCGCAAAAAAAGATATTTTCAAAGTGCCAAAAATGGGGTGTTTTGTGAAGCGACCATCAAATGAAAGTTTCAAAATGGTACCATCCTATTTTTCAAAAATACTAGACCATCTTGCATAGACAACGTCCCAACCGGGTAATCTCAAACCTTTCCGTCCACCCATGTTGAAAAAGACAAATTCCTACCGAATCGGTAGGAAGTGGGTCCAGTTTGAACTACAGGTATATGATCTGATGCTCATGATTTTTTGAAAAATCATTTTTATACTTACAATATGATGTTTCTTTAAAGATCCAATGTAAGTTTAGCGAGTCTCATCCCTTATCTTCATGCCCACCGTTTTGACCATAGTTTGTCATAGGAAAATTTTCAAACGGGCGTAAGATATTCAAAAATGGTCCGATCAATGTAAATCCTTCACGTGGTGTCATATTATGTGACATAGTTGCAAGAAAAAATACCGAACTTGGTTAATTGATTCCATCTCAAAAATACCTTCACAGAAATGACCTATCATGTTCTAGGTTTCTTGACTTTCAACCCAAACAACCAATGTTATGGCCAGTATCGCGCCATAGTTTGTGATAATGTGCCCATATTATGCACACATGTGTATCTTGGTATGGTGAACAATGTTGCAGGAGGAAGTTTTATTTTTTATCGCACGAAAAAGCCATTTTCTATTTTCCGAGCGCAAAAGGCGGGGTGTTTTGTGAAGCAACCACCAAATGGTTAATTCAAAATGCTACCACCCCATTTTTCAAAAATACTAGACCACCTTACATAAACAATATCCCAATTTGGGTATCTCAAACCTTTCCGTCCACCCCTGGCGAAAAAGATAAATTCCTGCCGAATCGGTAGGAAGTGGGTCCGGTTTGAACTACAGGTACAGGATCTGATGCCCATGATTTTTCTAAAAAAATCATTTGTAGACTCACAATATGATATTTCTTCAGAGATACAATTCAAGTTTAGTGAGGCTCGTCTCCTAGCTAAGAACCTTCATGCCCGCCGTTTTGATCATAGTTTGAAACGGGCGTAAGAAATTCAAAAATGGTCCGATCAATGTAAATCCTTCGCGTGGTGTCATATTATGTGATATAGTTGCAAGGAAAATACCAAACTTGGTTAATTGATTCCATCTTAAAAAGACCTTCACAGAAATGGCCTATCATGTTCGAGGTTTCTTGACTTTCAACCGATATATAGAGATCTCTCACGAATTATTACGGTGAAGCACAAAAATCTATTTCGGGACAACAACTTCCCCAAATCTTACTTCTCTCTCATTAGGGGTTGATCTTGACACAAAAACCAAAAAAAACGGATAAAGAGCGGTTATTACCGAAGTAATAACTTCCAAGACTTAAAGAAACAAAAAAAAACAAAAAGCAAAAACAAATTGGGTTGTCTCCCATAAAGCTCTTTCTTTATAGCCATTAAGATGGGCATGATAATTTTGAAGAAGCTCTCATAGGGATATGAATTGAAGTGAAAGAGAGCATTAAGAAGCAAAAACACACACACATTTAAGTCTAACCCACTTCCTATGCAAGGGGATTTTGTAAATAAACAAGTTATTAAAACCAAAGGCAACTTGCATAAGAAGGCAAAAGAAATGCAACATAAAGACTTTCAGCATAAAACGAGGGAACTTGATATTATTGAGATGCATAAGAACGCTTTTCCCTCTCTCATAGTAACTTTCAGTATCATGCATAAACTTAACAATATAGCTATCACAAGGACTATCATAGCAATGATCACTTATTCTAACAGAAAACACGGGAATATTATCCCTCATAACACTACTATGTGAAACAATATTAGAGGTATCCTTACAAAGGATAGTGTGTCCCTCTTCCTCATATTTAGCAACAAAGTCTTTCACATTTGCTACAATAGGTTCATCAACCATTTGTTTGTAAGGTTGAATAGCTTTATTCATACTTTCATTATCCATACTACCTATCATAGAATGTTCCTTTACCTTAACTAGAAAAGGCATTTTCTCAATATAAGGTTCAGGTAAAACATGATTAGTAGTATAAACTTCAGTACTTCTTGCAGGAACACTCTTTATAAGGTTCATGATACTTATTCCACTTCTTTTTAGGCACTTCAATGTAGGAAGCAAAGGCCTTAAAATAAGAAGCAATATCTTGAGAGTCTAGATCATAAGCATTTTTAATATTTTGAAAGTCATCGGTTCCCATAAAAGATTCAATGCATTCATAATCATAATTTATACCTGACTTTCTACCTTTGTCATTCTCCCAAGCTTCAGCATTGTCTTGAATACGATCTAGAAGGTCCCATTTAACTTCTTCTTCCATGCGAGTGAATGATCCAGCACAAGAAGCATCCAATAAATCCTTGTCATGTAGAGGGAGCCTTGCATAAAAGTTGTTGATAATAATATTGTTGGGGAGCTCATGAATGGGACATTTGAGCATTAGTAACTTCAATCTCCCCCAAGCTTGAGCTGTACTCTCTCCATCAAGAGGCCAAAAGTTGTATATTTGATTCCGATCTTTATGAATCTCACTAGGAGGATAAAACTTTGAATAAAAGAGAGGCACTATTTCCTCCCATTCTAGAGCTTGACCATTCTTCAGCAGCTTATACCATTCCTCAGCTCTTCCTTTCAGTGATAATGAGAATAACTTCTTCTTAACTTGATCTGTAGTAATACCTGCACACTTGAACAACCCGCATAATTCGTGTATAAAGAGTAAATGATCACCGGGATGGACAATTCCATCCCCAACATAGTAGTTATCCATAACACGATCAATAATTCTTGTAGGTATTTTGAAAACATCTTTCTCAGTAGGTGGTGGCTTATCTACTACCTTAGCAGTGGTAGTAGCACTACCAAATAAGAAACTCAGCGAATTATCCATAACGAAAATAAAGAAACTAGCAGAAGTAAACAATACTCACAGTAGAAGTTTCCTTTACCAGTTCCACTCTCCAATAGCGCTTCACTCCCCGGCAACGGCGGCAGAAAATAGTCTTGATGACCCACAAGTATAGGGGGTGTATCGCAGTATTTTCGATAAGTAAGAGTGTCGAACCCAACGAGGAGCAGAAGGTGCTGGTAGTGGTATGGATCATGAATTCTCTGCAAATACTTAGAAAACGGATTTTTAGGGGTTTTCGATAAAGCAAGTAAACAAAGTACGAGTAAATAAAAGACAGTAAGAATGAATGCAGCAAGTGGCCCAATCCTTTATGCAGCAAAGGACAAGCCGGTTGTATTTCTATAGATGACCAAACGTTCTCAAGGACACATGGGAAGACTGTCAAGTGCTTTCGCTTCATATAGTCGATTAATCTTCTCTAGCTTGCTAAGTGTTGTGTGGGTGAACCTATGCTAATGTATGGCCCCATCCAAGACTAAATACATACTTGTGATTAAACCCCCTTGCAAACATCCATAAGTACAAGAAAGTAATTAAGGTAGAAACCTAACCACAGCTTTAAACTCTAAGACCCTTACGTCCCTTGTGCAATGGTTTCCTAACGGGGGTTCAGGTTTCTGTCACTCCGGCAACCCCTACGATTAGTAGCCAAATACACAATGCATTCCCCTAGGCCCATATAGGTGAAGTGTCATGTAGTCGACATTCACATGACACCACTAGAAGAAGTACACCACAACTTAAATATCAAACTATTGAATCTTTCTGAACATAACTCCACTACTAACAACATGACTTCTCCCATGTCCCCAAGAACAAAATGAACTACTCACAAGACATCATATAGATCATGATAAGAGATGAAATAATGATGTATAACAATCTGAACATAAACAATAATTCAATGGTTCACTCAATAGCATCAACTACAAGGAGTAATCAACACCGGGAAAGTTTCCCCTATGAACTATGCAAGATTCAACGCAATTGTTACAGCAATATGGAGATGGTGATGAGGGTGCTGATGGTGATGATGGTGGTGATGATGATGATGATGATCCCGATGAAGTCCAGCTTGATGGTGGTGTTGATGGCGACGATCTCCCCTCTCCGGGAAGGAATTCCCCCGGCAGAAATCTGTCTGCCGGAGAGATCTTTCTCTCTCGGTGTTTTCCGCCCCGCAGAGGCGGCAGAATCTTTTTGTGGTCGCTCCCCCAGTCTTAGGGTTTCGGGAGGTTGATATACACTAGAGGGGAGAGGCTAGAGTGGGCCAGGGCGGCCACACCACTCCCTGGCGCGGCCTAGGCTCGCCCGCGCCATGGGGTGGTGTGGGCCCCCTGTGGCCCACCTCCACTCCATCTTCTGGCATCCTTAGTCTTCTGGAAAAATAGGATTTTCCTTATATTTTCCCGGATTTTCTGATCTTCACGAATTTTGCCTCCAAACAGCACCTTTTCCATCAGAATCCTGACTGCAGCGGTCCATGCTCCAAAAGTCTTCAACCATGCAAAAACAGATGAAATAACATAAGTATCACCTCTCAATACGAAATATATCAATGAATAATAGTGAATTAAGACATAGAATAGTGATGCAAAATGGACGTATCAATAATCAACACAGTTAAGATGCATTTCAAACACCAAGCATACACAAAAAGCAGAGAACACACGCTTTGACTAAGCAGGTACAAAGCAAGAAAGCAGAGAACACACGCTCTGACTAAGCAGGTACAAAGCGATCTCTCAGCGAGAGAGCAGCCAACTGATCAGTTGAGGCATTGGCCTGCTGCTAGGCACTAAGGAGAAGAGCTCCAAAGCTTCTGTCACCTTGGTCTTGAAAGCATCAGGCGACTCAATAAGATGAAGAACATGTCTGGTCCATCTCAACAAGCATTCTAGTATAACCTTAGCAGCATGATCATGATCCAGCTGATCAATAGGTGGGTGTACAAGCTTTCACCAAGCATCTGCACAAATTATACAAGTTATGTCCTGGCTCTTGAAGACAATCATCAGTACTGAATTAAAATCTACTATGAGATGGTATACTAGTAAAAAAAGATGGTCAAAGCACAGTTTACAAGTACAATGTATTACTTAACTAAAATAACTGTACAATGCATTTATATAGTCCTAACATTTAACTACAGCTGGTAGATACAATGCTCCATTAGAATAGTTGGCTGATAAATTTTTTGACCATAGAAGTGGTTGAGATGGACCATCATCCATATGGTTGTCCATGCAATCATAGCCAAATGTAAACTAGAACTTGCATAATTTAGCAGGATGATATTGTTCAGTTAGTATGGTAGTACCGACCTAGTATGTTAGTGGCCATGTCCCTAAAGCGGAGCTGGCGACGGCCCTGCTGTGCTTGATGCTCCAGGACGCGGAAGATGATATTGTAGGAGTAGAAGGTGACCACAGCTCCCACGACGAGGCAGAACATCCTGGCTGACCATCCCAGCGAACGTGAACGGCTGGCTCAGCAGCGACATGGCCACTATGGACATCGTCAGGTGGTACCCGCGGTTCAGCCATGAACCTACAGCATACATAGCAACATGTTAGTTCTGGACTTATGGTTCCAGGCTTCCAGCTAATTGACTAATGACTTAATCTAGATATATAGTAGTACAAGGCTAAATATAGAAGGACAAGGCTAAGTAAACAATTAATCGAGAATCATACTTGACTAATAATGGAGTATATGCTGTGGTGATTGGCTAATTGAGGAGACTCGTGATTAAGAAAAATGAAGTGCACATGGGGGATTAGGAACGTATGACTTCTATGGATAGTCAAGTTGCCTAACAATGTCTAACAACGTAGGGTGTACAAAACTGTGTATGCTTTTGGATAGTCAAATAGAATGATCTTAAGAAATTTCAGTTTCATAACCACTATAAACTACGATAACCAGATTTCTTATTCCATTGTAGATATTAAGATATGTTTACAACTTTACATACTTGAGCCACTCTTAACATATAAACATATGAGCAACAGTAAGAAAGAATAATATGTGCTATGTTTACTAAGTACAGTATGAATTAAAGGCAAGTTTTTTGTGACTCCATTTCTTATTCATTCTGTTCATGAACAATGTAACAGTAGCAACCATGTGACTCCATTAGTTTTATGTTAGTAGCTTTCCTTAACAAGTTCTATGAAGGCAACACATAATGCAAGTAAACAGAACATGATTAGATCGTGAACATTTGAAGAGGAGAAAAGGGAGGAACCGGGGGCTTATCTAGACCATGGAGATCATGAAGATGATTAGATAGTGAAGACCTAAAGACCTGAACACAAACTCTATGAAGTATACTACTTTATTGATCACAGTAGAACAGTCAAAAAGAAGAACAAGCAATACATGAATCACAGTAATCTGTCTGGACTAAGGGACACAACGCATCAATCTGTCTGAACTAGGGGACACCAAGCGTCAATACCCAAATTCAGGGAACCATTCCAGGACAATTCAGACCTTGTTCTGGGATCCAAGTAAACATACCAAATTCCTTAAGGCGTCGCTCTTACTAAAAGGTCAGATATGCTGGAGATGGACTACTCTTTGGTCTCTAGATAGCTTTGGGGCAAGGCAGCTTAGAGAAAAAGGCGCCAAGCATCCACCAAACAAACACAACCATGTTTTTGGAATCACAAACGGATCCAGGGGCTCCGGGGACTGGGGGAGACGGGGGGATGAGGTGGGTTGGCGGATATATACCTCGGGTGCCATCGCGGAAGGCCTTGGCGACGCGCTTGGGCGTCCTGCGCAGCCCCTCCCGGCGGTCGTCCTCGCCGAGGCCCACCAGCAGCACGCGCTCTGCCGCCTCCATGGCATCTCCCGCCTCATCGCCGCCACCGCCAAGCACCACGAGATCCTCCTCGTCGTTGTCGCACCCGCACGCAGCGGCTCCTCGAGGGCTCCCATGGCATGCATGCGGAAGGTATCCTGCTACTATTAGGCGGTGCCCGAGCGGGAGCGATGAGGGAAGAGGTGGTTTGAGGACACGACTCTGTTTCTCCGACGAGGCATCTATTGATCGAGATCGAGATAGAGAGAATCTCTGGATCGAGATCGAGAGAGGGGACAGAGGTGGCTGCGCGAGTAATCTCTGGATCGAGATCGAGAGAGGGGGCGTAGGTGGTGGTGGTGACACTTTGAGTTTGTGAGGCTGGGATGGGATCTGAGGAGGGAGGGATAGGGTGACCTAGCGAACGGGAGGGACGGGGATGGTTTGTCCAAACTGTCCCTTTCTTTTTCTCTTTTGGTGGGGGTGTTTGGGTCTTTTTATCTTTTGGTGTCCCTGTCTGAAATTTGAGGGGAGGAATTTTGTACGTTGGATGAGAGTATGAGACCATTTGCATGGTTGAGATCTGTGGTGGGGGTAATCCGTGGGTAGTCTATACGTGTCCTCTGATTGGCTGGCTCTATTCTACAGGGCAAATGGCCAATGTTATGGCTACAATTATGACATAGTTTTTAGATAACGACTCCATATTGTGCACACATGTGCATCATAGGATGACAAACAACGTGTCCTCTAATTGGCTGGAGGCGATCTGGAGGGTGTTGGTCGCTGTGTTAGGTTAGGGTTGGCTAGAGGGTAGGGTTTGGCTGGAGGCGATCTGGAGGGTGTCGGTCGCTGTGGTAGTGGCTGTAGTGGGGAGTTGGTGGCTGGAGGAACTCGAGGCCGGTCGCGTGTGAATCAGCGGCGGAGAGGAGAGGTCTGCGTGGCTCAGCGGCAGGCTCCTGAGCGAGGAAGAGGGGAGGGATCGAAGGGGAGGCTAGGGTTAGCCGCGAGGAAGAGTGGCGACGCCAGGAGGGGAAGTGAGGTGAGGGCAGGTGTGTTTGTTTGTGCAAACCGCAACCCTTGGATGAGAATTGATCAACCCAGACCAGACACGGATGGCCGATCCGTGGGAGGCAGATTCCTGCGATATGATTCGTCGCAAAAAAAGATATTTTCAAAGTGCCAAAAATGGGGTGTTTTGTGAAGCGACCATCAAATGAAAGTTTCAAAATGGTACCATCCTATTTTTCAAAAATACTAGACCATCTTGCATAGACAACGTCCCAACCGGGTAATCTCAAACCTTTCCGTCCACCCATGTTGAAAAAGACAAATTCCTACCGAATCGGTAGGAAGTGGGTCCAGTTTGAACTACAGGTATATGATCTGATGCTCATGATTTTTTGAAAAATCATTTTTATACTTACAATATGATGTTTCTTTAAAGATCCAATGTAAGTTTAGCGAGTCTCATCCCTTATCTTCATGCCCACCGTTTTGACCATAGTTTGTCATAGGAAAATTTTCAAACGGGCGTAAGATATTCAAAAATGGTCCGATCAATGTAAATCCTTCACGTGGTGTCATATTATGTGACATAGTTGCAAGAAAAAATACCGAACTTGGTTAATTGATTCCATCTCAAAAATACCTTCACAGAAATGACCTATCATGTTCTAGGTTTCTTGACTTTCAACCCAAACAACCAATGTTATGGCCAGTATCGCGCCATAGTTTGTGATAATGTGCCCATATTATGCACACATGTGTATCTTGGTATGGTGAACAATGTTGCAGGAGGAAGTTTTATTTTTTATCGCACGAAAAAGCCATTTTCTATTTTCCGAGCGCAAAAGGCGGGGTGTTTTGTGAAGCAACCACCAAATGGTTAATTCAAAATGCTACCACCCCATTTTTCAAAAATACTAGACCACCTTACATAAACAATATCCCAATTTGGGTATCTCAAACCTTTCCGTCCACCCCTGGCGAAAAAGATAAATTCCCGCCGAATCGGTAGGAAGTGGGTCCGGTTTGAACTACAGGTACAGGATCTGATGCCCATGATTTTTCTAAAAAAATCATTTGTAGACTCACAATATGATATTTCTTCAGAGATACAATTCAAGTTTAGTGAGGCTCGTCTCCTAGCTAAGAACCTTCATGCCCGCCGTTTTGATCATAGTTTGAAACGGGCGTAAGAAATTCAAAAATGGTCCGATCAATGTAAATCCTTCGCGTGGTGTCATATTATGTGATATAGTTGCAAGGAAAATACCAAACTTGGTTAATTGATTCCATCTTAAAAAGACCTTCACAGAAATGGCCTATCATGTTCGAGGTTTCTTGACTTTCAACCGAAACGACCAATGTTATTGCCAGAATCGCGCCATAGTTTGTGTTAATATGCCCATATTATGCATACATATGCATATTGGGATTGTGAACAATGTTGCAAGAGGAAGTTTTATTTTTCGTCGCACAGAAAAGCCATTTTCCATTTTCCGAGTGCAAAAAATGGGGTGTTTTGTGAAGTAACCACCAAATGATTAATTCAAAATGCTACCACCACATTTTTAAAAAATACTAAACCACCTTACATGGACAATATCCCAATTTGGGTATCTCAAACCTTTTCGTCCATCCTTGGCGAAAAAGTCAAATTCCTGCCGAATCGGTAGGAAGTGGGTCCGGTTTGAACTACAGGTACATGATCTGATGTCAATAATTTTTATAAAAAATCATTTTTAGACTCACAATATGATATTTCTTCAGAGATACAATTCAAGTTTAGTGAGGCTCGGCTCCTAGCTAAGAACCTTCATGCCCGCCGTTTTGACCATAGTTTGAAACGGGCGTAAGAAATTCAAAAACGGTCCGATCAATGTAAATCCTTCATGTGGTGTCATATTATGTGACATAGTTGTAAGAGAAAATACCAAACTTGGTTAATTGATTGCATCTCAAAAAAACCTTCACAGAAATGACCTATCATGTTCGAGGTTTCATGGCTTTCAGGCCAAACGACCAATGTTATGGCCAGAATCGGGTCATAGTTTGTGATAATATGCCCATATTATGCACACATGTGCATCTTGGGATGGCGAACAATGTTGCATGAGGAAGTTTTCCTTTTCGTCGCACGGAAAAACTATTTTCCATTTTCCGAGCGCAAAAAATGGGGTGTTTTGTGAAGCAACCACGAAATGGTTAATTCAAAATGTTACCACCCCATTTTTCAAAAATAGTAGACCACCTTACATAAACAATATACCAATTTGAGTATCTCAAACCTTTTCCTCCACCCCTGGCGAAAAAGACAAATTCCCGTCGAATCGGTACGAAATGGGTCCAGTTTGAACTACAGGTACATAATATGATGCTCATGATTTTTTGCAAAAGTCATTTTTAGGCTCACAATATGATGTTTCTTCAGAGATCCACTGAAAGTTTATAAAAATTTAGAGGTAAAAATCAATTATTTTGGACTTTATAAGAAAAATATACAAAAGAATTGAGAAACAAAAAAAGAAAAACACAGTCGGCCCGGACCTAATATACAATAGGCAAGGTCAATCCGGCCCATGGATGCACCGCAGCCCGCTTCACTTCCCAGGCTGCTGGCCCATTCCGTTGAGAGAAGTTGAAAGAAGAAAAGGGAGGATGTTCCGAGGCCCAGGCCAAACACACGGTTTCTTAGTTAATAAAACAAATGCGCGCGTAATTAACACGAAGCACTCTTTGGCCTGTTGGTTCGCTTTGTCGCTTGGGAAAGTTTCCCGAGGCATCGCGTGTTTGATCCCCAGGCTGGATGTTTTTTGCCATTTATACATTTAAAGGATATGCGGCCGGTGAGTGAATAAAAGTAAGTGACAGCCACATATTAACAAAAAGACGGTATGTCCTGGTGGTTCGATACACTTCAGCAAAGATCTAATAGGGATCGTTGGTTCGATCCCCCTTTAGGAAATTTTGCCATTTATACTTCATAAGGAGATGCCGCCGTGGACAAGCCACGTATAAAAGAAATTGTCGTTGGATTGAGGACAAGTACGCCATGAGGGGGTCCTCGAGGCGTGCGGAAGAGAGGGGTGTGAGACGTACGATGTTCCGGGACGGTGAGCACACAAGTTTACCCAGGTTCGAATCCGCCGGCTTTGAACGGATCCTACTCCTACTAGCAATCCAGTAATACGGCAGAGCCAGATATGGGTTACAAGGGTTTCGCCTGTGCGAGTTGAAGGTCTAAAGTATTGGGTTGTAAGGTGTTGTCTTAAAGGCTCTCCCTAGGACGGCTTATATAGATATCCGGCCTAGGGTTTATAGGAGAGATCAATCCGGCTACGACTAAGAGTTGGTTACAAACTACATCTTGAACTACAAGTAACATTATGGGCCTAAGTCGGTAAGTCTTCTGGGCCTTCCCGTAGTCGGATCGGACTCCGGCTTCTCTCTCTAACTGGGCCGCTCGTGAAGCAAAGCTCTAACCCGAAGTGGGCCACCCTGGTCAGTGAGGAACTGTGAGGATACCCGGAAAGTATATCCCCAATAGTAGTCCAGAGGCCTCCAAGATCCAAAGTCGGATTTTATCATCGTCTAGCTTGATCTTCGGCTTGCAGAATCTTGAAGGGTTCCTGAAACTTCACAACAAAAAATACGATCCGGGTCTTAAAATTAAGTCGGACCTTGCAATTGGTTACTCGGATTTTACAGCTCGCTTTTAAACTAAGCCGGAACTTGGTCTCTAACGCCACCTGACACAAGCATGGTCAAGTCACGTCATCTGACAGACGTTCCATCAGCACGACCATTGGTGGGTCCGCGGTTCGCGGAACCGAGGCGCCGTTTCAATGCGTGCGTGGAGATCGAGGCGACACAATCATCGCGCGATCCCTTCCCAGTTCTTTCCATGACACGTGGCAGTTACACTGTAGCATTTGCACGAATCTTGGTGCAGGTAGGTGGATATAAGGGGTTTAGATTTCTTCTTCTCATCCCCACCAGTCCTTTGCCGGTCCTTCCTTCCCAATCCTCCTGCGCGCCCAGAGCCTCCTCGTACTCCTCCCACAGAGCTCCTAGCGCCGCCACTTTAAGGTCACCTTTTCCATCGGAGAAAAATGGCTTCATCCTCTTCTTCCTCTTTGGCAGCGGCGGAAGCAGTTGTGGAGAAGGAGAGCTTCCGGGGAATCTGGATCCCCTGCGCCCTCGACGAGGAAGACCTCAAAAACGTGGAGAAGGAGGGGCTTCTTGTCGCCGGCAACCGGCGGACCGGCTCCGGCGAAACCGTCCCCAATCCGCGCGAGGGCGAGCGCGTCCACTTCGGCACCCATCTGGACCGAGGTTTGTCCTTTCCTCCCTCGGTGTTCTTCTCCGAGGTGATAGATCACTATGGAGTTCAACTCCATAATCTTCCTCCCAATTCTGTTCTAGAAATGAGCGCATATGCTGCGCTTTGCAAGGGCTTTCTCGGCATTAGGCCGAGTTTGCTTCTCTTCTGGTACTATTTCCATGTCCGGAGAAATTCCATTACTGCCGGTGTTCCTTACATCACCGGTACCATTAGTTTTTCTGTTAGAAGAGACCGGGCATATCCCAAAATTTCTGCCAGTGACTCGGTCAAGCAATGGCCAACCACATTTTCCTACCATAGGGACACTCCGGCTCCCGGCAAAGCTACTGCTTTGCTGGCTTTTGTCGACGGAGCCGCCACAGCCTAGCCTTCCTGGGACGAGGCTGCTCCGGCTCTCACCGACGATCTGATCCTCGCTAAGAGGCGGATCAAATATCTTATCAAGCACAAGGGTCTGAAAGGATCCGACTTAGTCCATTGCTAGGTCTCACGTCGGATCCAGCCACTTCAGTACCACGGGGAAAGACTGATGCACTCCATCACGTCTTCCAAAAAAGACTTTCTCTGCATCAGCCCCAAAGCCTACACCGCCCAAGGTTACATAAGCCAGATCAAGTGGCTGATCAAGGAGCGGATCGAGAGGAAAATTCCGGAGGTGGACATGCACACGGCGGAAAACCCCGTGGTAGCGGTAAGCTTCCATCAGTACGCCTTTTACGTGTTTCAATCTTTAAGTTATATACTGCATTGCTGATATGTTGTCTTGTTTTCAGCTTGCTGATCTCCCTGAGTCGGAGCTTGCTCCACTCGAAGGATATCCTCCTAAGTTTTCTCAGGAGACTGAAGTGGTCCCATTGCCGGATCTTGTGCTCAAGAAGCGTAAAGCTCCGACAGTGGCAGTTGGCACAAAGGAGGTGCCTATTGTGAAGAGGTAACTTTCATTCACAATTTTCGCCTTTGTACCTTTCTCGAATTTCTTTCTGAGATGTAATGTTTCCGACTTTACTACATTCTCAGAGCAAAGCCTCTCATCAAGGGTAAGGGGAAAGGGATTCCTGCGAAGCCCCTGCGATAGACGAAGCTCACCATAGCTTCCCCTGCCACGGCTCCTCCGACTCCTGCCCCTCAACCTTCTGCAACACCAGCGATTACTCCTTCTCCGGTTGTTGCAGAAGATCCGGCTGCTCCAATGGCGCTTGTGATCCTTGGATCGCATACTGACGTCACCGTGGGTGCGTCAGCTCAAGATAAGGGTGAACCCTCTTCGGGTAATGATCCCTCGGCTGAAGTCTTCGCCGACAACCTCCTCAGCAACCCTGGACTTGCCAAGTTTGGCTTATCCCGGAAGTCTGCAGAGGAGATCTAGCGGCTGGCCAGGCAAGTCCTAGACAAAAGCCATCTATCCCCCGAAGAGGAAGCGCAAGAAGCAGAGGACGTCAAGTTCTCTGACCTTCTCGCTCAAGTCCGCCTTCACGACGAGAGGATCAGGACTGGCGAGCTTCCAACAGCCCCAGTAATTCCTCTTACTATCGCCGAGAAGGTGGCAGCTGAGGTGAACGCGGGGTTAGACAAACTCACCCGCGAGCAATATGTAAGTCGGAATTCCAACTCTTGTTTTTACAGTATGTTATATCATATCCTCTAGCTCCCAAGCATGAAGTAGGATATAGAAATCCAGGTTTATGCTTTCATTAGGATGCCAAAGAATGAACTAGTGTAGCCCCCAAGGCTCGTGCTGATATTTAGCAAAAAATATTAGCCCGAGTCTTAAGTAGCTTTCTGACTTTGGGTATTCTGACTTACAGAAAGTATGTTCCTATAACCAGGAATTATTAACCAATGTCTGTGATAAGCGGAGAGAGATCAAAGCTCTCCGGCTTAAAAATGCTGAGCTCAAGGTAGCCAAGGATGAAGCCGAAGGTAAACATTCCGAGATTCAAACGTTGTCTTTTGCTTTTTCAATGTTAAATTTTTCCGAACTGTTGTTCTTTTTGACTTTCAGCGTTGGTGAAACAATCCATCGCTATGATTGAAGAGGCTGAGAACTTCAAGACCTTGGTGGTGGAGAACAAAGGACTTCGCCAAGAGCTGGAAAAGCTCAAGGCGGATCATGAAACGAGCATAACTCAAGTCCTGGAATCCTCCTCCATGGCCACTGAAGAGCGCGATCATGAGATTGCCGCTCAAGATAAAGTTATCTCGGACCTCAAGAATGATGTTGGCAGAGAGAAGGATATCTCCCAGGCGCTCCAGGCTGAACTCCAGAGTCTCCGGGAGGAGAAAGCGAAGATTGACGACGTCATTCTTGGTATGTTCCATCGATCTGACTTATCATTTCTTCGACTTTCATCAATGTCGGTTTTTCTTATCTTCATTTTGTGTATAGGTCCTCTGAACTTGATGGACTCCTCCTCGTTCGAGCCACGCACTCACCGGCTTACCCAAGTCGGTGATCTTCTTCATGACTACCGCCAGTCCCTTGAGGACATTGGCGAGTCTCTTAGGATTCCGGACATGCCAAGCATGTCGGACTTCTAGGTGCGGGAGAAGGCCAAGGAGATGTCGCAGCTCGTTCGGGACTAGAACATGTCCTACGCGCGGACTGCTGCGCAGAACGCTCTCACCATGGTCATGAGCCACCATGGAAACATGAAGATATGGCAAGTGACCAGAGGGTACTGCAAGGTAGACGAAGACGGCCAGGAGCAGGACCTTCAAGCCATCATGCACTCCTGCACCGGATATGAATGCCACGTAGCTGACCTAACCAGCTACGAGGTCCCCTTCTTCACCCGTGTGGATACTCCGCCACCTCCTTCAGAAGAAACCGAAGAAGTTTCCGACGATGAACGGACCACCTCGGATCCGGACATCTCGGCACGATATCAAGGCGGAGTAACCAGCGAGCCGACAGCTCCTTCATCTCCTCCTGCATCATAGATCAGAAAACTATGTATTATTCCGGAAAGACATGATGCGTTTTGTAAATATTAAGTACTATGACTTTTGCTAGTGCTAAGTTTTTTATCTATTCAACACTTTTGTCTTAGATTTTTTGCATGCCTGAAATGTTTTCATAAGCACTTAGAATTTTCCATCTCTACTCATCGTTTATCTGGCTTTCCGCTTCGTCCCTTTCGTGAGCCGGCTAAACCTTTAGCCGGAAACTTTGCCGAGCAACGGAGCTCAATTGCTAAACCAGTTTAAACTCGGAAACAAAGCCGGCTTCTAGTACCAACAATTCACTACTCGGAAGATACCTGCATCCAGCAATCAGACAAATAACCCAAGTAAAGACTAGAATTTTTTAGAGTTATACCCGAAGGTAGCAGTTTTAGCATCGGAAATCTAAACCAGAACGAACATGAGCATAAAGTACTTTCAAGCATTCTGGGATTTTCGACTATGACATGATCATTAGGAAATAAGATGGTAAAAACTTCTCAGAAAAACTTTGAGGTAACCAAAACTTTTATTTCTCACAGAACATGTACATATGTATGATTACAAAGAAGGATAAACTAAGAATAAAAGGGACGTAGGTGAGCAATATTCCACGGTCTGTCTAATTCATCCGGATTTGTACTGCCTCCAGCTCTCTTTCTCTTCTTAGTAGCAGGTCTTTCTTTGACTGGCCTCATGTCAGTTAGGTAGTACGATCCATTGTGCAATACTCGACTAACTAAAAAGGGCCCTTCCCATACTGGGGAAAGTTTGTGCTTTCTTTGTTGCACAAGCCGGAGAACCAAATCACCTTTATTGAAAGATCTAGTTCGGACTCTCTGACTATGATACTTGCGTAACTTCTGCTGATAGGCTGTAGATCTCATTTCAGCAACGACGCAAACTTCTTCGACTAAGTTGAGATCATTTTGTCGAGAAATCTCGGCATCCTCTTCGATATACGCGGCCACTCTAGGAGAAGTATGAATTAAATCACTAGGAAGAACTGCTTCTGCGCCATAGACCAAGAAGAAAGGTGTATATCCTGTTGACCTATTCAGAGTTGTTCGTAAACTCCAAATTACAGAGGGTAGTTCCTCTGCCCAAGCCCCCGCAACACGTCTCAGTGGTGCTTCGAGTCTTGGTTTCAAGCCTTATAGAATTAAACCATTTGCTCTTTCAACTTGTCCGTTAGCCTGTGGATGTGCATGTGACGCAATGTCAAGCCGGATATTTTGCTCGTCGCAGAATTCAGCCCATTCTCCCATGGAAAAATTACTCCCGTTGTCCGTGATAATGCTATGCGGATAACCATACCGGATTATAACATCCTCGACAAATCTTTTGGTTGTTGCTCCATCACAACAAGTGACAGGTTTAGCCTTGATCCATTTCGTGAATTTATCCACCATCACTAAGAGGTGAGTAAATCCACTTGGAGCTCATTTAAAAGGTCCTACCATATCAAGCCCCAAGACCGCAAAAGGCCATGTTATAGGTATTGTTCGCAGCTGATCAGCCGGAATATGATCTTGCTTGGCGTACTTTTGGTAGCCTTTGCATGTCTTGACTAATCGTTCGGCATCTGCCTGAGCTGTAAGCCAGAAAAATCATGTCGAAAAGCTTTTGCCACTAAAGATTTGGCTGCAGCATGGTGACCACACTCGCCTTCGTGGATTTCCCTTAAGATTTCCACTCCTTCTTTCGGAGATACACAACGTTGAAAAACCCCAAAAACACTCCGTTTATGGAGCTCACCTTTAACAATAGTATAGGCTTTTGATCGTCGGATAATCTGCCGGCTCAGCACCTCGTCTTCGGGTAATTTGCCATCTACCAAGTAATCAAGGTAGGGTTGAGTCCAGCTGGGAATTACAGCCAGAACTGCTATTAAGGGTGAGTCGGATTTGGTCGGATATTCCTCATCTACTCCCTTTATTGAGGGAACTTTGAGGTGCTCTTAAAATGCGCCATCCAGAACCTCTTTCCGCGCAGAGCCTATTCGAGATAGTGCATATGCTTCCTCATTTTCTGCTCGAGGGATGTGTTGAACTTCAAACCCTTCGAATGATTTAGATAGATCATCCACGACAACTTTATATGCTGACATGTGCTTATTTGCATTACAAATATCCGAGACTTGCTGAGCAACAAGATCCGAATCTCCGTAATAGATCAAACATCGGATGCCAATATCCTTAGCAATCCGGATTCCATGCAGCAGTGCTTCATACTCGGCAATGTTGTTTGTCGCTGTGAAGTGGATCTGCTACACGTATAAAAGTTTATCTCTTTGGGGTGATTTGAGCACCACGCCGGCCCCCGAGCCCCCTCAAGCCTTAGACCCATCGAAAAACAAGGGTCCAATATTCCGACTCAGGGAGGACCATGTTCTCCTTGGTCTCTGTCCAATCAGCGACAAAGTCAGCAAGGATCTAGGATTTGATTGCTGTCCGGGGTTTGTACTCACTATCGTAAGCTGCAAGCTCTATACCCCATTTGGCGACACGTCCTGTGGCATCGCTATTGTTGATTATATCTCTCATGGGAGCTTTGCTCACCACGGTAATTGGATGCTCCTGAAAATAGTGTCATAACTTACGAGATGCTAGAAAAACACCGTAAGCCAACTTTTGATAGTGCGGATACCGTTGTTTTGATTCTGTCAGGACCTCGCTGACAAAGTATGTCGGACGCTGCACCAGGTCCTCCTGATTTTCTTCTGGTCTCTCCACCACCATAACTATACTGACAACCTTATTTGTCGCAGCAATGTAAAGCAACATCGGTTCCGGAGGTTCCGGCGCTGCAGGGATAGGAGCAGATGAGAGTACTTTCTTCAGGTCTTGTAGTGCAGCTTCAGCTTCGTCAGTCCAGACAAAATCCTTGGTCTTCTTTAGGAGTTTGTATAATGGTGCGGCTCTTTCACCAAGCCGGCTTACAAATCGACTGACCGTAGCAATGCAACCAGTTAATCTTTGTACGTCCTTCAAGCGAGTTGGCCTAGAAATATTGAGAATAGCCTTGATCTTGTCGCGGTTCACCTCTATGCCTCTTTGAGACACGATGAAACCTAACAATTTTCCGGCTGGTATTCCAAAGAAGCATTTCTTCGGGTTAAGCATGATGTTGTATTTTCTTAAATTGGCGAACGTCTCCTCCAAGTCGGAAATAAATGTTTCCTTCTTTTTGGACATGACCGCGATATCATCCACGTATGCATGTACATTGCGTCCGAGTTGATCATGGAGGCAACGCTGCATCGTGCGCTGGTACGTAGCTCCTGCGTTCTTCAGCCCAAATGGCATCGTAACATAACAGAAGGTTCCGGAAGGGGTTATGAATGAAGTTTTGATTTTGTCAGATTCCTTCATCCGGATTTGGTGATAACCGGAATATGCGTCGAAAAACAGAGGAGTTCCGAGCCTGCCGTAGAATCGATAACTTGATCCATTCTAGGCAGAGAGAATGGATCTTTTGGACAAGCCTTGTTCAAGGCAGTATAATCAACACATATCCTTAAATCAGTGGTGTCCTTTTTAGGGACCATTACAGGGTTGGCCGACCAATCAGTATGGATGACCTCTTCTATGAATCCGGCTAACTCGAGCCGCGCTACTTCCTTAGCTATTGCCTTACGCTTTTCATCACCAAACCGTTGTAAGGACTTTTTGACGGGTTTAGCATTTAGGTTTACATTTAGAGAGTGCTCGGCAAGTTCCCTAGGTACTCCGGTCATGTCAGATGGCTGCCATGCGAAGATATCTTGATTTGCTTGGAGGAACTTGACGAGCGCGCTTTCCTATGCGCTACTTAGGCATACGCCTATCTGTGTCACCTTGGAGGGGTCATCATACTTCAACGGTGTCGTCTTCGTCTCTTCTGATGCCTTGAACTCCGGATTTGGCTTTGTCACCTCCTTCTTCGTCGCGGGCATCTCGGATGGATCTATGCTCTTCTTGATCTCCTAGTACTCCTGGGCGTGCAGCACGGCTTTGGCAAAGGCGGCATTTCCATCCTCGTACTCTCGCGCCTTCTTCGGGTCTCCCATGATGGTGATCATGCCATTGGGACCTGGAATTTTCATCATATTATAAATGTAACACGGACGAGCCATAAAAGCCCAATAAGCCAGACGTCCGAATATAGCGTGGTATGCGCTCTTGAACGGGACCACTTCGAAGGAAAGTGCCTCCGTTCGATAATTCTTTGGTGTTCCAAAAGTAACATCCAAAGTGATCTCTCCCAGGGAATTAGCTTGTCTTCCTGGGACAACTCCGTGAAATATCACAGAGCTATGGTTCAGCTGTGTTTCCGAGATCTTCATCCGGCGTAGCGTTTCGACATAGAGAATATTGATGCTGCTACCACCGTCCATGAGGGTCTTGGAGAAACCATAACCGTCAATAAGTGGATTGACGATTAAGGCGTATTTTCCTCGCCTATGTAGCTTAGGCGGATGATCAACGCGGTCAAATGTTATTGCCACTTCCGACCAGTCCATATACTGAGGGACAGCCGGAACTGTTGCGTCGAGCTCGTGGAGAATTGCTTTCTGGACCTTTGCTGGTTGAGATCCGAGGAAGGTGACGTAAGTGTCCTTCTTGGTGGGAAAAGTTTTCTTCCCTTCCGACTTGGGATTTGAAGCATCGGCTTCCTCCATATCGGAATCTTCCTTGGTCTCTTTGTCCTTTTCGGGATTTTTCTTTCCCTTCTTCCGCTTAGCTTTGTAGCCCGCGGTATCATCTCTCTTGATGTCATCATTAAAACGACATTCAGCGTTGGTGTGGGACGAGCCCCCATTGGCGTCCAAGTGATGCACACATGGGTTATTGGCGATATCGGCCCAAGTATAGGTTTTGCCTGGTTGTTGCTCTCCTCTACCTTGGACCCTTGATGTCCCATGACCATGCCCGCGGCCTCCGCCATGTCCTCCTCGTCCTCCAGACCCGGACACAGTAGTGACTACCGCTGTCTCCGCGTTGGGTTTTTCTTCCGAGGTATTTTTACGCTTCTGAGCATGTTGCTTTGGTTGTTTTGCCGACTGAGGCACAACCAGGACATTGAGTAATCCCTCTGCATCCTTGTCAGCATCTGCATACTTGCTCGCTGTTTCTATCATCTCTCCCAGATCAGTAACCTTGTCACACTTCAAGCGATGGCGCAGTAAACCAATTGGGAGACCTGCAATGAAAGCTTCAATCGCAGTTTGATCATTTACTCCCTCGCAGGAGTTCTTGGTGTCAATCCATCGTCCGAGATAATCTCGGCAAGTTTCTCCGGCTTTCTGGGTGCAACGCTGTAGGTCTCCAACCGTACAGGGCCTCCAATATGTGCCTTCGAAATTCTGAAAGAACGCACTTTGTAAGTCATACCAATTGTGGATGGTGTTCGCCGGAAGTTCATTGAGCCATGATCGTGCCGTCTTCCACAACATAAGTGGGAGATATTGGGTTGTGACCAGGCTGTTTTCGCCTTTGGCGATGTAGCAAGCTTGGAAGAAATCCTGTAACCAGGTGTCTGGCCGAGCAATGCCGTCGTAGGCTTGGATATGTCTTGAGATAGCAAATCCTTCCGGGAATTTTGTAGCTCTGATGCGTGGTCCGAAGCACTTTGGGCCCACGTACACGTCATCGTTTTCGTAGCGCTGAGCCTCTATGTTGGAGTTGATCCCGTGCCTTGCGTCGTTCGGGGATAGGGATCGTCCCGAATATCGGTTGTGGCTGCGGTGCCTTGGAGCCGGACTTCGGCTTCTGCCACCACCTCCTCCGCCATGTCGTCCTCCTTGACCTCCTTGGGGGCCGTTGTGATAACTGTGCCGTGGAGAGGGTGGTGCAGCTAAGTTGTTTCCGGCTGATCGCCGGCCTCCGTCCGGAGCGTCATTATTCCGGTTCCGAGGAGGTTCTTGACTATGACGAGCCCCCTGCCGGCTTGTGCCAGCGTGGTTTCCGTCGTTCCTTCGTCCGTCGTTCCCACTAGGGTGAGGCTCAACCGGACGGTTTTCATGTCTAGGAGGTGGCATTTTCTGATGATCCTCCTCCCGACGTTTCTCTTTATCTTCTCCTTTTCGGGGAGGATTCCTCGGAATCAGTGCGGCGATCGCGTCTTTCTCGGCTGCTGGAGCAACGTTGCTCCAGTTATGTGTAGTTCTGCGGTGCTGCCCCGACGATCCGGTTCTTGAATAATTGTCTTCCTTGTGTTCCGGGTGACGATACTGCGCCTGATTGTAGTGGGATCTTAAGTCAGCCCATGCCGGATCTGTGCGACATTGGTCGGAATCTGAGACCAGATTTTGGCTTCCAGACAGGGCGACCTTTTGCTGCTCCAGTCCCTTATTGAGTAGCTTGATACCCAAATGTATCTCCTCTGGTCCTGGATTAGCCGATAGAATTTCGCGAGCTGCCACGGTATTTTGCACTGGTGTTGGGTAAACCCAATCTCCGTTGCTATCCTTCCGTGGCTTTCCCATCTCATCTCCAAAAAGGACAGCACGGACACGTGGGAATTGGTTGTCATCTATGTGACGCTTCCGTTTCTTCTGATGTAGACGGGACATGTATTCCTTGTTTGACATGCGCTTCTTCTCCACCTCGATGTTTTTGGCTTCATCAAGGAGTTGTTGACGACGCGCTTCTAGGGCCTGGGCCCTTTCGTCTAGCTCATCTGTAGTAAGTTCTGCAGCTGTAGGGATAGGTGTGGTTAATGCAGCATCGATGAGTTTACGCGCACCTTCCTTGATCATGTGTCCATCCACCGATGCTTCTTTTTTCGGCTCGTCTAGGATTAGTGCTCCATCCGAGTCTTCCTCGTATTCCTCGGCAATCACCTCCTCTGCTAGAGGGTCTTTTGCCGGGGTCTTGTTTTTCTTGTTCTTCTTCTTTGCCTTCTTGGCAGCGCCGGTAGCAAAGACGGCTTTGGGTCCGTTTCCTGGAGTCAGGCTCTGATCGATACTTTTGGACATCTGGACTTTGGGATTGTCTCCGACGTCCATGTCATCCTGTGCTTTGGGAGAGTGTTCCCCGGATCCTTCATCCATGGCTTCTCCTTCCTCTGCAGCTTTGGAGTTGTACTCCTCTTCATATTCCGTGGAGAACTTTCGGAAATCTGCCGACGTCATGGACTCATCCGAGGATACGGGAACGTCGGCGTTTGTTCCAATTGCCTCCAGCACCGAGTCGGTGTTTTCTCCAGCATCGGCAGAGCCGGATCTAGATCCAACATATCCGACGAAGTGCGATGCATGCTTCCTGAGGTACCTGCGGCTTTCCCGATCAGCCATATCGAAACTTTTAATGGTTTCGAGGATTGCATCTGCGCTAGCGCCTTGCAGTATCACACATCTTATTGTGTACCTGAGGAAGGGCCTGTTTGTCCCGACATCGTCAGAATCGGAATCAGTGTCGTTGATGTGCTCCTCCTGGATTTCGACTTCCACGGGTGGGTCGATCTGGGATCCGGCTTCTCCAGGGAGATCCACTCTAGATTCGACTTGGACCGTGCGGTCTTTTTCAGGCTCGGATTTCTCCACTATCTCCGCAATTGGTGCAGGTTGGGTGGGGTTAGGGTTTTCTAAGATCCGGAACTCTGCCGCCTCCGCGGACAAAGGGGACCCAGAAGATTTTTCTGCCTCTATCATCACTGCTGGGGTGGGTTGGGCAGGTTCAGCGAAACCGATGTAAACATCGATCTCGCCAAAAGACATGATAGTATAGGCAGTCACGGCCTCCTTAGCCGGAATCCAAGTCTCGCCGAGAACGATGAGAGGGACGTCGCTGGCGTAGAGGATGCGACCGACGACGATGGTCTCGCCGATTCCGATTCTTGCAGATTCCGCTCGGAACGCAGATCCGAAGGTCACTTGCGCCACGGTGGGCGCCAACTGTCGTCGGATTGAGGACAAGTACACCATGAGGGGGTGCTCGAGGCGTGCGGAAGAGAGGGGTGTGAGACGTACGATGTTCCGGGACGGTGAGCACACAAGTTTACCAAGGTTCGAATACGCCAGCTTTGGACAGACCCTACTCCTGCTAGCAATCCAGTAATATGGTAGAGCCAGATATGGGTTACAAGGGTTTCGCCTGTGCGAGTTGAAGGTCTAAAGTATTGGGTTGTAAGGTGTTGCCTTAAAGGCTCTCCCTAGGACGGCTTATATAGATATCCAGCCTAGGGTTTACAGGAGAGATCAATCTGGCTACGACTAAGAGTTGGTTACAGAGTACATCTTGAACTACTCGTAACATTATGGGCCTAAGTCGGTAAGTCTTCTGGGCCTTCCCGTAGTCGGATCGGACTTCGTCTTCTCTTTCTAACTGGGCCGCCCGTGAAGCAAAGCTCTAACCCGAAGTGGGCCACCCTGGTCAGTGAGGAACTATGAGGATACCCGGAAAGTATATCCCCAACAGAAATGACACATAGACATGACACGTAGGCGCAATCGCTGATGTGGTCTATCAATCATATCAATATTTTTTAATTTAAACATTATGACAATTTAGATTGGTCATAGTAGGCTAAAAATAAGATCCAAAGCTGTACTGCGTAGATTATGACGATTTCATATGATAGAATTATGACGATTTGAACACAAAACATCGTAATTTTAGGGGGTTGTGACCTCTATAAACGATTTACGACCATTTTGTGCAAAATCGTCATAGATCTATGACGATTTCATTCTCGTCACTATGAGAAGGTCACAAGTAAACACATTTCTAATATTCATTTCTGGCTTTTCTGAAACCAAAAACAACAGAAAACAGGCAACTGGCACTGTGGCATCTTGTTAATAGGTTAGTTCCAGAAAATGTGTAAAGATTCTCTAAAGTGTGGACAAAACATAAGAAAGTAGATATAAAACAAGCATGGAACATCAAAAATTATAGATACGTTTTCAACGTATCACCTCACTGGCCTCGAATACTTTCAGAGCTTGCAGCCACATAGTGGTCTTATACTACCACCTCTTAAAATGAACACCAGTAAAATTTTCTAGCTTCATCGCATCGGCCAAGTGTCCCATGTTTAACTCAGGAAATTGCCTATAATAAGGTTTTTGGATTGTTGGATTATTAGGCATAATTTCCTAAATTAATTTAAACGTTATGATGATTTAGATTGGTCATAGTAGGCTAAAAATAAGATCCTAAGCTGTACTGCGTAGATTATGACGATTTCATCTGATAGAATTATGACGATTTGAACACAAAACGTCGTAATTTTAGGGGGTTGTGACCTCTATAAACGGTCTACGACCATTTTGTGCAAAATCGTCATAGATCTATGATGATTTCATTCTCGTCACTATGAGAAGGTCACAAGTAAACACATTTCTTGTAGTGCGAGAATATTCATTTTCTGGCTTTCCTGGAACCAAAAACAACAGAAAACATGCAACTAGCAGTGTGGCATCTTGTTAATAGGTTAGTTCCAGAAAATGTGTAAAGATTCTCTAAAGTGTGGACAAAACATAAGAAAGTAGATATAAAACAAGCATGGAACATCAAAAATTATAGATACGTTTGCAACGTATCACCTCACTGGCCTCGAATACTTTCAGAGCTTGCAGCCACATAGTGGTCTTATACTACCACCTCTTAAAATGAACACCAGTAAACTTTTCTGGCTTCATCGCATCGGCCAAGTGTCCCATGTTTAACTCAGGAAATTGCCTATAATAAGGTTTTTGGATTGCTGGATTATTAGGCATAATTTCCTAAATTAATTCCAGAATATAAAATATAAAAGCGACATCTACGATCATGTTAACCTCTAACATACTAGATGTACTAATCAACACGAACATCAGCAGTGGATAAGCAATACCAACCATAATATAGCAATAGATCGGATCATAGTATACATATTGATCAGTTGTTGATGTAATCGCCGTTGGTGCAGAGGTCGTCGTTGCCTATCAAAGAAGACGACTTTGAAAGCGAGTCACTCGTGCACCAGGAGATCGCCTAGGAAGACACGCCATGATGAAAAACTTGAGCAGTCGTGCAGGGCGCTTCCGAAAAACCTTATTTGCCCTCTCTCGTATAGGATCACAAAGACCTGCTCTCCCGTCCGCCGGTGCATGCCGGCAAGCGGGATGGAGTAGACTATGGTGGTGGTGCAAGCAGAGAGGAGGCAAAACCCTAGATTGGTTTTTGGTGTGTTTGTGGTGGAAGCCGCACATGCGTTTATATAAAGCGGCTCAGGAAATCCGCACAAGACACGACGTGGACCAAGACCACGTCACGCACGTTTGAGTCGGTTACAGATAGCCCACGATCCGGGAGCGACCCGAATATACTAACTATTGACACGTCTGTCAAAACCGCACCAATTTTTCCAAGCAGCAAAAATAAACCTCGGCTCGGCGAGATTCTCATAACCCGCGGCGCACGTCGCGACGAGCGGGCGGGCGGGCGGGCGGTGCGTGCGGGCGACAGTGTCGGAGGAGGAGGAGCGCGCGTGTAGTTCTCCTCTTCTCACTCACTATATTAAGTGGTGAACCACTCCATCTTATAAGGTGGTGTAACTCTCCTCCAACTTTCCATGTGGTACTAAACTTTAGCTCCCACTCCACTCACATGTGAGCTGCCACCAACTTGGGCCAAATCACACATGGGCTTCCACACACATGGGCTTTGAGATTTAGGAAAAATCTGAAATCACACATGGGTCTAGCCCATTAGTTCTAATAGCGTCCCCGCCTCCGACCGCGAGGGCCCCTTCTCCAGCGACCCTCTCTCCCCATCACTGCCACTAGCGGCCACCGCGGTGGCGGCAGGCCCCTGCCCGAAGGGGTGGTGGTTCTGATGGTGCTCCCGAGCTCTAGAAGCCATTAATTGCAGCGGCGCTCCTCCTTTGGCATGCCAGCGATGCTGTCATTCGGTGGTGCTGCTTCCCAGCCCCCTTTCCTCTCTGGGTCCCCTTCCAGCTGAGGGGATGGCCGGCTACCTAGGGGCGGCCAGATCGACCGCGCGGGCTGATCCCGATCTGGTGCGTGGGGTCCTCCAGCCCATGCTGCCTCCCATCCCTCCCCTCACCGGTTGCAGCGGTGCGGCCTGCCTCTCTCCCAGCCCACCATGGTTGGTCCTCATTCATGTGGCATGGCAGACTTGAGGCATCCTCGCGTTGCACCCAGATCTGGCGGGTTCTGGCGGCGGTTCTGTCCCTAGCCTGGTGCATGCGGGTAGCTTGGCGTCGGTGGTGGTCTCTAGGTGAGGCCTTCGGTGGCCAGTGTGATACTGGGCATCTGCGGGTTGGCAGGTGGCTGCCTGACCCATGGTGGCTAGTGGTGTCCCTCTGCTGTGGTTTGCAGGTGTATGTCTTCTCTCGTCTTTCCATCGGTCTCCAGCGGCGCCGTGCTGCTAGAATGGATGGTCCTCGGTTGCAGTGGCAGCCTTGGAGTGCGGCTCGCTCCCTATCCTGGGGTAACTGTGGGAAGGTTCCAAGTTCTTCTGCCAGCCGATGTGGACATTGTTCTGTCGGGCTGGCAAGGTCCATGGTCTATTGTGGCAACCATGGACGCAGCGTCCTCCCATTCGGGAGTGCCATAGCTTGCGGGTGGCTGCTCCTTGCCTCCTTGCAATTTTTTTAGCTCTGGCCCCTTCCACACTTGTGTCCCAAATCGAGTTCCAGCCTCGGCTTTCGTTGCTCTTCGGCGGCACCGGTGGGCGGTGCAGCCTCGGCCATGCTATGCCCTTTGGTTGCTCTTGTGGTTCTCACTCTGCAGTGTGTGCGTGTGTCCTTGTAAGCTATCCAGGTGTGGAATTGGTTCCGTCTTCCCTTCAATTTCGCTGGCGACATAGCGTTGTGGTATTGTGAGCTCGGTGCGCGTGGTGGTTCGTGCATGCTAGCGACATAGTTGATCTTGGGTTGTGATCTCGGTGGCGTAGCCCTTTGACTTTGTCTCGGCTTCTTGCTGCCCTTCGACTACACCTTTGGACGGCTGGTGTTGCGGCATGAACTCAGTTGTGCTTGCCCTTCGCTCATGCTGGCAACTCCGATGTGTCATGGTTTGGTCTCGGCTGGTGGGTGCTCTTCGTTCACGGTGGTGGTGCTTCCCAGGCAATGTGCCTGTTGTTTAGTTTTGGTCTCTCCCTGTGGTGTCACTGCTCGTAGTTTAGGGAGGTTGTTGCCTCTCCGAAAGTTTTGCTTGGAGTCCCACAGAGTTTCATGTGTGTATCCATGTGCGTGTTTTTTTGGTTATCTCTCTTCTCTTGTACCCCTCGTAATATGGTTCATTTGAAACTATCTTGTAGAGGTTGCAAAATCTCATAGGCAAAGTGAATGAAAATATTCAGGTGGGGATTATTCCCCGTGACCATTCAAACAAAAATTGTGTCACTTCCCCAACTTTGGCACAATTTCTCTAATTGTTTGGATGTTGGAATTTGAGGTTGGAATCATGGAATCCTTGAATTCGGAATCAATTTCTGCCGTTTGGATTGCGCTATGAATCATTGCGTGGAAACGGACCCGAATTCCATGACCCCCCTCTCTCGCGTGCAACAGCCCAGCCCGTGTTCTGAGCTCGCTCCTTCAGAATCACTCGGAATTACACCGAGCATACATGTTCGCTAACAATAAAGAGAGACAACCTCTCAGGAGCTCCTACCGACGAAGGAAATCAAGACCATGACCTAGGTGACCGGTGGAGGCGACACATGTGAGCTCCCGACCCTCCTCTCGCCCTACCCTGCCCTTCTTCCCCTCTCCACCTTCTCCTCCGAGGCCAGTTTCGTTCGCCCATTTGTCCGCTCCTGTGAGCACACTCTGCCCTGGATCGACCGGGCTATGAGGAGGGGAACAATGGCTGGTAGGTGAATGGCGGCTCGAAAACACACTTGAGCGCCAAGTATGACTACGCCATGCTGAGAGTGTGTTTGGTTACCTCACCTTGGATCCTTGGAGACTAGAGATTCATTTGGCCATCGCCTCCATACCGGTTTATTAGGCTAACACAGAGTTCAAAAAAACAAATTAACTATAAAATTATTCACTAAAATATGAATTATATATGTCATAAAAATTATACCATTGGATTCGGATTCATTTTTGAAAGATCTTTCCAATAGTATTATTTTGTTACATAAGTTTCATATTTTATTGCTCAAATTTGTAGTTAAATATTTTTCTTAAACTCCGTGTTAGTTTAATACGGTACGCAGGAAGTACTACTATGAGTGAGGTCAAACAATAGTGAATCGATTTGGTGTTTGTCGGAGCGTCTCCACCATTAAATCAATTAGTGTGGCTCCACCCAGATTCTCTAGTAATCTCTAAAAGAACTAAGCTCCCTAGCTTTGAGCCTCTATGGATGATTGGGATGTCACTTTCATGGGGCCTACCTGCTGGTGGTTAGCCCTTATACAAGTCATGGTTATTTCTAGTGCTAAAAATTGAGTTTTGACTGCTTCTTTCACTTCGGTCATGACTAATCAGTTGACTTTACAATATATAATTTTGTAAACTTACTTGGTTTAAAATCTTCCCAGATCCAATTTCTGTAGCCTCGCAACAAGTAAATAATTGGACCACCGAGTATTTTCCTGGTTAAAAATTCCTGCCAAAGAAATATTTTAATTGTTAAAGACAGACATATTGACTCTATATTTGGATTAGGAATAGTATTTTTATTGGTCATATATGTTTTTTGCTAAATTTCACCATATTGATAGTTTACTTGGTAGATACCACTTGGCCATTTATTTCTTTGTTTGAATTAGAATTCTAAATGGAAACAAATTGTATTTTCTACCATGTACATTTCAAGGTCTTTGGGGCCCATATATTGGTGTGTTACTAGTTTGCTACTATTGGAACTGTGACTGTGATTGCTTGGGCCATGTCCAGCTAGATGGGGCCCACCTGAAATGCTGCTAGTGGAATTGGGACTATATGTTGCTCAGGATATGCACTACTAAAGGGGCACACCCATTTGCGTGTTGCTGCTTCGCTACTCATGAAAATGAGGTCACGTGGTTGCTTCTCCTATCGGCCTTAGGTTTGGCTTATCTGGTAGCATCTTATTGTTTCCCTTGCGGGTGCGCCTGTCTGAGTGACTTTTGCGTCAGTGGCATTGTGGTTAGTCGCTTGTGGCCTTATGTGCTCTATGTAGAAGGGAGACGCAGGCTGCAGGGTCAGTACACTACTGTTTCGATCGTCAGAGCCTTCTTTTCCCTGTTTTGGGCATGACTGCTTGTGTTCTCTAGGGTTGTCTATTCCTCGCTCCAGTTTGCTTTCTCTTTTCACTACTCTGAAATTTTTTCTTTCACTCTATTATGGTGGCTCGCTCTGGCCATTTCTTTAGTTCACGGGCCGCGATCACTGTTGTCATAGTTGGTGTGGGGTATGCGGTGATGGCCACGACAGAAAAACAAGAATTAACCAAGCAACCCTGACAAAGCATTTAAATGCCAATGGTAGAGGACGGCGCCGCGAAGCGCGCTGGGTCCATCTAGTTTGTAATGAACTATGCTTCTTTCACAGTGTTCAGCTTAATTGCTGTTGGAATTGTCGTAAATCAATAAAACATTCAATTCCATGGTTTAAACATCCAATTAAATTTTGGAATTGGCTGCTACCATTTGATTCCAACAGAGATTTCATGCACATCTAAACAACCAAATTGAAAATAGAGAACATTCCATCTTGGATTTGGAATTTTCAGTCAAATTCAATTCTGAGCTAAAGTTGCTACATTCAAACATAAAATAAGAAAGTGGCATAAAGAGTGATGGACATTTTTTGAAAGGATAAGAGTTTACATCCACTAGGCCTTTAATTGTACTCCCCCCTTTCCAAAATAAAAGATGTTTTAGCTTTTTTCTAAAATACATATATCTAGATGTTTTTCAGTGTGTAGGTTCATTTTTTTCTCTGAACCTATACAATAAAAGGCATCTAAATACATGCTTTCAGAAAAATACTAGGAGCATCTCCACCCACCCCCGCCCCCCCCCCCCGCACAAAAAAATGGCCTTCGGCGCCGATGCTAGTTGTTACATAGGTGCGCCGGTTCCCATCCGCGCCCCTAAAATAGGAGTCCTGAAAATGATAAGATTTGAAAGTTTGATTTCTTGCTAGCAGAAAAATGCCGCGAGTTCATACTCTCGCTAGAATCAACTCTCAAGTTCACAGTTTCAACGATCAAAATAGCCGCGAGTCTGGTTGCATATTATATAGCCGTGAAAATAAAACGGCAGGATCTTCTTCGCCGGGGTAGAAGGTGCCTCCAGTGTTGCTGATGTCTCGTTGGGGAAGAGCTCGATGACGGTGTAGGAGGAGTCGCCGGTGGTGCCCTCATTTATTTTTAGATGAGGTCGTGTTGCTTCTTGTACCATGCCTTCACCTCGTCAACCATCATGGACATGTCGGCTCCCAAGAGAAACACCAAGTCCTACTCCCTCTTCTTGGTCGCGACATTGGTCGCGAGGAGGCTAATCTTGACGTTTTTTCTCCAACATGACCGCCCACCTCTTGTCGTACTTCTCCTCCCTCAAGAAGATGTTCGATGCGGCATCGACGATGCACTTCTCGATGGAGCATTACAACCTTTCTGAGGCCGGTGCTGCATAGCTTTCCGCCTTGGCCTTCTTGTTCCCGATGGGGCGCCCCTCCACAACCGGTTGTGTCAGCGCTTTGGGGTCATAGACGACGTCCTTGCCCTTGGCTAGAGCGATCCAAGTATCGGTCCACTTGTCACATGTCTCGATTCTTGTGAAGACATGGATGAACTTGAACTCCACATTGCCGATGTCCGGCGGTAGGTTTGGAACATTTGGAGCATCTACAAGGTAGACGGTGATGAAAATGACAACAAAATGGGTGCAAACATGGGCATGGAAGGTTGTCGAAGCGAGGCTTAATTGATCGAGGGTGTTTGTACTACTATCCATTCTCCTAGTGATCTCCTCTTGGATTTTATGTCACTTGTTGCAAGCATGTTGGATAGTGACACAATGGTGCGACATGGCCGACTCGTTGTGATCCATGTGTACTGTGTTGAAATTGGGACCCACAAGCTTTCGCTTGTCAAACGCCAACTTATCCCTCACCAAATAGTGCTTGGAATTTTTATTTGCACCAATGAGAGGCTCGAGACTCACCACCTTCCAAGCTTTAGCGAGGCACTCATCCTCCTTGGAACTCCATTTGACACCTTTCCTTTCGCCGGTTGCACGGGGGTTTCGCCTTCTTCTTCTCCCCTTTGGTCGGGGCAGACGGTGGCGGATCCTCCGATTCCACTTCTTCCCAATCATCTTCTTGTTCATTATTGTAGTCCTTGGCTTCCTCTTGTATATAGGCACTAGCGGTGGTAGTGGCGGCATCGGTGTACTCTTGCGTGAAGAACCAGGCGGTGGAAGAATCCTAGGAGCCGGATTAGATGAGGTCTTGCATGAAGGAGTCGTGATACCTTTGATCTGGATTTATGGATGTAGTATAGTAGCTTTTTCCCTAGTAGACCTAGGTTTAATCAAACATTGGAAAATAATGCTAAAAGGAAATTAATAAGGCACGTGTACAAGACTTTCTTGCTCATTTTACTTTCGTTTACCGGATCTTTCTAGTTACTTTAGAATGTGGGTTATTTCAATGGATGGAGATAGGCCAGGGTTGAAGATTCACCTGTAGCTGCACATCATATGGGATAAAGATAATAATACGCATATTCATGTGTAATGATTTAATAAAAATAAAATATATGGGCAACACACCCTGATATACTAGAGCCATTGTGAGTCACAAGCATAGCAATAGTCTTTTGATCCGACCATTTCAACCGCAAAGTACCGGGCTACAACAAATATTAAGTAAAAACATAGATCAAATCCTTAAGAAGTTATGTTGCTATTGTTTCCAAATATATCACTAAACGAAGACCGTACTCCCGTTTCTGTCACCAATTGAAAGATCACGGATGTCGCCTAGAGGGGGGTGAATAGGAGGTTAAAAACTTTTACGAGATGGGCTTAACAATGGCGGAATAAAACTAGCGTTTCTTTTGTTAAGCACAAAGCCTATATATACTAACATTCACCTATGTGCACCAACAACTTATACTAAGCAAGACAAGCAACAAAGTGATAGCAAGATAGGTTACTTCAAGCATGAAGGTTATCACAATGCAAAGTGCATAAGTAAAGAGCTCGGGTATAGAGATAACCGAGGCACGCGGAGACATCGATGTTTTACCGAGTTCCTCCCTACAAGGGAGTACATCTCGTCGGAGGGGTGGGAGGTACTAAGACCACCAATGCCATAAGAGGCATCACCCTATTCTCCCGAGCATCCGCCTCACGACAAGCACCTGATCCACTATGGGACACTTGAGGGCGGTCACCAAACCTATAGAAGATTGGGGCAATCTCCACAACTTAATTGGAGGCTCCCAATAAACACCACCATGGCCACAAACTTGGGGAGAGCCCCACAACTTAATTGGAGGCCCCAAGAACTCACCGCAAAGGCCACAAACCGTCTAGGGTTCTAAGAACCCAAGAGGGACAAACTTATTGATTTCACCAACCAAATCCTCTGGGGAGAACTCAAACCGATGCACCTAATGCAAATGCAAGAACACCACAAAGATGCTCTAATTCTTCACTCTCAAATTCCAACAAAGCTACTAAAGCAATTGGGGGAATAAGAGAGGAATAACAAAAGGAGAACACCAAATCCTCCAATATCTAGATCCCAAATATTCACTCACAAAGAGATGAATTGGTTTGGTCAAAGAGTGGATCTAGATTTCCTCATTTTTTCTCTCAAATAGATGCAAGAATCATTGGATGGGGAGAAAGAAATCAAACAATGGGGCAAAGCTTGAGAGGAAAAGAGAGAAGGTGTAACTAAAAAGGAGAGGAAGAGAGGCTTAAAAGGGGCCCCCAAGCGAATCTGCCCATTGGGGGGCTAGATTCTATCCTGGGCTAGTAGTACCGCAGTGGGACGATACTACTGGACCCCGACCTGGTGAAGCGAAGCAGCAGGCGAGCGCTAGCGACCTAGCGAGCATCGCGTGAGAGAAATAGCGGGCAAGCGCAGGGGATTGAGGGCAAACGCGTGCGAGGGAGCGGAAGGGATCGGGGGTGAGCATGCCGGAGCAAGCAGAGTGCTGCGCGCGCGAGGCGAGGCCGGGAGAGAGCGGTGGCTGTTGGAGCTTGGCGAGGAGATGGGCCTGCCCGGTAGTACCGTCCAAGCCGGCGGTAGTACCGCATGGGCCGGCACAACCGGCCTGGGACCGAATCATAGCCGGGCGAGGCAGAATGTGGAGGAGCACTCAGGTGCGGCCGGTAGCACATGCGGTAGTACCATCCGGCCCAGAGGCAGAGTCCCTTTTTCTTTTTCTTTTCCAAACAAAAAAAATAGGCAAACTTCAAAACGCAATAACTAGAGTTTGGAAGCTCCGATCGACCCGAAACCAATTTTGTTGGAAAGAGGACGACACGAGCTACCCAGTGAGAATGTATCAAGTATTATAATGTGAGATACCTCCCTTGGTGAGGAGCCAGAAAACCTCCAAGATCAAAACCGCAATAAGATTAAAAGGGAGATCCGTTTTTGAAGAACTAGAGCTTGTAATGAACACAAGCTCTAGAACCAAACATGGATAAGATCCAACAAACAACCAAGAAAGATGATGCTAAGATGCAATGGTTTGAGATCTCTCTAAAAGATATGATCGAGCTACTCACTCGAGATCCCCTCTTGATATTATGGTTATCTATTATAAACCCGGTCTCCCAACTACCAACATGAGACCAGCAAAAGGGAAAAACCTATCAATATGATACCTTTGCCTTGAGCAAACCACTTGAGCATGATGTAGATGATCTTGTCCTTCTCAATATGGACACCTTTCTTGATTGCTCTTTCACACTCGCTTTATGAATACTTGACATATGCTCCCCCATACACTATGGGAAAGCCTCTTTGACGAGGGGTTAACTCATCAATGCCCATCGCAGATGGACTTAGGTTCGAGAAAGTGGGGAGCGCTAGAGGCATCAATCGGCTAGCAAACAAGCACACAAGGATGCAAGGTTTATCCAGGTTCATGCCTCGTAGAGGACCCTACTCCTGCTTGTCTGCTCTTGGAATTATAGAGGGAGTCGAAAGTTACAGGGTTGCGCAGATGCAATCTAGCGATAGTGTGGAAACTAGGGTTGTGATTGTCCTCCTCTCCGCCCCCTCCTAGCCTTTATATAGATAGTCTAGGTCTCGGGATAGGAGGCTGAGTCGGTTACAAGTTAGGGTTTTCCCTTTAAACTTCCATCTTAAGTTTTCCGTGTGCTACAAGCAGTCGGAGTCTCCGGGTCACCCAAATCTTAGCTAGGCCTCAGCAACGTCGTGGGCTTCTTCAATGCTAGACTGTATATGCCAAGCTCGAGTACCTGTAAGGTATGCCCATATCAGTAGCCCTCGAGTGTCCGGTTGAATCGTAGATTTGAGTGGAGACTCTATGAATCCTTTGAGTGCGTAGTCGAGCATGCTTTCGAGTGCTCTAATTTGTATCATAGGGATTGTTGATATATGTGCCTGATTCATCCGATGTATCGGTATCAGTTAACTGTCTTAGGGCAAAACAACGCAATCTACTCAAATTCGAGTCCCCGAACTCGAATTCGGAAATGTGCTGGCGTAATTCGACTCAGGCCACGGAGGTCTTATAGAGTCGAAATCCATTGTATAAGTGTGAGCACTCGATGCGTCTGTCAATGCTTATTTCATCGTGCCTGTCGGCACGGATTATGTCTGGTAGAGCGCAGCAAGTGCGTTGATAGGCCTTCTTCAGGTCTTATCTTCACGCTGCAAGTGTGGCATCCGAATTTTGTCATCGCGGAGATGATTCGGGTGGCCCAGGAGACGTAGTCTCTTTGTAGGGAAAATACGAGGCGGAGTCGCCAAGGCATTCGAGTGTGGACGTAGTCAGCACACAGTTATGCATAAGAAAAAATCATAGGGTGCGTGACCAGCGCTCCCTATCGGAGTAGCCCCCGAGTGCCTATTTGAGTCGTAGACTCGAGTGGGGACTATAAGTACTTTGCGATTGCTATCGTCTTTGCTTGTTTCAGTCAAATATGCTTTCAGCGCTCCCTATGGGAGTAACCCAGAGTCCTCAGTCGAATCGTTAATTCGAGTGAAGGGTTTTGAGAGAAAAACACATCATCATAATGCTTGGAGGTCTGTATAGTTCATCGGGTGCGCGACCAACGCTCCTGTTAAGAGTAGCCCCCGAGTGCTTGGTCGAGTCAAAGACTCGAGTAAAAACTAGTGACATAGGTACGATTAATCAGATGCTTATGATTTGCTACCCTATACTAGGTAAAAGGCTTACGGCCCATGAAGATTTCAGATGATAGCACAAGGAAGCAGCTGACAAAGACTTTGATTGTATTAGGAAAGAGTCTCTGAACCGACAATGTGTTGGTATTGTAATCACGTGTATGTAAAACCTATCTGCATACATCTTTGAGACCCGGCCTATTATATATAGGACGGGAGAAGCCCAAGCGGGGGTACTAAAAATCTCCTAGGTAACTTGTAATAGTGCAATTTCCCAATATTCAGGCAACTTTGACTCTATTGTTTTCCTGACATCCGACGAAATCCCCAACGTTCTCTTTTCCACGAAACCCTAAGTCCTTCACTATGGACATTGCCGAGGTTACCCCTCGTCGGTGCCGTCTGTGGGAAACCCGAACAGTGGAACCATGGATTCAGCAAACCGCTCTCCACCAAGCATCAACCCGACAAAAGCAGATCCACACCCGCCCACCCCTGTATTAGTACCCGCCGATTTCAACGGCGGATCCGATCTAATCATCGTAAGCTTCCACTTCCAAGTAGATGACCCGCAAGAATCGCACCCTTCGGCCTTGATCACATCAAAACCGTCGGAGAAAAAACCTACGACTACGGCGGTACCTGCATCATCCATCGGATCCTCCATGGACGCCACATCACAGATCAAAGCAGGCGAAGAAAACAAGCAAACCAAGACAGATCTAGAGGACCTTGATGGTATTTACGACAATCTCTCCTTCGGATCAGATCCTCCGCCAACTCCACCATGCGAAGCAAGCCCGACAAATTCAGAACCCAAAGAAAGCAGCAAAAACATCGACTTCGGAAAAAGGATGGCGGAGATCTACCTAGAACTACAATCCCAGAATATTACCAGTACATCCTTTGAAGCAGAAGACAACGTCATCAGCCTATGCATAACACGCCACCAAGTGTGCATGGTCAATGAGAATACCTCAACACCAAGGGACTCTAACAATAACCCTATCCTCAACCCCAATGATATTTTATCAGATGACAATGCATGAAATCATAACAATGAAGGGGACCACGGAAATGGAGGAGAGACGGCGGATAACACATAGTCCAAGGAAGAGGCGAAGAACCGCATGGAGGAGAGAGGCAAACTCTTCGGCTACTAGCAATGGCATGGCAAAAAGCAAGGGAAGCAATTTCGGGAGCACTCCCGATGATAGCGGACGCTTCACACGAGGACCTATTAGCATACCAATACCTACTTCATCACAAGAAGAGAGACCTACTCAGGATGCAGAGGCAACTTGACGAAAGGAAGATATTAGCCGACGAATCCAGCTTACGACAGACACAGTTAAGCTCTACCCGAGGATCAGGGAGCGTAACAGGAGGAGCACCAACAAAAAGGGGAACATCTCGACTGCAGCATATCTCTAAAGCAGAAAGAAGTGGACTCATCTAAGATCTTGATCTATCGTTCGTGTCGATTGACCAAGTAGGAAACATCAAGGCAAAAACGGCCCAGGCAGCCATTGTGGCCGCACAAACATATCTGATCACAACTCAGCCTGCACCCGATGATCCCCGTGCAACCCTCCACCGCTCCGCCCTGATGAACCTTGGCATGGTGGGAGCCTTCCTCGTGGAAGCAGAGCAAGGAACCATACGACAGCTCGACATATCCCCATGCCATTGCAGCATCCCTCGGCAAGTGGGACACACCCGACAATCTCGATCGCCACACCAGGAACACCTTGTAGGACCCAAGCCGCGAAGCAACACAAGAAACGACAACATGCAACACAGGAACGATGGATCAAGAGATGAGAACCGTAGTCGACGATACCATGATGGATACAACAAAGACGATTACGAGCTATGCTGGGCCAGCTGTTTCACTCAGTGGATTTGCAAAACCTCAGTACCCAAGGACTTCAAACTTCCACACGGCCGCCAAAAGTACGATGGACTCCAGGAACCCGAAGCATGGTTAGCAGATTATTTGGCCAATGTCAAGTTACAAGGCGGATCCACAACTACCGCAGTGCAAAGCTTGCAACTACACCTCACCTACGCCGCAAGATCATGGCTCAGACAATTACCCGAAGATTCCAACGGCAGTTGGAACGACCTGGAAGATAAGTTCATCCGGCACTTCCAATCCACGTTTAAACGACCTGCATCCTTGGAGCAGTTGTGGTCATGCAAACAAAATTCTGGGGAATCAATAAGAGCATTCATCCCACGATGGAATATCATTAAAAAATCAGCTGAGTCCATATCCAACGAAAGGGCCATCGATGCCTTCAACGATGGTCTTCGTCGCCAAGAATTCATAGAAGAACTGGGACGGGTTAAACCCAAAACAATCTCACAATTAATGGAAATAGCAAATTGCTGGTTAATGGAGAAGATGCACTGCATAATAAGCATACGCGATCACCCGAATTAGACAGGGATAAACGCGACAATGATAGAAGAAGAAGGAACAATGATGGAAACACATGACCAAGTTACGTCGCAGACAGTTTCTCGGGTGAAGGTAACAACAGAAGCAACGACTACAACAGCGGGTATCGCCATAACAGGAACAATGTCGGAGGAAGCCAGTCAACATAGCGATACCAGCCAAGAGCTCGAGACCCACCCATGTCCGTGATGCAAATGCTGGAAGGACCCTGTAACATGCATTTTTACGTCGACTCAGCAGGCAGACGACAACCTAAACATCTCATGAAAGACTGCCGGACATTCTTGAAGATGTAGGAGTTATGTAATGCAAAAGCAACCGAAGCGGCAAACCAAGGATACACATCTGCGCATGGCACATTAGCCATCGGCGCACCACCACCACCATCACCAACAGTGTTACCACAAAACACAACTGATCAAAACAGTGAATACCCTAGGTCAAAAGGGGCAATGTCCATGATTTAGAAAGGGCGTCCATCCAACAGAACCCAAAAGCTCATCACAAGGCAAATCAATATGGCGTAAACAACAACATTAACCACACCTGAATATCTCCACTAGTCAAAGCAAGAAATCACATTCAACATAGCCGATCACCCTCTTCGGGTCCCACGACCGGGTCATTCAGCCTTGATAGTCGAAGCACAAATTGGCGGGTTCGATACGAGCAAGGTCTTCATGGATGCAGGAAGTAGCATAAATCTGATCTACGCAAAAACACTAAGAACAATGGGCTATCCCTTGGACAATCTCCCGCCAACAGAAACATCTTTCCACGGAATAGTACCAGGTAAAGCCGAAAATCCTTTAGGAAAAGTATTTCTTGATGTTGTTTTTGGTTCCAAAGTAAATTTCAGGCGAGAAAAACTCGAATTCAAAGTCATGGACTAGCCATCACAATATCATGCGATCCTAGGACGACCAGCTTTCGCACGGTTCATGGTAGTTCCGCATTATGCGTACCTAGTCATGAAAATGCCAACACCAAAAGGAATCATCACGGTAAAAGGAAGCTTCACACCTGCTGACAATTGTGATCGGGAGTTCAACAAAATTTCTGAATCTTTTGGGATGGCAACGGAGTTCGAACAACTCAAAACTTGAACAATCGCAGAACCACTAGAAGTAGTGCGTGTAAATCTCGATCAGGCTTTTGACAATGCAAAAGACACAAAACAAGTATAGATACACCTCGTTGACCCGACAAAAACAACATTTGTGGATTCCAATCTTGGTCCCGCATAGGAAAGCGCACTCATCGGGTTCCTCCATGAGCACTGGGAGATTTTCGCATGGCTACCTTCTGACATGCCAGGAATTCCCAAGGAACTCACTGAGCATGCATTAAATTTGGATCCAAAGGCGAAGCCAGTAAAACAACCGCTTCGTCGCTTCGTAGAACCAAAGCGTAAAGCCATTGGAAATGAGCTTCATCGCCTTACTGATGCCAACTTTATTAAGGAACTAACAACAACAGAGTGGGTCACAAACCTAGTATGTGTTCTAATAAAAAATACTACAGAACTTCGGATGTGCATTGACTTTACCGCACTGAATAAACATTGTCCAAAATATCACTTCCCATTGCTGTGAATAGACCAAATAATCGATGCAACCACGGGATGCGAACGTCTTTCTTTTTTGGATGCTTACTCAGGATATCACCAGATTAGGATGAAGGAAGAAGATCATGAGAAAACAGCGTTTATCATGCCTTATGGTGTATTCTGATACACAACAATGCCCTTTGTCCTCAAGAACGCCGGAGCAACATATCAACGGATGATGCAGAAATGTTTGGGAAGCCAAATAGGCACAAACGTGCAAGTATATATTGATGATGTTATAGTTACAACAAGACAAGGATCTGCACTCATCAAGGACCTCTAAGAAACATTCAAAAATCTCGACAAGTTTAGCATCAAACTGAACCCAAAGAAATGTTCCTTTGGAGTCCCGGCAGGGCAACTCCTCGGATATTTGGTATCAGCAAGAGGAATCGAGGCTAATCCCGAGAAAATACAAGCAATCTTAACAATGAAAAAGCCAATAAATCTACGTGGCGTACAATAGTTGGCGGGGCGAGTAGCGACACTCAGTCGTTTCATTGCAAGATTAGGAGAAAAGGCGTTGCCATTTTACGCTCTCATGAGGAAATCAGAGAAATTCGAATGGACGGAAGAAGCTCAACGCGCCTTTGAAGATCTTAAAAGGACACTTTCGACATCTCCCATCGTCGTGTCGCCAAAAGAGAAAGAGCCTTTACTACTTTATATCGCTGCCACAAATCAGGTGGTCAACACGGTCTTGGTCGTGGAGCGACCCAAAGAAGGAAAAACCCATGGTGTACAGAGACCAGTCTACTTCCTGAGCAAGGTCTTATCGCCATCCAAACAAAGGTACCCACATTACCAAAAACTAGCATATGGGGTATTTATGACAACATGAAAACTACGCCATTATTTTTTGGAACATCCGATCATAGTGGTCAATGAAGCACCTTTGTCAAACATCCTCAACAATCCAGAAGCAACTGGGTGTGTCTCTCTATGGACAGAGTTGCAATGTGTGGGTCCACCTGACCTTTCTAGTGCCTGGACAATGTACTTCGATGGATAAAAAAGAACGGAAGGAGCAAGGGAAGGAGTCATACTAGTATCACCACAAGGCGACAAAATGCACTATATACTTCGGATGAGCTTTGCAAACACATCCAATAATGAAGCTGAATACAAGGCCTTGTTACACGACATGCGAATGGCCAAAGCTTGCGGTGCAACTCACCTCAAAATCTTTGGAGATTCCAATCTTGTGGCACAGCAAGCAATGAACAAGTGCTATGCCATGAGCGATAACATGATTGCTTACCGCGATCTATATAGTATTATGGAAGCTCAATTTGATGGATGCGAAGTATCACACATAGGAAGAGCAAGCAATGAAGAAGCCGACAATCTAGCAAACATCGGATCCTTGTTCTTACCAGTGCCACCTGGTTTTTTTTGAGAAGAAATAACGGAACGATCAATCAAAGCAAAAAGAGTCTCTGAGGTCGTAGCACCAAAAACGGGAAAAAAGAGTCACCCACGAAAAGACTCGGGGGCTCCATCAGCGACCAAGAGTATAGAAGAGGCCGTCGAAGAAGAAGAATAGGGAATTGGAGAGGTCATGCTAATTGAACCTACCTGGATGCAGCCGTATGTAGCATACATTACTAAGGGTGAGCTACCCGAAGATGTGATAGAAGCCCAACAAATCACCCGAAGATCGAAGGCCTTCAGAATAGTCAAAGGGTAGCTATATAAGAGAAGTATTTCGGGTGTGTTACAACGTTGCGTGACACCCGAAGAAGGAAAAAACCATACTCAAAGAAATATATGAAGGAGTTTGCGGTCATCATACCAGTAGTCGACCAATTGCTACAAAAGCATTCAGGGCAGGATTTTACTGGCTCACTGTAGTTCAGGATGCAAAAGATATCGTCAGAACATGTGAAGCATGCCAACGGTTCGCAACAAAGCCTGGAGCACCCCCCACTGAGTTAAAACCTATACCCTGGCTTGGCCTTTTGCTCAGTGGGGACTCGATATGGTGGGAAAACTTCAGAAATCATCGCTAGGAGGACATGTCTTTCTGCTAGTAGCAGTCGACAAATTTACTAAATGGATCGAGGCAATGCCTGTCACCACCCAAGACGGAACTTCGGCTGTGAATTTCATTAAATCCATAGTATTTTGGTTCGGCGTACCGAACAACATCATTACAGACAATGGAACTAACTTCACTTCCAATGAGTTCAAGGAGTACTACAAGGAGATGGATATCAAAGTAAGCTACGCCTCGGTAGCTCACCCACAAACAAATGGACAAGTAGAAAAAGCCAATGTATTAGTTACTACTGGACTCAAGAAAAGACTACTAGCACCACTTGATAGAGCAAAAGGAGCATGGGTTGATGAATTACCATCTGTCTTATGGAGTTTACATACAACCCCAAATAATTCGACACAAGGGACACCTTTCTTTCTGGTACATGGCATAGAAGCCTTGCTTCCTATTGAAGTGTCACATGAATCCCCAAGAGTAGCTGCATACGATGAAGAGTAATCAAGAGAAGCGCTCGAAGATGATGTGGATGCACTTGATGAAGCTCGAGATGAAGCCTTACAATGAGCAACTATGTACCAGCAAAACTTGTGCAATTACCACAACCAACGATTGTGGCCTAGGTCCTTCATGGTAGGGGACCTAGTTCCTCGCCTCAAGCAAGATGGACACCGAAAGTTAGAATCACATGGGAAGGACCATACATCTTCACAGAAGTTATTCCTGGAGGAGCATATAGACTACAAGACAAGAAGACATGAGTCAAATACTCCAATCCATGGAACGTAGCGCAGCTACGACACTTTTACGCATAAGATTACTTGCAATACGATAAGATTTATGGTTCGGCTTTGTCAGCCAGAATATCCAGGCCAACGGGTAGGCGCCATCCGCCAAAAATAATGTATCATCGGCTTTTCGCCTTATGTATAAAAGATTAGTTTTTCGTACCTTAAGTTCTTTATTGTTTATATCCATTCAAAAGATCTATGTTTTCCATCAAGCTAACAGCAACTATGAGCCTATGTCCATATACAGGCATCCGAACATAGCCTCAGGGGCTACTTCCATCGGGAGAGCTAGCAAGCACCCGATAGAAATCCAATTATATATGATTAAAACGAAAATGTTCATGACTGGAAATACCTATGCGTTTTACATTGATGTATCCTCAAAAAGATTACTCCCATCGGGAGCCAGCATAAAGTCTTAAAACTATCTGATAAAAGTCAGAAAAATTGGTAGCTTAGTAGGCTAACCACCCAAAAAAAATCTCGGATCGCGCTCAAACATGACAAAAATCCGGATGCCATGTTTAGAAACATGAAGGTAAGACCCCAGGATTCGTCATGTGTGGCCTGGTAATCGCAGAAGAATGCGCTCTGCCAGTAAAATATCCGTAACAACGATACGATGAAAAATCCCGACGGACACGTTGGGTACCTGATAAAAGAAAACTAGGATTCAGTATTCGATAAGACCTCAGCGGCCCGAACTGAATTACGCCAGTAGTAAATTCTGAGTTCAGGCCAGGGGACTTGAATTTGATGTAGGAAAACCTTGTTTTTGTCCAGGAGCAATTAAATAATTCCCGATTCGTCGGAAGCATCAGACTCGTTGTACCGAATCCCTTTAAAAATAAAGATAAAGAAATAAAAATAAAGGAAAAGAAGGAAAAAAAACTTTGAGACTCAACCTGAAACTACGGTTCAAGTAGAGTCTCGGGGGCTACTGACATAGGTACGATTACTCGGATGCTTATGATTTGCTGCCCTATACTGGGTAAAAGTCTTACAACCCATGAAGATTTCAATGATAGCCCAAGTAAGCAGCCGACAAAGACTTTGATTGTAATAGAAAGAGTTTCTGAACCGACAATGTGTTGGTATTGTAATCACAGGTATGTAAAATCTATCCGCATACCGCTTTGAGACCCGACCTATTATATATAGGACGAGAGAAGCCCAAGCGGGGATACCGAAAATCTCCTAGGCAACTTGTAATAGTGCAATTTCCCAATATTCAGGCGACTTTGACTCCATTGTTTTCCTGACATCTGACGAAATCCCCAGCGTTCTCTTTTCTGCAAAACCCTAAGTCCTTCACTATGGACATTGCCGAGGTTACCTCTCGTCAACTAGAGTAGTCAAAAAGTGCTCCTGCTAGAGTTAGTGACGTCAGTGCTGGCGATGAGATGATCTCAGTTGCCCGCGTGAGCGGTTTTGACGGGACGTGATGAAAAGTGGGTCCCATTTCTGACTTGGATTTGAGCAGGCATGCGTAATCTTTGGTTTTAACTATGTCTCCTCGATTCTCGTGTGTAATGGGAGGAGTGGAGCGTCGGTTCATGGTTTACATTGCCATGCGTCGACATTGGTTTGTGCCACGGGTCTGGCTGATGTCCTGCTGGCGATTGGATGGCATCTGCGAGTAGGTTAAGTAGGGGTTTGTTGTGTGGTAATTTCTCCACATCTGCATACTCTACCTTGTGCACTGCCTCCATTGCTGCTCCTTGCGGTTCCATTGCTTGCATCCTCTTTGTGGCGTTGGATGGTCTTCGCACTTTTCCTAGTTACTTTCTGCGCTCCCACTGCAAGCGCCAGATGGGAAAGAAGAAAGGAACCTCTGCCGCTAGATCTGCGGCCGCCACTATTGCGGACAAGAAGAAAGGCGCCGCCACCAGAGGCACCAGCGTTGCCGTTGTGGCTAGGAAGAAGAAGGGCCCAGGAACGCGTGTCATGAATGGGTCGTGGCAGCCATCCACCATCAAGGGCACCTAGAATTAACCAGTGCCAAGATGGTGCACTCCCCGCCGCGGAAGATGACTACCGAATCCCCGTCGATGAGGTAATCCCCAGTCCCCCGCCGGGTGTCGGGTGATGTTCCTCGTGTTCATTATTCGCGGTATGTCTCTCCCCCTTCACAAATTTGTGAGGGGGTTTCTTTTGTTTCTACGGGCTCCAGGTGCACCAATTGACCGCACACTCTATCCTTCACATTGCTTGCTTCATTACCCTCTGCGAGTGCTGGCTCGGAATCGAGCCACACTTTGGCCTCTTCAAAAAACTTTTCAAGCTCAAACGCCAGTCGGGCTCTGGATCAGTAGTCTATGATATAGGAGGCTGCGGGATCCATGTCGACTCCAATGTCACGTATTTTGCCATCAACTTCAATGCATAGGCAAGGAAATAGGAGGCGTAGACCTTACTCGCACTTGAATGCACCATCAAGTGCAGCCGCTGCAGGCTAGGGTGCACCCAATGTGCTCCTAGACTGGTGCTGACGATGTGACTCACATCTCGCAAGAGAGCATCTCACATGAGGTTTCGACTGCTGACCAAGTACACCACCAAGGAGGATCTTCCGGGTGACTCAGTCGTGCCTCCCTTCTGTGCGAGTCATCCTCCGCCTGAGGTGGATTTCTCTAAAAGTTCTTCTTGTTTTTCGATTGCCTACTAGGTGTCTTTTATATTGATGTTTGGTTCTGATTTCAGGATTGGAAAGTGACCACCGTGCTGCCTCCTCAGCCCAAGGGAGTGATTCCTTATGAAGACGAAGAGGAGGACGAGTCGGGCTCCACTGTCCCCGTGGAGGAGGAACGCGAAACCCCCGAGTCCGGCAAGACTCGCAAGCGCTTCCTAAGTGAGGACTTGGCTGCCTCATCGCCGCCGACACCAGAGGGTCCTCCTGCTGTAGTAGAGGAGCTGATCCCTGCCGTGCCTGTGCGTGCCATGGCTCCTCCTTCGCAGAAGAAGATGAGGCTACCAAAGGAGTCATCTAGGGATTCCTTCGACCTCGACAATTTTGACGGGTATGTTTTTATATTCTTGTGAGTTCATCTTGTCCTCCTGAAATTTGTTCTTCTGAAGGAGTCCTGTATATTTTGTAGTCAAACGATGTCATCATCGTCCGATGACTGTCGCTTTGTCAAAGCGATTGGAGTCACGGACTCCAAAGACAAGGAAATCGTGACACTATCTCCTTCTCCTCCGGTGGTGGCCCACTTCGGTGCCAATTCTTCGAGTTCTCCCCATGCTGGGGGCACCAGATGATTTCCCAGACATTGATTCAGAAGGAAACTTTGGAGTCCCTAGAGGAACACGTGACTTCTTTTTGTCGCTGGCAGTCGAATTTGGGTTAATGCTCATGCTTTTTCTTTTTGTAGCCTATCTTGAAGGATTCTACTCGCCTCGCCGAGCAAATCATTTGCTTGGGTCGACAGCATGCTTTGCTGGAAACCCGCCATCGTGCCTTCAAAGTTAGTTTTATAATTTCTCCCCGTTCTGCTTGTGTAGAGGTTGGCAAGCTCAAGTTTTGCTATTTTTATCCTTTGTAGGTGAGCATAATGAGATTCTTCGTCGCGTCGCCTCCCTCGAGAAGGGAATTTCTACGGCGGAGAAAAAACGCGACGAAGCACTCGAAGCTCTGGAGGAGTCAAAGAAGTGCGAGGAAAACTCGTGTTCCGCCACAGCTGACAGAGAAAAGGCATTCATAGAACAACTTGTCTCCATTGCTAAGGCACTTTTGGGTATGACGCTAAATCATTTTGTTTCCTGTATGCGTTGCTTGTATGTTGTTATGCTGATGCGCTTCTTCTACAGATGTTGTTGGCTTGCACTTCGATGCCTAGGCCTTGGCTCGCTCAGATGCGTTGGCCGGTGTTGTGGCCGCAGTCGAAGACCGTAGTGTCCCTATCAAGGACTCGCTCGAGAAGGCCAAGGACGTCCTTGGGTGTCTTCGAGAGGAGATGGTCCCCAAGGCCAAGCTGATCGAGAATCTCGATGGCTTGGTGGAGTCCTTCGCGGGAGGCGTGCCCATGGACTTCAAGAACGCTCAGCGAGGGGTTGGAGCTACCATGGGACTCGCGATGGCACAAGCTCATGGCATGGATCTGAACCCAGCCAAGTATGCTTAGCGATGCTGGTTACCATGGATGGCTAGCAGGTAGTGTTTACTCCTATTGCCACTAGCTGCAGTAAATATGGGCCTCGACTCATTGAGACACTCGCCAAGTATTCGGCGGAGCTGCGGCGGTTGAAGACGACGAAAGCCACAGAGTTAGAGGCTGTAGTCGAGAAGAATGTGGCATTAGAGACTATCGCAGACTCGAGGAAGCCCCCGAGTGCCAACGCCTAGCTGCAGTCTGTTTCTTAATCGCCTTTTTTGTAATAGTCTAGCTTTTCCCTGTTGAATTGTACCTTGTGGGGGTTCCCCTTTTGAGACTTGCTGAACCTTGATGTTTCTTCTGCTGGCATTTATTTATAAATAGTTGGCCTTATTTTCTTCTTATTCTTCTTATAATAAGGTCCTTCGAGTGTTCCATCTGACTCACCTCCCACCGATGAACCTGTGGTACTACCACGTTCAAAGGTGGAGGAGCTGTCGCTGCTATCTCGATTGCGCGACCGCATAAAACATTTGGAGTGGGAGATGCCCATGATCTGTGGTAGCGCGGACGTGTGGAAGTCAAAGGGTGAAAAGGCCAGTGCACATGAGAAGTACCTTCTGGGCGAGGTGGCTCAGTTGAATGAGCAATTTAAGTGTTAGTTCTCTAGCCACTTATCCTTTCTTAGCTATTCACGGCGGCGCTTTGTCTTTATGCTTCGCCCTGCTTCTTGTAGTTGTTAGCGCTCGTCACCCGCGGGATGAAAGGGATCGAGTTGCCATTCGACTGAACGACTTGACTCAGGAGCAGTTGGAAGCTAGTAGGTATTTCTAGGTTGATCACGATCGTGTAGTCGCGTTGGTGACGCAGCAGGACCATGCATTGTGGGTGCTGCTTTACTTGAAGAAATCACAGTCGTGCCTCAAGCATATTTTCCAGGCGATGTTCCCCTAGATGCGGCGCCTTCAAGCTTGCTAGCTTTGCTGACGAAGTTTCAAGATATCAGCGCGGTCCGCGAGTGCGTGCATCAGTAGTTAGTCGTGGGTGCCAAGGCTGCATTGGCGCTTCTTCGCCTGCATCGACCTGATATGGATTTTGCAGCTGTTTCCGCTGGACCGCCGCCCCCGCCAGAAGGGATGGCATGGAACATGGTGCCACATTACCGGGCGGTTGATCAGCCAGCTGAAGATATCGTCGATTGTTTCGAAGAGCGTAGCAATGTTCCCCTTTTACGGCAGTAGAGTACTGTGACCCTGCACATAGAAGCATATGTGTTGTAAAATTCATATAATTGTGCTGGGTGTTTTTGATACCCATTTATATGTAAAAAATCTTGCTAGCTTGTATATTTTTCGAGTATGTTATAATATGTAGTTCCTTTTCGTTAGCCTGACGTATGTTCATCTCGGCGCCTTGTCAACCTGTTAGGTGCGTTGCAGCTGGGTTGATTTTACCAAGGGTTTGATTGATAGTGCGTCAGCTACTCAGGATACTGCGTTATTCGTGTAACGAGGTGTAGAGGGTGGTGCAGCCCCCGAGTGATGTAATTGCAAGTAAAATAGAAAACACAAAGTTGAGGGAACTTAGCTTTATTTTTTCGTAGAATATCATGAGGTACAATGTATGGCTAAGTAGCCTAACTGAATAACCTTATCTAAAGTAAAAACATCTAAGGGTAGAAACAACACAACTGCGCGACGTTCCAGGGATTGGAGTATGTGACTCCGCTTTCTAGATCTTTAAGGCGGTAGGCGCCACCTAGGATTACTTCGATAATCACATCGGGTCCTTCCCAAGGGGACTCGAGCTTGAGGTGCCCTTGTTGCTGTCGCAGGACCAGGTCTCCTTCGACGAAGGATCTGGGGCGTAGCCTTCTACTGTGGTAATTGCAGAGGTTCTGCTAGTAGATCGTGGATCTCTCCACTACAATCTCGCGTGCTTCATCGAGGAGATCGACGGAGTCTTCGAGTGCGAGGGTTGATTCTGCCTCGATGTATGCTACTACCCGTGGGGCTTTGTAGTGCACCTTTGCGGGTAGTACCGCCTCGGTGCCGTGTACCTTGAAGAAAGGAGTATAGCCTGTAGCGCTGTTTGGGTTTGTGTGCAGACTCCATAGTACTGATTGTAGCTCCTCGGGCCAGCATCCAGCAGCACTTTCGAGTGACCAGAGGAGCCTTTTCTTGATGCCACCGTAGATGAGGCTGTTGGCCTTTTCGACTTGACCGTTGGTCTAAGAGTGCGCCACTGAGGCGTAGCTGATGTTGATTCCCAGGTTTTAGCAGAAGCCCTAGAACTCACTCGAGGTGAAGTTTGTTCCGTTATCCGTGATGATGCTATGTGGCACCCCGAACCAGAAGAAGATGGACTCAAAGAATTTTATGGTGCTGGCTCCTGATTGGTTTGTCACCAGCATGCCCTCAATCCACTTGGTGAATTTGTCAACCGCGACGAGGAGGTAGACGTATCCTCCAGGTGAAGATTTCTGGAGCTTGATGACCATGTCGAGTCCCCATTGCACGAAGGGCCAGGCCATAGGTATTGGCCTAAGCTCTGTGCCAGGTGCATGCGGTTTATCCGCGAATCGCTGGCAAGCGTTGCATCGTTGGATGATGACTTTGGCGTCACGCATTGTCGTCGGCCAGTAGAATCCAGCTCATAGAGCTTTGGCGACGAGGGCGCGACTGTTGGCGTGGTGGCCGCAAGTGCCTTCGTGTATCTCGAGGAGGATGGCTCTTCCGTCTCCATTGGAGATGCAGCGCTGAAGGACTCCTATGATGCTATGCTTGTACAGCTCGCCGTTGATAAGGGCGAAAGCCTTGGACCGTCGTGCTATGTGACGCGCATCTATCGGGTCGTCTAGCAACCTTTTGCTGAGCAAGTACGTGATGTATGGTTGTGTCCAGGATGGTTCGATCATCATGACCTTCATGGGGTCTTCAAGTCCTGTATCTGTCTCCATGTCGTCGAGTGCCATTGGCTTGTTGGGTGGCGTAGCCCCCGATAACTTTGACATGCTAGTTTTATGCTCTGGAGTCTTTGACTTGATGGAGTGCTCACATATGCGCTGTAGAAATACTCCGGGTGGTACTGGGGCACAAGTGGAGCCGATATTGGCGAGTATATCCGCTTCCTCGTTGCTCTCGTGTCCGACATGCCGTAGTTTGTAGATGTTGAAGTCCCCTTCGAGTGTGTCGTAGAGGTCGTGATAGGCGATCATATTGTCGCTCAGAGCATCACACTCGTTCATGGTTTGATTCACCACTAGTTTGGAGTCGCCGTAGATAACGAGTCGCTTTGCGCCACAAGCTTTTGCCATCTGTGTCCCGTGGAGTAATGCTTCGTACTCAACTTCGTTGTTGGAGGCGGTGAACTGCATTCGCAGGACATACCTCATCTTGTCACCTTGTGGAGATGTCAGGATGATGCCCACGCCAGCTCCCTCTTTACGTTTGGATTCGTCGAAGTGCATTGTCCATATTAGGACATGTCTGGCTTGTCGGGGAGCTGGTTTTCCATCCAGTGCACGAGGAAGTCCGGGAGAACTTGCAACTTGATCGCGTCTCACTTCTCATATGTGATGTCTCGTGGAGACAGTTCTATCCCCCAAAGCGCGACTCATCCAGTGGCGTCGGGGTTGTTGAGTATGTTCCCTAGCGGGGCGTCAATCACCACTATGATTGGGTGCTCCTGGAAGTAGTGGCTCAGTCGCCTGGCTGTCATGAAGACGCCGTACACCAGCTTCTAATAATGCGGGTACCGCTATTTTGTTGGTGTAAGCACCTCTCTGAGATAGTAGACTGGGCGTTACACCCTGTGGACTTTGTTTTCTTCGGCTCGTTCTACTACGAGCACGGTGCTAACCACCTGGTTGGTGGCAGATATGTATAATAACAGCGGCTCCTTTTCTCGAGGTGTTACCAACACTGACGAGGTGGACAGTAGACGCTCGAGGTCTTCGAATGCTTCCTGTGCTTCGTCTATCCACTCGAATTTGTCAGCCTTGCGAAGAACTTGGTAGAAAGGCGGTGCCTTTTTGCCTATTCGACTGATGAATTGACTGAGCGTCGTGATTCGCCCAGCTAGCTTCTACAAGCCTTTTACGTTCTTCAGCTTCTCCATGGCCAGTATGTCCTTTATTTTCTTTGGGTTGGCCTCGATCCCCCTCGCGGAGATGAGGTACCCGGGCAATTGTCTATATGGTACACCGAAGGCGCATTTGTCCGGATTCAGCTTGATTCGGTAGCGGTCGAGGTTATCGAAGGTCTTGCAGAGATCGTCGAGTAACGAGGCTTCCTCCTTGGTTTTGACCATGATGTCGTCAACATAGACTTGGATATTGCAACCAAGCTGGCTCTTGAGGCAGGCCTACATACACCGTTGGTAGGTGGCCCCTACATTTTTCAGCCCGAAGGGCATTGTTGTGTAGCAGAAGACACCAAAGGGCGTGATGAACATCGTTTTCTCCTGGTCCTCCACCTTCATTTGAATCTGGTGATAGCCTGAGTAGGCGTCGAGGAAGCAGAGACGCTCGCATCCCGCGGTGGAGTCGATTATCTGATTGATCCGTGGCAATGAGAAGTGGTCCTTCAGGCAATGCTTGTTCAAGGAGGTGAAGTCCACGCACATCCGCAAGATATCTGTCTCTTTTTTAGGAACAAGCACAAGATTTGCTAAATGTGCTTTCCTTGATATTGCGTATGAAGTTAGTGTCGAGGAGTCCGTTGACTTCCATACCGACCGCGTTTTCCCTAGGTTCAGATAGTCGCCGTATTGTCTGTGTGACTGGCCTTGCTTCAAGATTTACATTGAGTGAGTGCTCGGCAAATTTCCTAGGAACTCCTAGCATGTCCGCTGGACAACAGGCAAATATTTCCCAGTGGTCACGGAGGAATTCGACGAGCGTGAGTTCCTATTTAGAACCCAAGTTGTTGGCGATGAGGGTCGTCTTGGTCGGGTCCATTGGGTGGACCCGGACCGCCTTGGTGTGGATCGATGTGTCGAAGGATTGGTCGGGTGAGCTTGGCTTTCTCAGAGGTGGTAGACTGTTGTCTGTCGACTCCTTCAACCTCGCCATCTCCCCTTGCATGCCGAAAGACTGGGAGATTCTGTTGAATTCCCTGTCGCAGCTGTCGGACCACTCGAAGCTTCCATTGACTATAATAATGCTATTTGGGCCCGGCATGTTCATCTGCAGGTAGGTGTAGTGTGGTACCGCCATAAACCTCGCGAACACAACACGTCCGAGGATGTAGTGGTATTGCGAGGGCCAGTCAATGACTTCGAATTCGATGCGCTCTCGTTAAAAGTTTGCTAGCATTCTGAAGATGACGTCGAGACTGATCTTACCTAGGGGTTATACGCCCGTTCCTGGGAAGATTCCGTGGAAAGTTGTGTTTGAAGCTTCCAGACATGACAGAGGAATTTGCATTGCGCGCAAGGTACTTGCAAACATGAGGTGGATGCTGCTTACGCCGTCCATGAAGACGCGACTCATTTCGAAGCCTCCAATTTGTGCCTCGAGCACCAGGGGACAGTGACTTGGGTGAGTTACTTGGCGCGGATGATCGCGCTTGTCGAAGGTGATGCAGGACTCACTTCCACTGAGGTACTCAGTGGTGGAGGGTGGAGAGTTCATCGCTAGATTGACTTAACGAGTGATTGATTTTTGCACCCGATTTTTAGGGGCATCCTTTTTGGATCATCCCCATGTTTCCCAGCGCTCGCGGGTATGGCTCGCCTCCGTGATTTTGGACTGGCGTAAATGCGGGTGGTGGTGGCGGTGCTCCATGAGCCATAGCGGTCGGGGCAGCTCCATAGCCTTGGTTTATCGCGTCGTGATTCATCTGGGCTAGGCCTTCATGGAGCTTGAGGAACTCGCGGCAATCCTTTAGAAGGTGGCTGAATTTTTTCTTGCTATCATGCTTATCGATGTAGAAGTGTACGTTGCATGGTCCGACCAGCTTGTCCTGGATAGATGTTCCAGGTGCCTCATCACAAGTGCGGCGTTGCCACACTTGTGTGGTTTTCCCGCTGTCGCGGTATCCACCGCTGCGGTATCTGCTGTTGCGGTTGTTGTCGTTGTGCTTGCCGACATAGCCAGCCACGACCATATCGGCCTCCTCACGGTCCTCGTAACCATGCATTCGACGTTTTCCTCGACGATTATGTCTGCGGCCTAGGTCGTCGTCATCATCGGAGTGGACACGGTTTTTACCGAGTCCTCTCCATCGGCCCACCTGTTCGTGATCTCCATCAGGTGGTCGATCATTTTGGGCTTCGAGTGGCCTAGCTCCTCCCCGAGTTCTCTGCGGCGCACGCCGCCATTGAAAGCGTCGATTGCACGATGTTCGAAGATGTCTTCTGCAGAGTTTTTGATGATGGACCATCTCTAGATGTACGAGCACAACGACTCGCCAGTCTTCTGGTAGCAGCCTCTTAATTCTTCGATTGATGCGGGCCTTTTGTAAGTGCCCTTGAAATTTCTCACGAAGCTGTAGACTAGCTCTTCCCAGCTGCGAATCGATCCGCGGGGGAAGTTGTTGAGCCACGCACGAGCGGCACCTTGTAGTTGTAGCTGGAGGCATTGCATTTCTGTGCTCGTGGTTCCACCATGGAGCCTGACGTAGGAAATGTGATCCTCCAGCCACATCTTCGGGTCCTGTAGGACATCAAATTTCGGGTTCTCCGATGGGACCTTGAACCCCTTTGGCATTCGCTTCTGTCGGATGGCTCTGCTGAAGCAGCTAGCACCGCAGAGCTCTATCCTATCGTCTTTCGAGTCAGTCGAACAGGCACGCCTCACACGCATCTTGTCGACCTTGCGTTGCATGATGTCATCACGCGCATCGTAGTTGTAGTCATGCCGCCGTGAGCGGCGCCGTCACGACAAGTCGTGGTAGCCATCACTGGAGGAGGGTCAAGAGTAGCGTTTGGCCAGAGCCTTGTTTTTCTTCAGCTTCAACGCTGGATCTTTGATGAGGGCAGGCTCGACTAGCCCTAGGCCCGCGATCGTAGATCAGTGCATGGCGGCCCACGGGTCCCCAACCGGTGGCTGGTTGTTGAGGAGGTACATGGTGGCCGCTGTTACCGCTGCCTGTGGTGTTTTTGGGAGCACATTGCCCCGCGTATCCACCGTCATGGATGAGAAGTCGAGGACTCGCGTGGCCTCTTCTCGCTCCTTATCGGTGAGGTGAGCCAGTCGAGAACGTCTCTTGGCGGCTATATGATCATTGCCCTTAGAGGAGGATCCTCCAATGGAAGAGAGATGAGCTCACCGAAGGCTCGACTCGTCCGCCGCCCTCCTGCGCGCATCGAGATGGGCAATTACTTGTTGCTGGCACTTGAATTCTTCCTTGAGTAGCCAGTGGTAACCCATTAGCATATCTTGCAATGAGTTTGGTGGCAGGGGATTGCCCCTTAGGGCTTCTCGACAGTGATCCCACTCGGCGTCATTGAGCTTGATCAGCACACGCTCTGGGGTATTCTCATTCGCAGTGAGATGCGGATGGCCTTTCGGCCCGTTGTTGGTGAGTGCTCCGTTGGGGGACCACCATTCATGACTAGGATACCACTGCCAGTACCGGTGTTATCCCGAGTGTCGTTGTTCTCGCCTGTGTTGACAACGGCGCACATATAATGTTTGGGGAAGTTGTTGCTTTCGCAGCTTTGAGATCCAGAGTTATAGGCTCCATCCTCTGTGGCCAGATCGCCTAGATCAGACTCGCGGCTGCTGTCGCTGTCCGTATTCCTGACTGTTGTCGAGGCATTGAGTTTGCTCAGGGTGCCGATCGGCGGTGGAAACCATGATGCTGGAGCAATCGCGGGATCCTACGGCTGGTCAGGGAGGCAAAGTGTGCCCAGCTGACCAACTTGGAAGCGTAAGCTCCCGATCGCCAGGCTAATCCCATCGCCCATAAACTCAAAATCCGGGCGAGTGGCCGACGTGTGCACGGTGAGGTCGAAGGCACCAAAGAGGAGGCAAATTTCCGCTGCTGCAGAGTTGTAGATCGCGGTTGATGGGGCCGAGGAAGCCGCAACATCAAGACTCCCGTTTCCAACATTAATCCCCTCCTAGACTTTATATAGATAGGCTAGGTCTCAGGATAGCAGGCCAAGTTAGTTACAAGTTAGGGTTTTCCCTTTAAACTTCTATCTTAAGTTTGTCGTGTGCTACAAGCAGTCGGAGTCTCCGGGTCACCCAAATCTTAGCTAGGCCTCAACAACGTCGTGGGCTTCTTCCATGCAGGACCGTATATGCCAAGCTCGAGTACCTGTAAGGTATGCCTATGTCACTCTTCTTTGACCTTGTATTCATCGATTCATGACCACCGAGAATGGAAAGCTTCAAGCATGAGATCTTCTAGGGATGGCGCATCTTGATCTTGCACAACATTTCTTCTAACTTCATATGATTCCAAAAGGCCCAAGGCCCTTGGACAATGCTTCTTCTTCTTCATTTCTTCCACCTTGAATCCAACACATGGTCCAAGCAAAGCCAATGGAAAAATCCTATAAGTGCAACTCAATGCAAACATTAGTCCATAGAGATTGTCATTAATTACCAAAACCACACATGGGGGACCACATGCTCTTTCAACTAGGTTTCTTATGAGATCACCGCTCACCAAGTATCTCACCTTAAGCCTTTATCATTCTCTGTGATCTTGTGTGCCTACAAATCCATAGATTGAAATAAGAGACAAAGAAACAAAGATACAAATCTCTATTCAATCAATACACAATACTCCTATGGATTAGATGCACATAATCACTGCAAGGTTACACCCCAACCCACAGCTCGTGAGGACTACTCACTCATAACAATAAGATCAAGGATAGAAAACATTGTGCAAAATACTTAGATTGAAATCAAATACTCTTACAATGGTCGCTGAATCACAAGGAGATCTCAAGTACAAGCAAATTGATATGGCTATGGAGATGATGGAGGGTGGAGAGGATGAACTATGGAGGTGGATCTCCTTTGGTGGTGTTGCAATATGAGAATGGCGTCCCTCTACGCAGCGGCTGGGACCTCGAGATATATAGGTGCCTTCACGAAAGTCATAGGGTTTGACGAGATTAAGCCAATACCACATGGTACGGGCAAACCGTGCAGGCGGGTCTTTCCCGTACTAGTGGTCGTTAAAGCCTCTATCGACTGTTTTTTACTCCAAGATTGTTTGGTTGTGTAGACTTCCTTAAAATCTTCATTAATAGCTTCTAATTTCACCTAAAAATCATGATTTCCTACAAAACACAATTCAAAACAAGATATTGCACATCTTTTCAATAATTAGTTATTAGTAGCAAGGCTAGAGAGATTCTTGGTCAATTACTTGACTAAAAATGAAGTTTAAATGCAGAGAAAGATGTTTATTTTCACAGCCATCAACTTACCCAAAGCTCAAACCTTGATCGTCCTCGAGCAAGAAAACAACAAAACCATAAAGAACTCGACGTTTAAACTGAAACAAAGAGAGTATGAATTCACTTACGGTTGGTAGTCATATGAATCTAGCACTTCTTCCATTTGAAAACCTCATCAAAGTTAGAGAGATGCCAAGAATACTATATGAGCTTCATTAACTCAAAAAAATCAAGGTAGAGTTTTTAATATAATTATGAATAACTAGAAGTGTAACAATCAATCCAAATCCTCAAGTTAACTCTCAGCCTATGAAGGAACACTAGAATATTTTATAATAGCAGAATTAAGTAAGAGAGATCATGTCCTAAGTAGAAAAATAGTGAAGTGTCTTATTGACACCCACATTAGTAAAGCAAGACATCAAAAAACTACTATTCCAATCATTGTCTTTCAATAAAATTCAATAGAGTAGTAACAAGACCATGCCAAAGACTATTTTTGTGTGGATCTTTATTTTTCAAGTATAATTCTCAACAAGGATCATTGAGTTATTATTTTAATAATGGTTTGTACAGCCTTCAAGATTACCAATACTTTTTCCCATTACGGTAACAAGTGCCACCCATGTCGTCAAATCATCGGCGAAATCAGGGGTTGTACCATTGATCGTTCATAGGCTAGCGGAGTTGTTGGCATCCAAAGATGTGCATCAAAAACATATAGACTTTTTAAATGGTATCACATTTTTAATCCACAAGTATAGATTTTGCATGAATCACAATTACCATTAGATGTCATTTCAATGAAACAACTCCTTTCAAGAGTGTCGTCAAGTCTATCAAAACATCTATGGGGTTAAGTATCTTCAAAGTTATACTCCTAAGACAATTACTCATCAAACAAGTAATAATTTAAATAATTTTTATTGCTGTAATTGTTTGGCAATATTATTTCTAAGGCAAGACTTGGTTAACTATAAGAACTAGACCAAAAGCTTCCACAACTAATTACTCATGCAAATAAAAGTTTTACTCTAACTATTTTTATTTACTCCCATTAGCATATCATCTTAGGAAATCAACTAACTAAGATGAACAATTCAAACTTCTAAAATGGGAGACATATGACATACCTCTTATGAGTGACTTCATATTTCTCTTCCTTATAGGGATGTGTTCCTTCCAAACGCAAGTCAAAATCACTCTCATAATAGTATTGAAGTAAAGAGGCAATAGGAAAATCCACTTTCGTGAGAAAAGATAAAAGGAAAAATCTTTTTATATTTTTGAGGATGGGGACTAAAGAATAGCAAAGATTGTGACCAAGCAAGAAACTAAGAAAAGAGAAACAGACAAACGAGAAAACGAAAACAAGCAAAAAAGGAAAGAAAGAGCAAAGTTTTGGAACAAACCAACACGAGTGTTTCAAAGATCACAAGGAGCTGAAGTACAACCTCATCATTACACAAATATAAATTCCGGGGGACACATCCCCAATCTCAGGCTTTTGCAAGCCCTTTTGTTGCTCATTGTGGTGGTGGTGGTGGATAATCTGCCAAGTTCCATTGGATGCTCCAATTACTGAACTAGGTTGAGAGGTTGACGGTAGCATCTTGAAGGTTGATGGAGAGGTTGCTCATATTCTAAATGCTTCCTTATAGATAGTAGATATCATCATAGGTGGTGTAGTAGTTGGGTGGCTGCACATCTTGTTCGGGTCCTTCTTGTTCTACTTCTTCATCCACGAGGTCTTCTTATTAGGGTAGTCTTGCTTCAACCTAAGTGTCAAAACGCAAATTTCCATCCTCAATAGAGAACAAACCATTAGACAAAGGAGCTGAGATCAAGTGATCCGCTCTAGGATATCAAGAAAGTATCTACCATTGGATTTAGAGATCATACCACAAGCTCTTAGAGTAGCGAAAGCGAGACGGTGGTCTCTACAAATGGTTGGATATTACCTATGTTAACATGAAGCGTATGTGCAAAAATGGTGACAAATCCTCCACATATGGAGCCACGAGATTAAAGAGCTTGATGATTAAGATAAAACAATAGAAGGACGCCCAAATTTGGTGTCAAGTTACAGTTTGGGATGGTAGCTCTTGCGAGGATCATCATATCCTTCTCATTAACTCTAGTAAGCTCACCATGTGCCTGCAAAGTGTTAGTAATAACATAGAACAAATAACGAACAACAAGGTGATCAATTTGGTTTCCCTTGGGAATGTTTCCGCAGATTCTTATTCTATTGAAGTAGTCCAAGGGTGAGGGATCAAGAACAAAGGTGGTGGAGCGTATGTCGGTGGTGGTGTTGGAAAATCCAAAATAATGAGCCCATTGGTCGAGTGTTAAGGTATATTCATGATTCATAAGGCGGAAATTGATGCGATCAACTCCCGGCATATACTCCTCAGAGCAGTAGTGTGAACCCACTATATGCGTCAAGGTACTGAGGAACTCAGTGTCCTAAAAAACAAAGTGATACAAACCAACATTGTTGCAAAGTGAAAGAGCATGTGGGCCCCCATGTGTGGTTTTGGTAATTAATGACAATCTTTATGGACTAATGTGCGTATTAAGGTGTACTTGTAGGATTTGTCCATTGGCATCGCTTAGAGCATGTGTTGGCTTCAAGGTCGATGAAATGAAGAAGAAAATGCGTTGTGGAAGCCCAATATGCGGCATCCCTAGAAGATCTCATGTTTGGTGCTTGCCATCCTTGGTGTTTATGGAGAGATGAAGACAAGGCCAAAATCAGATCCCCCTTTTATATTGTGTTGCGATTTTGATCTTGGCGGTTTTCCGGATTCTCACCGAGTGAGGTATCTCACATTATACTACTTGATACATTCTCACTTGGTGATATCCAATATTTGGGTAGCTCTTCTCGTCCTCTTTCCAACGCAATTGGAATCGGGTTAATCAGAGTTACCAATCTAAAGTTATCGTCGTTGCAATATTTGCCTTCTGTTTTGAAAAAGAAAAAAGGGGTTTTCTGTTTCTGGGCCGTCCAGTACCACCGAGCCCGGTACCGGACACATCTGGTCGCAGCCCGATCTTCTCTGCCTGGCCCGGCTGCTCCAACCGGTAGCACTGGCCCAGCGTGGTGGTTCTGCCCGGGCGGGCCGGTACTACTGGGCCACCCAGCCTCTCCCTGGCATGCTTGCCATGTCCCGCTTCGCCTCTGCTCCCTACTGCTCGCTTGCCTCGCTGCACAGCTCATCTGCGCCGCCTTGCTGCTTGGCCTGCTTCCCACCGCGGCCTCGTTCCCGCTCGCTGGGCTGCCTCGGTCGCGCTGGCCCAGCCCGGCTCCCAGGCCGCCGCTCGCCACAGGTCGCCCAACAGGCCTCCTTGCTCGCGCGCGCTGCAGCTTCTCCCGCGTGGCGCTCGCCTCGCTCGCGCGCTGGCCTGGCGCGGTTCGCCCGCCCCGATCCCCTCCCTTCTCGCGTGCTGGCTTGCGTCGCTGCTGGCGGTGACCCACTACTTGGTTGGGAGCGGTAGTACTGGTTGGGCCCGGTACTACCGACCCATGATACATTGCAAATGTATCTATAATTTTTGATGTTCCATGCTTAGTTTTATCTACTTTCTTATGTTTTGTCCACACTTTGGAGTACTTTTCATATGATTTATTGGACTAACCTATTAACAAGAGCCACAGTGCTAGTTGCCTGTTTTCTGCTGTTTTTGGTTCCAGGAAAGTCAGAAAATCAATATTCTCGGAATTGGACCGGACAAAAGCCAAAGTTGATATTTTCCCGGAAGACTCATGGAGCCAGAAGGAGAGTCCGAGAGGGTCCACAGGGTGGCCACACCACCCCATGGCGCGGGTCCCCCCAGGCCACGCCAAGGCATGGTGTGGGCTCCCTGGCCGGCCACCGACCTTGCCCTCTGGCCTATAAGAAGCCTCCCGATACCAAAACCCTAAATCATCCAGCCTCCAGACACAAAAAGTTCCATAGCGCCGCCGCCACTGAAGGGGAGATTCAGGGGACAGAAAGTCTCTGTTCTGGCACCCTGCCGGGACGGGAAAGTGCCCTCGGAGCCATCTCCATCAATCTCCACCGCCATCTCCATCACCATTACTGATTCCCATGATGAGGAGGGAGTAGTTCTCTCTTGAGTCTAAGGGTTCTACCGGTAGCTATGTGTTCATCTCTCTCTCTATGCATGATCTTATTGAGATCATGAGCTTGTAATCTATAGATCTACATTGCTACTCAAGTGCTTTAGTGAATCTCTGCTCTCCCCATGTGTGTGAAAGTGACAGCATGCTCACCATGGTGGCACTTAGGCTAGAGATTACAAATACTTGTTATGAGTTATATTTGGAGTTGGATGTCTCTATGAAATTGTGGTGTTTGTTGGACTCATCTAGTACTCAAGGTGACAGTGTGGGGTTTTCTAGATGGGAAAGATGAACTTTGAGGTGTGCTGTTATAGCCCTACCGTTGATTAGAGTGTCCAACCGAAGAGTAGTATCATGAAGAGAATATATTTATATGAGAGTGTTCACTAGTGAAAGTATGATCCCTAGGCCTTGTTTCTAAGCATTGATACACCGTTTGCAATTAGATCTGTTACATGTTTGCTTGCTTCCTTCTTTATTTTAGTTTTCCTTTAGTCTTTTTCACGCCATCAAGCTATTTCTAGCACCGTTATCTTATATCCATACCACTTGTATTTCACTATCTCTTTGCCGAACTAGTGCACCTATACGCGTGACAAGTGTATTGGGTGTGTTGGGGACACAATAGACTTCTTGTATCTTGATTGCAGGGTTGCTTGAGAGGGAATACCTTTGACCACTTCCTCCCTGAGTTCGATAAACCTTGGGTGATCCACTTAAGGGAAAACTTGCTGCTATTCTACAAACCTCTGCACTTGGAGGCCCAACAACTGTCTACAAGAATAGAAGTGCGTAGACATCAACCCACCGAGGCCAAAATTGCCCCAACGGCCAGATTTTGTGTATGTCCTATAAAAGGCTTTCTCTCTCTTTTTTCTAAGTAGTTCTTCCTCTATCTTTTGTCAAGCCTTTGCCTCTTATTTGACACATCCTTGAGCTTGATTTATATCTCTCTCCCTCCATTGATTCTTGCCAATATTTGAGGGGTAGATAGAGGAGATCTATATCCATGTTTTGACCAAACCAAATCTTCTCTTTGTGAGTTGATCTTTGGGATCTAGATCTTTGGGGCTTTTTGTGTTCCCCTTTTGTGTTCTTCCTCTCTTGTTCCACCAATTGCTTTAGTAGCCTTGTTGGAACTTGAGAGTGGAGGTTTGGGGCATCTTTGTGGTGTTCTTGCCTTTTGCATTTGGTGCATTGGTGTGTGTTCTCTCCGTAGGATTTGTTCGGTGATATTCATCGTTGCTTGACCCTCTTGGGTTCTTGGAACCCTAGACGGTTGTGTGGCCTTTGTGGCGTGTGCTTGGGGTCTTCAGTTAAGTTGTGAAGCTCCCCCAAGATTGAGGCCTTGGTGGCGATTATTGGAAGCCTCCAATTAAGTTGTAGAGATAGCCCCAATCTTGTACGGGTTTGGTGACCATCCTTAAGTGTCCCATAGTGGAACGGGTGCTTTCCCGCGTGGTGGGTGCTTGGGAGAATAGGGTGAGGCCTTGGTAGCATTGGTGGTCTTAGTACCGCCTACCCCTCCAACAAGACGTACTCCCTTGTTGGGAGGAACTCGGTAAAATATCGCCGTCCCCGCGTGCCTCGGTTATCTCTATATCCGAGCTCTTTACTTATGCACTTTACATTGTGATAGCCATCGTTCTTGAAGTAATTATCTTGCTATCACATTGTTGCTTATCTTGCTTAGCATAAGTTGTTGGTACACATAGGTGAACCTTAGTATGTCTAGGCTTTGTGCTTAGCAAAATAAAATGCTAGATTTATTCCGCCATTGTTAAGCCCATATTGTAGAAGTTTTAATCGCCCATTCACAAAGTAAAACTGTAGGCGACATTCGTGATCTTTCACAAAGTAAATCAAAATCACGACGAATGCCTAGTTGGTTGAGGATATAAGGACACACCCACTTGGTGGACTTGATTTCTTGGTGCTTGAGACGGTTGAAACGAGTGAGTTGAAACTCCTTGGTGAACTCAATGCCAATTGACTCGGGGGTTAGCATATCAATAGGTGGTACGGCTTGTTCCACAACCACTACACGTGTACGATTCCTTGTATTCATCTATAAAATAAAATTAAGATAATTAAAAATATGTTTCAATAGAAACATAGCATAAGCGATCCTCTACACTTGTTACAAAAGAATCTCCTCTAAAAACAAAACTAAGTATGCTCATAATCAAGTTTAGCTTAAGAACAAGACCTAAGTTTAGATTAATAATGGTGAAGGATTGAGAAAGGTTTTGATGCAAATAAGTTGGAGATCGAAGGAGAAACACACTACAAGGAATTTGGCTATATATGACCCTCTATTTTCGTCACAGAATCGTCACAATAGTCCGTTTATGACGATTTTATGACGATTTTGAGATCGTCGAAAGCTGGGCGTCGCTAATGAACTATAACGATGATTTCGGCGAAATCGTCATAACCGTCCATGATGATATTGGATCGTCATAACCATTATGACGATCCAATATCGTCACACGCAAATTGGTCTAGCCAGGTCAGATCCTACGTGGCCAATCCAACGTGGCAAGAAATCAGCCCGGTCCATTTCATCCATTTATATGGGCCAAGCCTAGCAATTCAACCCATTTATGTTTTTTTCCTTGCTAGTTCTATAAGCTACACGGTCCATACGAAACATTCCAGCCTTTTTATTTTATATATGGGCCGTAGCCCATTTAAAATCCATTTAAATTCAAATTCTGCCTTTTGGACCTGGTTCCACTTTTCACATAGATCCCACTTGTCACGTTAAGCTCAAAAATTGCCACACATGTAAGAAGGGTCCAAAATGACATATTAATTTCCGTCATGGGTTTCTATTCACAAGGTTTGAGATCACATACATAATCAGTATCTGAGATATATCAAAGAGAACACATGTAACTATTTAAAACAACTGCTGAAATTAGGCTATTACAATTTTACAGTCTAGGCAACCAGATATGCCTAAGTATTACAAGATATTAGGCTACTCTTTGATCTGTAGTACAACTGCTGAAATTAGGCTACTCTTTGATGGCTTCTCTTCACAGCTTCGCTAACTTCATGTTTCTTCGGCTAGAACTCCTGTAAACAAGAAACAACTACACTTTTAGTCTCCATGAAAGACATAATTTAAATAGAACAAATCAATCTGGCAACCAATTGCAAACAAGTATATTTCAGTATTTTCTTATAAAATTACCATAGTAGCTAGCAATGGAAGAATTAACAAATCAAAAAGCAGCTAGAAGTCGATCCTGAAGCATGAGGGTTGGATAACAAAAATAGCTATAATAGAAAATATTAATTTGGAGGAAAAAACTAAGTAAATACATTAGTAAAAGTAGCATAAGACTCATGAAGTAATGAATTCAGAAGATATGGTATGCATTCTAAGGAAGAAAACAAAAACATGCATGATTATTTTACATTTTGAATCGTACACTTGATTAGCTAGATATATGTATGACAAGGCTCGCTTGAAGCGAATGTTAAAAAAAGGCTTCCTTGAAGCGAGATTATGAGGGTTCTGTTATGAAAACATTAATCAGGACCATACACGCGCTTAGAAGTAAAAGGTCATCATTCCATCACAACACATATGCATCAGGAAAAATAACAGGAGATAGTTATCTAGGTGATGCCTTAGATAACAAATATGATAAAACTGGAAGCTAATCAAACGATCATCGCACAAAGTTTCGAAGTAGAACTGTACAAGCAGAAGCCTGTTATCACAATTGCAGAGTCACCCATACCTTTGGTTCTGAAAAGGACAATCCCAACCTCGTTGCTCCTATTATGAACCAGCTGCAGAGTGCAAGAATGCAAAGGCGGTTAGCTAGTCCCCATACCACAAATCAACAGACACTAGCATTTGAATTGGGGAATTGACATAGTTCCCATAGCAAGTGGCTTGCCTTCTTATGCACGAGGGTGGAGAAAACATTCCCGACCCCTCTTGCAGCGCCGTGTGCATCGACAGCCCAACATCCAGCAACAGAACCAGCCCTTCCTGCAACACGGCAAGTAGCAAGGAGAAGCCATCACTATATGCAAGCGTAGTGCACTGCCATGTGTGCAACTATGAAATTGATGTATCTGTCCGCACATTAGTAACCAATTACAATCAACACTGGATATAATAAAAACAACTCTAACAGACAATGTGCCATGTAAAAAGAGCACCGTTTGAGAGGATATAACAGCCATATAAGATTGAAAAGAGTACGGTGCAAGAAGAAGAAAAAGGGTACCTTTCTAGTGGTTAAGATATATGTAGCATGTAGCAAAACATCCTTATTCCTTCAATGTCTTATTTATTATTTATGTAACAAATAATTTATCAAACAACCTTATAAGTAATAGTCCACGATCCTAAGTAGCAGGCATGTTCACTTCACATATTCACTGGGAGATTCTACATGAATACAACTCTCTTTTGGTTTCTTCTTAACAGGCATGTTCTACATGCAACCAAAACAAAAATCAGACAATTCTTTACCACGATTGCATATATAATAACTACCTGAATATTATTTTACAAAATAGTTTCATATAGCTCATAGACAAGCATGCCAATGAATCAAATATTTAAGTACAACTGTGTGTGCTAATCTACCAGAAAATAAAATTTCATGCAGGGCATACCGTAATCTCACGGTACCCATGAGAGCACAAAACAAATCTCAACTGAGTACTGATGTAATTACACTCTTGTACCATGGAAACATGTAACTACTTAAAACACTGAATTTCCTATATACTATCGCTTAAACCATAGGATGGATACACAGATCAATCAATAAAAGAAATTTCTAAACAAAATTCAATTCAGCAACTAATCAAGCGTCTAGACTCTAGAGAGTAACCCAATTTCTGGTCAATGGATTGAAAATAAAGAAGACATGAAGCACAACCGAACCTGTGCTTGTTCTCAGTCAAGACGATGCTGTCCCTGCGCAACTTCTTGGTTGACATGGACGAACGCTTCTCCCCACCGTGTCCTCCCCCTCCTCCTCCGCATCCACCCCTCTTCCTGCTCCCGCTCCCGCAACAGCTAGAGCCCCCATCCTCAGGGCCGCCGTCAGGGAGCCCCAGCGCTGCAGCGCCTCATCTCCACCCTCGCGTATAGGGATAACTGCATAAAAGATAACTCAGAGAGAGAAACAGAAAGAGGGATATGGGGGAAGGGAGAGAGATCTAGAGTTAGTCCTAGTGCGAAGTGGCCAGATCAAGCCCTGACGAGCATCCTTCAGATGCGGGTGGCGGCGGCACCTTGGCAACATCGCGTAGGCTGTAGAAGGGGATGAGTGTGCGACTCGCACAATGCGAGAGGTGGAGGAGCTTGATGGAGAGTCGAGGGAGTAGCTGGAGAGGCGGCGGCGCAAGAGGATCGGGCTGGCTATGCATGGAACACGTCGTTGAACGGGGGTGGGTGGGGGTTGCGGCGGCGCTGATTGGATCTAGGAAGGCAGAGGCGGGCACCGTCAGCTAGAGTTTGGAGGTGGAGGTGGTGGCGGCGGCGGTGTAGACGGGGGAGGGCGCTAGGGTTTGGAGGCCAGGGAAGTGGGGATCTGCTGCGAGGTGGGCATCAGAGCGGCAGGAGGTGAGCATCGGAGCGGCAGGAGGGCGGCACGAGGGATGTAACTCCAAAGAAGATGGGGATCTGCTGCGAGGTGGTGGCGGGGGTGGAGGGGATGAGAGGCCTAGGGTTTCTGTGATCTGTGGATATGGAGGGAGGTAGGGTTTTCTTTTTGAGGGAGGAGGGAGGTAGGTGGTTGCACGGGGCTGGGGAGTGGGGACTTGGTGATGCAGCGGGCGGTGGCATGTGTGTTTCTTCACTGAGAGACTAAGCCGTTGGATGGGTAGTGAATGGTTTAGATCAAACAAGAATGGACGATCTGTGGGAGGTGATTTGCTGTGATTTGATTGGTTGTAGACTATTTTCCATTTTCTAAGTGCCAAAAAGAGGGTTTGGGACAATTATGGCCAGAATCGCGCCATAGTTTGTGATAATGTGCCCATATTGTCCACCCATATGTATCGTGGAATGGCGAACAATGTTACAGGAGGAAGTTTTCCATTTCGTCGCAAAAAAACATTTTCCATTTTTTGAGCACAAAAAACAGGTCGTTTTGTGAAGCAACCACCAAATGAAAGTTTCAAAATGCTACCATCCCATTTTCCAAAAATAATAGGACACCCTACATGGACAAATGTCCTAACCGGGGTATCTCAAACCTTTCCATCCACCCCTGGCAAAAAAGACAAATTCCTGCCGAATCGGTAGGAAGTGGGTCCAATTTGAACTACAGGTACATGATCTGATGCCCATTATTTTTTGAAAAAATGATTTTTAGACTCATAATATCATGTTTCTTCAGAGATCCAATGCAAGTTTAGTGAGGCTCAGCCCGAGCTAAGAACCTTCGTGCCCGCCGTTTTGACCATAGTTTGAAACGGGCATAAAAAATTAAAAAACGGTCCGATTAATGTAAATCCTCCGCGTGGTGTCTTATTATGTGACGTAGTTGCAAGTAAAAATACCAAACTTGGTAAATTGCAAGTGTATCAAAAAAAACCTTCTAAAAAATGACCTATCATGTCTGAGGTTTCATGGCTTTCGGGCCAAACGACCAATGTTATGGCTAGAATCATGGTATAGTTTGTGATAATGTGCCCATATTGTGCACCCATATGTATCGTGAGATGGCGAACAATATTCTAGGAGGAAGTTTTCCTTTTCGTCGCACGGAAATACCATTTTCCATTTTCTGAGCGCAAAAGACGGAACATTTTGTGAAGCAACCACCAAATGAAAGTTTCAAAATGCTACCATCCCATTTTTAAAAAATAATAGGACATCTTACATGGACAAATGTCCCAACCGGAGTATCTCAAACCTTTCCGTCCACCCCTGGTGAAAAAGACAAATTCCTGCTGAATCGGCAGGAAGTGGGTCCGATTTGAACTACAGGTACATGATCTGATGCCCATTATTTTTTGAAAAAATGATTTTCAGACTCACAATATCATGTTTCTTCAGAGATACGATGCAAGTTTAGCGAGGCTCAGCCCCGACCTAAGAACCTTCATGCCCGCCGTTTTGACCATAGTTTGAAACGGGCATAAAAAATTAAAACATGGTCCGTTCAATGCAAATCCTTCGTGTGGTGTCTTATTATGTGACATAGTTGCAAGTAAAAATACCAAACTTGGTATATTGCGAGTGTCTCGAAAAAACCTTCTCAGAAATGACCTATCATGTTCGAGGTTTCATGCTTTGGGCCAAACGACTAATGTTATGGCTATAATCACGGTTTAGTTTGTGATAATGTGCCCATATTGTGTATCCATAGGTATCGTGGGATGGCGAACAATGTTGCAGGAGGAAGTTTTCCATTTCGTCACACAAAAAAACTATTTTCCATTTTCTGAACGCAAAAAACAGATCGTTTTGTGAAGCAACCACCAAATGAAAGTTTTAAAATGCTACCATCCCATTTTCCAAAAATAATAGGACACCTTACATGGACAAATGTCCCAACCTGGGTATCTCAAACCTTTTCGTCCACCCATGGCAAAAAAGACAAATTCCTACCGAATCGGTAGGAAGTGGGTCCGATTTAAACTACAGGTACATTATCTGATGCCCATGATTTTTCAAAAAAATCATTTTTAGACTCGTAGTATGCTATTTCTTCAGAGATCCAATGCAAGTTTAGCAAGGATCAGCTCCTAGCTAAGAACCTTCAAAACCCCAGTTTCAAAATTATATTTTGAATTATGATATTGTCCCTACTATGGACTAACATGGTATTAGTAGATCCACAATTTAAAGTAATCATACTATTCATAATTAACATCCTAATATGATCTAATGAAATTTATAAAAGTTTAGAGACAGAAATCAATTATTTTGGAGTTCTTATGAGAAAGATACACAAGAATTATGAAAACACAAAAAGAAAAAAAAAGGTAACCGAGCCTAATCTACTGCCCCCAAGGTCAAAGGCTGCCCAAATATACCTTCCCAGCGAGGCCCATTAGGGGGAACCTGGCCGTCAGGCCCAGTTTCGATCGCGAGTAATAGTCAAATTGATTGAGCGCGGCTATGGGACAACTAAGTTGTGTTGGTCTAGTGGTTAGCTGGCTTTTATCTATGGGGGAGGTCTCTGGTTCGAGTCCCTTGCAGCCCTCTTTTTGCTTATTATTCCCGCGCCTCTTGAGATGGCCTAAACCTAGCCTAGTGCGTGCAAGGCTAAGGCCCGCCCATCGCGGCCCATCTCGCTTCCTACCGAGGCCCAGTCGAGTAATAAATCGAGCCAGCCCAACAGATGAATTAAGTATATAAGGCCGCGAGCTGTTTATACAACAAGTAAGGTTCCTTAGTATGGTGGTATGGGGTGTGCTACTCTGGGTGGAGGTTGTGGGTTCGACTCCTAGGGAGTCTTATTTTTAGGAATAACCGAAATAACTCTATGCGGGTCCCATATGTCAGTTCGATGTGGTAGATTAAATCATGTAGATTTAAACAGTGCCACATAAGGTCATATTGACACATGTATATGACACGCAGTCAAAAGCTGACACGTAGACATGACACATAGGTGCAATTGGTGATGTGGCTGAGTACCTATTTCATCTTATCCTAATTTGAACGCTATGACGATTTTAAATCGTCGTAGTGAGCTACAAATAACGTCTTAGGCTATATCTACTAGGTTATGATGATTTCAGCTAATGAAACTATGACCTTTCTGAACAAAATCGTCGTAAATTTCTAAGGTTTTGAACCTCTAAAATGTCTTACGACCATCTGGTGCAAAATCGTCATAACGGGAGTCTTATTTTAGGAATAACCGAAATAACTCTATGCGGGTCCCATATGTCAGTTCGATGTGGTAGATTAAATCATGTAGATTTAAACAGTGCCACATAAGGTCATATTGACACATGTATATGACACACAGTCAAAAGCTGACACGTAGACATGACACATAGGTGCAATTGGTGATGTGGCTGAGTACCTATTTCATCTTATCCTAATTTGAACGCTATGACGATTTTAAATCGTCGTAGTGAGCTACAAATAACGTCTTAGGCTATATCTACTAGGTTATGATGATTTCAGCTAATGAAACTATGACCTTTCTGAACAAAATCGTCGTAAATTTCTAAGGTTTTGAACCTCTAAAATGTCTTACGACCATCTGGTGCAAAATCGTCATAACTCTATGACGATTTTGTTCACGGTCACTATTAGAAGGTCATAGAATAACACATTCCTTGTAGTGACATACCTTAGATCGATTGGGTGCGAGTAGTCGAAAAAAGAACAAGTAGAATTGAAAATCCAATGGAGGTGTTTAGGACTTTGTAGGAAGAAGAAAGAAAAATTTGTGATTTAGGAATTTTAGGTTTACCTCTCCCTGAGTTCATGTCATGGCCGAGTACGCGGTACAGGCGGCGGTACGGCTGTAGTCTGCCCGTGCCAAGTGACTTACCTTGGGTCGATGGATCCCTTTGGCGATGCACTAGGTACAGGCGAGCGGTACGGTCGCCCGTGCTCGTACTACTATTGTTAACTTCTCAGAACATTTGCCTCAAACTTGATGTTTTGCTCATGGTACGGTACAGGTGGATGGTACGGTCCTCTTCGGTTGTACCAGTAGTCGCTAACACATTGTTTCAACCAACAAAAATTGAAGTTTGCATGTTCTTATGCCGTGATGTGGTACGGGCGCGTGGTACGATTTTCTCCGATCGTACCATTGCTTGTTAAGCTCACTATAAGCTTAAAAAACTTAAGGAATTAACTTAGTAGCTTCACATGCCTTTTCACATCTAAGCAACAAAATAATAACAGCAAATAAACTTTATAAAAACAGCAGTACCTTATGGCCATGTGTTATAAAAAACAATAGATTGAGGATTACCTTCATTTCTTATTCTCTCTTTGAAGGACCTTCTTGAACACTCTTTATTAAAAACAAAACAAAACAAAACTAACACAAGATAAAAAAAACTTCATTTCACATGGATTGTCTTTCATGAAGCACTTCCAGTTAAGGTCAATTAGCTTGACCCATATGGTGATTATTTAGGCTTTGCAAGTGGGACACCCACTCTAAAGTAATTAGCTTTTAAAGTTATTAAACCATCATCGTCATTAGTCTTGTCCTTCTTCTTTCTAGGGAAGTGGACTATAAAAGGATCTTTAGATGGTAGTCCTATTCTCATATTCCCTTCATATAAATTGATCAAATCTTTAATAGTTCTTAAGGAATTACCTTCCTAAAATTATAGGTGCTATGGAATCTTCAGGCATGCCTACTATAACAAGATCAATAAGAGCAGGACATCCTTTAATTTCAACAATTTTATTTTCTTTTATCCCATTAGCTTGTTTATAGATTGAATCGGCAAGATGGAGTCTCATTTCAGTAGTTGTAAATGTCCCTAAGTTTAACTTATCAAATAGACTCTTGGAAATAGTTGAGACGCTTGTACCAAGATCACAAAGAGCAGCTATCTCATTAACCCAAATTTTAATTTTAATAGTGGGCTCAAAAATATCATCTATCTTAGCTGGAAGCTTGTCAGCTAGTTTCTTATACTCCATTTCTAGCTCATAAACTTTAGATGCTACTTGTTTTATAAATTGTTGGTATGTAGCATCATTATCTTGTTCTATACCTAGATTCTTTATAGTGATCATCTTCAATAGATATTTCATGGTATAATCTGGTGATGGCGCATTGCTATAATTTAGCTCTTCATGTTTCTCATCTTTATTTTCTTCCATCATCATCTTGAGGTCTTCCATCGGGTTTAGCTCAGGATTTCTAGCAAAATTTTCAAGTATGGGAGCTTGGCTCTCAATTACTTTTCCCAATTGTGCCTCCACGGTCTTGGTTCTTTCCTATGGAGGTTTCACATCATTTCTAATTGCAATGGCCTAGTTAGATAATTTTCCAATACTAGTCACATGGTTCTCCGTGATTTTAATAAGCATATTATTTTTCTCAGTTTGAGATTGCATAAAAGTTCTAACAGTATTTTCAAGAGAGAGATTGCCATGATTTTCTCCACTATGGTTATCATAATTTTTATTGTAAGGATCACATGCAGGATTAGAATATTGTTTTTAAAAATTTGAGCCAAAGTGCTGACTCTTCCAAGCTATAAAATTAACTTCATTAGCATCGGTAGTGATAGCATTAATTTGCGCATCTTTCTTACCCTTCACAATAGTAAGTAACTCATCTACCTTTGCAGTAAGCTCTTCATTATGTTCCTCGATGATGGAGTTCATCCTTTTTTAGGATCTTTCTACATGCCATTGGGCAAGATTGTTTTTCATATCATCAAGTTATTTCTTTGCAACACTCACTTGCTTTCCCATGATGGTTCCTCCTGTTGCGGTAACTAGCATAGACTTAGACATTGGGTTAAGACCATTATAAAATAAATGTAATATAAACCATTCTTCCATCCCGTGACTAGGACAGTTCATCACGGCTTCTTTCATCCTTTCCAAAGCAAGCGCTAGTGGCTCACGGTCTTATTGTATAAAGATTGTAATATTGGACCTTAGCTAAATAGTCTTAGCTGGAGGGAAAATTGTCATAAAAAGATTAGTGAATTCTTCCCAAGGTGTAATGGTGCTTTTAGGGAAAGCTAGCAGAAATTCCTTAGCCTTTCCTCTTAGAGAGGAAGGAAATGAACGTAATTTTACCTTGTTTGGGTCAACATCTTTAATATGCATCATGTCACAAATCTCAATAAAAGTATTTAGGTGCAAACCCAAGTCCTGAGCAGATGAGCCTCCAAATTGGTTCTGTTGAACCAAACTCAAAAGGTTAGGCTTAGTTTCATAAGTTTCTGAATTAACAGCGGGCTGAGTAATAGGTGCACGAATGTGGGAGTAGCATACTCTCCAAGTTTCTTTTGAGCCATGGCGCTTTTTTTGGTATTTTAATATAAGAGAAACAAATAAACAAGTAACTATTTTTTTACATTTTCAATAGATAACAAAAAGTAAACTAATAACAAGAAATAAACTACAAACGAAAATAAAACTAAAAACAAGGTCTATAGTGACCTCACGAGGATTGCGAATTGCTTTCCTGGCAACGGCGCCAGAAAAAGGGTTGATACCTTTGATCCGGATTTACGGATACAGTATAGTAGCTTTTTCCCTAGTAGACCTAGGTTTAATCGAACATTGGGAAACAATGCTAAAAGGAAATTAATAAGGCACGTCTATAAGACTTGTTTATTCATTTTACCTTCGTTTACTTGATCTTTCTAGTTTACTTTAGAACATGGGTTGTTTCGATGGATGGAGATAGGCTAGGGTTGAAGATTCACCAGTAGCTACACACCATGTGGGATAAAGATAGTAATACGCATATTCATGTGTAATGCCTTAATGAACATAAAACTTGTAGGCAACACATCCTGATATCTAGAGCCCCTGCGAGCCACATACATGGCAATAGTCTTTTGATCCAACCATTTCAACCGCGAACTAACATGCTACAACAATTATTAAGTAAAAACACAGATCAAAATCTTAAGAAGTGATGTTGTTATTGTTCCCAAATGGATCGCTAAACAAAGACCATGCTCCCCTTTTTGTCAATGGGTTTCCTACGAGATCGTCGCTCACCAAGTATCTCACCTTAAGCCTTTATCAATCTCTAGGATCTTGGGTACCTACAAGTCCATAGATCGAGACAAGAGACAAAGAAACAAAGATACAAATCTCTATTAAATCAATACACAATACTCCTATGGATTAGATGCACATAATCACTACGAGGTTTCACCCCAACCCGCAGCCCGTGAGGACTACTCACTCATAACATTAATATCAAGTATAGAAAACATTATGCAAAATACTTAGACTGAAATCAAATATTCTTACAATGGTTGCTGAATCACAATGAGATATCAAGTACAAGCTAATGGATATGGCTATGGAGAGGATGGAGGGTGGAGAGGATGAACTATGGTGGTGGATCTCCTTTGGTAGTGTTGTGATGCAATATAAGAATGGCGGCCCTGTGTGCGGCGGCTAGGATCTCGAAATATATATGTGCCTTCACGAAAGTCGTAGGGTTTGACGAGACGAAGCCAACGTCACATGGTACGGGTAGACCGTACTGGCAGGCCTTTCCCATAACAGTGGTTGTTAAAGCCTATGTCGACTTTTCTTACTTCAGGATTGCTTGATCATGTAGACTTCCTCAAAATCTTCATTAATAGCTCCTAATTTCTCCTAAAAGCATGATTTCCTGCACAACACAATTCTAAGCAAGGGATTGCACATCTTGGCAACAATTAGTCATAAGTAGCAAGGCTATAGAGATTGTTGGTCAATTACTTGACTAAAAATGAAGTTTTAACGCAGAGAAAGATGGCTATTTTCACAGCCATCAATTTGCCTTGTGTCATTGTGTCAAACACGCTACGAGCGTCCTGATTGCTGCCATTGAACTGATGCGATGATCTGACCCCTTGAACCCCTGCTGCATGGCCGAACGGGAGAGGCCCGCTTCGTAGTGATGATGAGCTAGCGTAGGCGATGTTGAGGTCGATGGTGAACTCGGCGTGCTCGTGTAGGAAGGCGATTATGGGATTGAATCCACCGAGTGGGTCGCCATCGACGTACTTAGGGAAGGGCGAGAACGTTGACCATGGTGTTGAATGGTAGTGGACCTCTTGGAACATCGCTAGCAACGAAGGGTAGAGGCTTGTCAGGGAGGATATGCTACCTTGGCTTCCCCAAACATCGGGGAAGTACTGGATAGTTTGAGGCAAAGGCAGTTTGCTCAAAAACCACCTTCGTTGCCTTTGCCTTGGCCTCCCGCTCCCTATGGTCACCTGTGACCACCGCCTGGCGTGCAATGTCCTTGGCCCAATCTGCGTTTCTCATGCCGACCGTCTTCTACTTTGCTGGTCGAGACCTCCTCGGCGCCTTCACTGGCACCTCCTCGTTATCTGAGCAAGGGACGGTGAGTTTCTTTGGCGGCATGGTGGAGTGGAGAAGCGAGCAGACACCCAGATCGTCGGGAGAAAAAATGGTAGGAATGGCAGCGGCAGGGGAATGGGGTGTATGGGGAAAAGGGGGAAATGAAATAATGGGAGGAGTTTGCTCCCCTCGCCGATAGAGCTGGCCCACCCGACCATTTTCATTCATCCGTCGCCTCCGCTCACCCCCTGGTGGGTTGGGTTCGGCCTGGTGCGCCGGATGTAAAAACGCCACGCGCCGATTGAAAACGGCATGTTGGGTGGGAAAGGGGTGTCGTGGTGGTGTCACGGCAGATGCCATGGATAGGCTAAAGGTGGGGACTATTACACGCTAGGGGAATCCAGGGAGGGATAGTGAAGTGATTCTCCACACAGAAGTTTGTATTGATTTTCTTCCAAGGTTACAAGTGCTCCTAGAGCTATATTTGCGAGAGGAGGAAGAAGGAGCTCTCTTACTCTCACCCACAGATCACACCTGAAATCCTAGCCCAAAACAGAATCGCAGAGAGACCAACCCCTCCTACAGAAGCCCTAGCCCCCTTTTATAGGGGAGGCTCGGTTCCTGCCTAGGGCATACGTGGAGGCATATTCCTAAGAATATGCCTCCTCCCAAAGGGGTAAGCCGACCGGGGTGTTTTTCCCCTGCGTCATGCTTGCTTTAGCTACGTGAGCCTCTGCGGCGCCCGCGTCAGCCGACATGGGCTTTGTCACCCCTGTCGGCCATGACCCGGTGGTCCCGCTCTTGTTCGCTTCGCTCACGCAGTGCGTACCGGACCCCCCTTTTGACCAGAAAGATTCCTTCCTTCTCCTGGAAGCCAATCATGACCCGGATCACAGCTGATTCGGGCACCCCTGTTCCTGCACACAAGCAAACATCCACTTCCGACTTACTTCCTAGGCCGATCGAGACTTAGTTAGGCGAACGCCCCCGGTCCGGGTTACTCCGAGATTCGGCCCGCCTTGAGGTGACCCAGCCAGCATTCGCTTTGGCCTTGCCGAACCTCGGCTAACTCGGCCTTTATACCCCTGCGTGACCCTACCCGGGGGTATCCCCCCAACATTAGTCCCCGAAGCTGGTGCAGTCTTAGCTGCCTTGGCCACTGAGGCCGCATCAGGTTCAATCTCGTGCCCCGGTCGCTATTGCCGAGTTACCTCTTTACCTCGGATTGTATGGATTTACGTTCCCTTCGCACATTTCAAGTTCTCACTTGCCGGCCGGGTTACCACAGTTCCATCTGGGTCTTGCTTCCTTCTCTCGTACGCTAACCCATGTGAAGGGTAATCATTATGGCGTCTTATTTTAAGAGCCTGCACAGTAACCGCCGTAGTAATTGTCAGTTATCACTGTGTGCGGGTCACGTCATGCCTGCCTCCTCGTTTACCACATCTGCGCGTCGTGTCACTGGATTCTCTCCATCCGGTGGTCCTCCGTGTGGCTCCCCACTGATTGGTCCGGACGGGTGATACACGGCCACTGCGTGTGGCCGGTCCACAGGACACGATCCCACTCACCCCCGGTGGGAGTGGTTAAATAGTGGAGGGGTGCGTCCCTTAGGATTTTCCCCCCTCCGCACCCTTCTGCCCGTTGCTATTCTTCTCCGTCTTCCTCGCGACCGCGCCGCCACCAGCACTGCCAAATAGCAGCGTCGCCGCCGCGCTTCTCCGCCGCACCTCCGCGACGCAAATTTCTCGCTACGGGTCCTCGTCAATATCGGCCTCTGTCCCCCGCCGCCTCTAGCACCAGCGAGGGCCTCGAGGACCAGATGACGGAAGAAGAACTCATCGTTGTTGAACAAGAGATGGAGGAGGACGCCGCGGCGGCGGACCGCGGTGCATGGGCCGGCTCCTGGGTCTGCGAGGATGACCTGGACTGGCTCTACCAGACCAGACGCATCCCCGCCGGCGTCGCCGCTCGCCTTCCTTCTAACGAACTGGCCCCCTCACCCAATCCGGGCGAGTTCATCATGTTCTTGTCCCATTTCCAACGGGGCTTCGGCTTGCCGGTGAGTGATTTTTTCCGGGACTGGCTCGGTACGTACCAACTCCAGCCGCACCACCTTCCTGCGAACGCCATCACCTCTCTCTCTGCCTTTGCTTCTACGATCGAAGGCTACGCCGGACTATGGCCCACGAAGGAGCTATGGATCTGGTTCTTCGGCCTCCGTCGCAATGTCATTCCCAACATCCACGCTGATCCGGAGGACAAGCGGCTCACTCAATTCGGAGCGGCCTCCATTTCACCCCGGAGGTTTTCCGTCTTTCCCCGGGTCACCAGGTTAGAGTCCTGCAAAGGGTGGGCCCGGACCTTCTTCTATGTCCGGAATACGGGCACTGAAGACTTGATCCGGTTGCTTCCCTACACTCCGGGTCCACCTAACCCGGATCTGTGGGATGAGATCCCCAAGAAGCCCATAGCCTTGGCCAACCAAGTGAACAAAAGGTTCGCGGAACTGAAGGAGCTCGGGCTACGCAACGAGGATGCCATGATCACTTTTGTGCGTAACCGAATCTCGCCCCTTCAGAAGCGTACCCACAAGGTGTGCCACATGAGCTTTGGCCGTGATCCTAACCGTACCTCGTCCTTCGAGCTGAGCAACATGCAGATTTACCGCTGGGTTAAGGCTCTCTTCACCACCCACAGGGACTTCTCCACTGAGTGGACTTGGGGGATTGAGCATTTCTGCCGTGACCGGCTTCCTCCCATGGTGACTTTCATGTTGCAAACTTACCCCGGACTAATTACATGTCAGTTATTGTCGCATTTTTGACTCTTTTGTTCGTTCTTTTCTTCAGCAATTCCTTCAGCAGACCCTTGAAGACGGCATCGATCCGACCCTTAAATGGGCGTCGGATTGGGAGACTCTGGATGAGGAAGAGCCGGACCAGGAGATGTTCCTCCCCATGACTGACGCCACGAAACGACCCACGGGTAAATCCTCTTCTATTAGAGATTGGCCCGGTGATGAAGATGACTCGGATATCGAGGTGATTGAACCTTTTGAGGTTGTCCCCCTTTCTTTTGCTTTTCCGCTATCAGCTCACCCTGGTGGTCATATCCACGAGGATCCCCCTCTCGCAACGGGCGAACCTGTTCCGCTGGCATCGAAGAAGAAACGCGGGGCTTCTTCAAGTTCTTCCTCCGGACCTTCCCAGCCCGTTAAAAGGCGAAAGAAATCCGGGGACAAGACTGCCTCCAAACCAGCAGGCAAGGCAATAGCACGAAGGGCTCGGAAACCCAAGGAGGCCGAAACCTCGGATGCGTAAGTCATTCTTTCTTCTGTAACTTGTTCTTCCTTACTTCGTCGTAATTTTTCTTCTGACATTATTTGATTTTGCAGGGCTCCGGTGGAGGTCCCTCAAAGTGGATCTAGCATCTCTTCACCTCTCCGACCTAGCCCTTCTCCCCGTCGTGACGACGAGTCACGCCCGCTGAGCCCTATTCCGGAGGGTTCTGTGGCCGCTCCGGGTTCAGCTCCACCTCGACAAGAGGAAGGTAACCTTGGAGCGGGGGAGACTGGCCCAGCCGGAGCAACGGCATCCACCGCCTCGACAACGCCTCAACCAGCAGCCACTGAGGCTACTTCAGCTCCAGCACCAGCAACCAGACCAGCACCAACTCCAACCTCGGCATCAGCACCAACTCCGGCAGCGAAAGCTTCAGCGCCGGCACCAAGTCCAGCAGCGAGAGTACCAGCGCCCAGTTCCTCTGCATCTTCCGAGTCTTCTCAACCTTGGCAAGGAACTACCCCGGCAATTTCTAAGGGGAAAACCGCTGCTACGGCTTCCTCTACCCAGCAAGGCAAGGGCAAGAAAGCTCCAGACGCTGCTAAGCCTACTGCCGTCGAGTCTGGGCAGCGCACCCTTGTGTCAATGCTCCCCAAGAAAACACCAGCAGCAAAGGACGCGCCTGCCGAGCCAACTGATGCCCATCAGTTGGTTCTGCACACCAGCCCCGCCCTTGTCTCGGTGGAGAGGAAAGAAGCGCATGCAAAGGGCTTGGTGACGCCCCATATGCCCACCGATGAACGGTACCCTCCGAGCCTGATGGAATTTGTTATGAATTGGAACAAGGCAGAGATAGTTCAGGATTCTGATCTCCCAGAAAAGTTCGGTCCTGCCGAGTTTTCAGCTCAGATGAACACAGCCGCAGAGGCAATTAACCTCGCTGGGCGAATGATGGAGGTATGTTGCTTCCCCTTTACAAGATGTAGATAATAACCATTAGTCCCCGAGCCTCCGGTGGAGTAACTTGTTACTCGGCCGGATGCTCTTTTAGAAAACTAACGTAGCTCCATGAGATCTTCGAATATGCACACACCTAGAGCCGGGTTAAGTTCCACTTGGCCCGGATTTTATTACACTTCGAATATGCACACACCTAGAGCCGGGTTAAGTTTCACTTGGCCCGGATTTTAGTACGCTTCGAACACGCACACACCTAGAGCCGGGTTAAGTTCCACTTGGCCCGGATTTTAGTACACTTCGAACATGCACCCACCTAGAGCCGGGTTAAGTTCCACTTGGCCCGGATTTTAGTACACTTCGAACATGCACACACCTAGAGCCGGGTTAAGTTCCACTTGGCCCGGATTTTAGTACACTTCGAACATGCACACACCTAGAGTCGGGTTAAGTTTCACTTGGCCCGGATTTTAGTACACTTCGAACATATATCAAGCTGACTTAAGTTTCTCTATCCCTTTTAGGTGACCACCAACCGCCGGAGTGCTGAATTCCAACGCTTGCTGGATACCCACAAGAATCTACGCACAAAGCAGGCCGCACTTATTGCAGAATACGAGAAGAGGGGTAAATTTCTTCCTTAACGCTCCTTCGTTTTGCTTCATTTTCCTTTGCCGGACTAACCTGATTACTCGGTTTCTGCAGCTGGGGTGGAGGCTGAGAAAAAGATAATGCGGAAGAACTTGGAGCAGATCAAGGGTACGTCCTTTTTGTTTGTCTTTACCGTGCTTTCCATCGGCTTTTCCTCCTTGGCTCGGCAAACATTCATACCTCGGCACTGCCGGGCCAACACACTATTTCAGCATTGCTTGAAGATAGTGTGCCCGTGCCTGATATGATGCTGCATTTTCTCGAACAAGCAGGGCAGCACCAGGCCGAGCTAAAGAAGAAAGATGATGAGCTCGCCCTCCTCCGGACCAAAGACGATGAGATAGCCAAGCTCAAGGCTGAAATGGCTAAGATGAAGGCGCAGCACCAAACAGAGCTAAAAAAGGCTGGCCAGGACTTCACCGAAGAACGCGAGCGCCTCAAACTCCAAAATGCTAAGGACCGTGAGCTTCTTCAGGAAGCCGAGGTCAAACTTGAGTCAGCGAACGCTGAGCTTGAGCAGCTTCGGAAGAGGCGTGATGCTTGTACCAAGGAACTCACCCGGATTCACAGCCACATCTCACGTAATTTATTTTCCTTTATCCGCCTTATTTCCCCGGGTTGCTTCATACTTCTTGTTTTCTCAACTTCGTCCTTTGCCTTGTTTCCCAGGCCACTTTCCAGAGGGTACTGCTATTGCAAGTGCTGTTGTTGCCAATTTTTCCGCCGAGAAAGGGGTACTCCCGTCGCTCCTGACGGTGAGAGCATTCCCTTTGACATGGAGGACCTATTGGTCAGCCTGTCGTCTCGCGTGGAAATCATTAAGAACTACGACAAAGATCTCCTTGATGTTTCAGTCCGAGGCTTCAATACTTTCTGGCCCGCTGAAGACGCTCCGGAGAGAGTTACACATCTCGCTGAAAAGCTTTCGGAAATCGAGACCCAGCTCGACCTCTGGAGAGAGTCCACTGGACGTGCCGCAGCTGATATCATCCTTCACCACATTTTGACATGGTATGAGAAGATAGATCTCAGCATCCTCACACGCCTGCGCACAGGATCCAAATGGACAGACGACCCGGAGTGGGTAGCTCGGCACCGGGCTTGCGCCCACAGCCTCATCGAATATGCCCCCATTCACGAACAGACTGAGGGTCCGAGCTTCCTGGAAGTCGCTGGCGAAGAAGAAGTTGAGAACGTTGAAGATGATTCGGGTGAGGACGAAGAGGACACTGCCTCAGATATCGAAGAGGGCGACGATGATGCCGAACTTCCTCCCGCTGCTCCCTAGTAAAAATACTTGAAAATTTATGAGATCCCCGGTATGCCGGGTGGAATTGTATTCCAAACACATGTGATATTTTGCTACTAAGTGCTTATGCCGGAGTAACTTGGGCGTAGTCCCTGAGTTCCTTTTTCTCGTTCGTTCAATTTTTTGGCTCGGATTGTGTCTACCTTGATTCGGTTTTACAACTTACGAATCTGAGCTTCAAAATTGTTTTAACAATACTAGGAAACTTTTAGACTTAGCTCAAAAATAAAACTGTATAACAACTTGGAAATGAATACGGGGTTAGTCCGAAACACAAACGTCGGCTCGAATAAATTCTTTTCCTTAGTCGTTTTTCATGTGCTACGCAATTCCAAACTTGTTCTCTTGCTTGCCATGAAGCCAATTCTTGTTGGACAGCAGCAAGTCAAAGAGTTGGGTTTTTGGTGCTCACACACTACTAATCCGAGTTAAGTAGAATAATTTATTCCAACTGACGCGCAGAAAACAACAAACATTATTAAGGCAGTCCCCGAGTTACTGCTCGAGGTGCCAACATTCCATTGATAAACTCATTGCCGACATACATACCGACATACGAGATAACTCGGATACATACACTCTTTAGTTAAGTGTAGAAAGGACGAAGTAGAGCTATATTCCATGGTCGCTTAGATTCCTCTCCTGACCTGTCCGCCTTATTCTTTTCCTGTGGCTTTGCATCTATAAGATAGTAAGAATCGTTGTGCAATGCTTTACTCACGATGAATGGCCCTTCCCATGGGGGGGATAATTTATGCATTCCAGTAGTACGTTGTACCAACCGGAGCACCAGATCGCTTTCCCGAAAGACTCGGGAGCACACTTTCTGGCTATGATAGCATCAGAGATTTTGCTGATATATGGCGGATCTGGACAGTGCCAGTTCTCTCGCTTCTTCCAGCAGATCAACATCATTTTGCCGGGCTTCTTGCACTTCGGCTTCTGTGTATTGGGTGACCCTAGGCGAATCATGCTCTATGTCGTCTGGTAATACAGCTTCTGCCCCATATACCAGAAAGAATGGCTTATAGCCCGTTGATCGATTCGGAGTTGTTCTTAAACTCCACAGTACCGCTGGTAGTTCTTCTATCCAGCACCCCGCTGATCTTTGCAGCGGCTCAATGAGCCGGGGTTTTATCCCGGATAATACTAATTCATTGGATCTTTCCACTTGTCCGTTCGATGCGGGGTGGGCTACCGAGGCTACGTCCAGTCGGATCCTCTTATCCCAGCAGAAACGCGCAAATGCTCCTTCCGCAAAATTTGTGCCATTATCAGTTATGATACTGTGAGGGTAGCCGTATCTCAAGATGATATCTTTGAGAAACGTTACTGCCGTAGCTCCATCACATTTTCTTATAGGCTTTCCCTCAATCCACTTCGTAAACTTGTCCACCATTACCAGAATGTGAGTCATATTTCCCCTTGCTGGTTTGAATGGGCCAACCATATCCAAGCACCATACGGCAAATGGTCAAGTGATTGGGATGGTCTTAAGTTCCGACATTGGCATATGTGTCTTGGTAGCATACCTCTGACAACCATTACATTTTCTCACCAGATCTTCCGCTTGTTCTAAGGCATTTGGCCAGTAGAATCCGTGCCGGAAAGCTTTTGCTACCAAGGCTCGGGATGAGGCATGATGCCCGCACTCCCCCTAATGTATATCTCCGATGATTTCAAGCCCTTCTTCCGGGTCAACACACCGCTGGAGGACATTGGTCACACTTCTTTTGTATAGCTCAGAATTGATGATCGTGTAGGCCTTTGCCATCCTCTGTGTTTGCCTGGACAGCACCTCCTCAGTGGGTAACATTCCATCTTTCAGGAATTGAAATATAGGTAGTGCCCAAGCCGGTATTGGTCGCACGGGGAACACATCCTCGTCTATCTCCATCTGATCCACCGGCATAACTTCAATGGGATCACACTGAACAGTCCCCGGGTCTTACGAAGCAGTCCCCGGGTTAGCCGAGGCAGTCCCCGAGTTTCACGCACCAGTTCCTGTGTCAACGTCCATGGGCACAGCTCCGGATTCGGCTTCCTCCGGGACATAGATTGACTCGGATTTTAGGGATGGCCTGATTGATGGTTTCCTGAGGTGCTCTAATGCTACACCTGGTGGAATTGCTTGTCTGGTTGACCCGAGCTTCGACAGCATGTCGGCAGCCTCATTTTCCACCCGGGGTACATGATGAAATTCACATCCCTCAAAGTAACCAGATATCTTCTGCACATGAAATCTATATAGTGCCATGTTTGGATCAAGGGCATCCCACACTCCGGATACTTGCTGCACAACCAAATCCGAGTCGCCAAAGCATATGACCCAACGTATGCCAATTTCTTTTGCTACCTTGAGCCCATGCACAAGTGCTTCATACTCAGCGACATTGTTTGATGCTGTGAAATGGATCTGCAGCACATATTTCAACTGGTCCTTTTTTGGCGACGTGAGTACCACTCCAGCACCTAGCCCGGTTTTGGTTTTTGATCCGTCAAAGTGCATTCGCCAATAGTTCGGATCAGGAAGTGGTGGTTCGTACTGCACCTCGGCCCAGTCCACGAAAAAGTCCGCCACAGCTTGAGATTTGATGGCTTCTCTTCTGTCATATTGCGGAGCATAAGGAGCTAGCTCAATTGCCCATTTTGCAATTCTGCCGCTCGCATCCTTGTTACTCATTATCTCGGATATGGGGGCCTCACATATGACTCGGATGGGATGATCCTCAAAGTAGTGCTTCAGTTTCTTAGCGGCCATGTACACGCCATATGCCATTTTTTGATAATGTGGGTAGTTCTGCTTTGAGGCTAACAACACTTCACTCAAATAATACACCGGCCTTTGCACCGACTTACCTTCCTCATCGTGCTCCACCACTATCACTGCACTTACAACTCGGTTGGTTGCGGCTATATAGAGTAACATTGGCTCCTTGGATAGTGGTGAGGCTAGCACTGGTGTCGTGGCTAACAACTTTTTCAGGTGGGTAAAGGCTTCATCGGCCTGCGGTGTCCAAATGAACTTATCCGACTTTTTCATGAGTTGGTAAAGAGGCAATGCCTTTTCTCCCAACCGACATACAAACCGACTTAACGAGGCCAGGCACCCTGTGAACTTCTGGACATCGTTAAGACACTTCGGCAGTTCCATTCGCTCGATGGCCCGGATCTTGGTTGGATTAACCTTGATACCTCGGTTGGAAACAAGAAAGCCGAGCAATTTTCTAGCCGGGACACCAAAGGTGCATTTTTCCGGGTTAAGTTTCATCCGGAACCTCCTTAGGTTCGCAAACGTTTGCCTGATGTCGTCAAGGAGCGTTTTTCTTTCCTTGGTCTTGATAACCACATCATCCACGTACACCTATACATTTTGACCTATTTGGTCGTGCAAACATTTTTGCATACATCTCTGGTACGTTGCCCCTGCATTACGTAAACCAAACGGCATGGTGCGATAGCAATAAGCCCCATACGGGGTAATAAATGCAGTCTTTATTTGATCATCCGGATTCAGAGGTATCTGGTGGAAACCAGAATATGCATCAATGAATGACAACAGTTCACATCCGGCAGTTGAGTCTATGACCTGATCTATTCTTGGCAGCGGAAATGGATCTTTCGGACACGCCTTGTTCAGGTTCGTGTAATCAATACACATGCGCCAAACCACTGCCACGTTTGGGTCATCCTTTTTCTTCTCCACTAGCACCGGATTAGACAGCCAATCCGGATAAAGAACTTCCATGATGAATCATGCCGCTAGCAACCGAGCTATCTCATCCCCAATGACTTTCCTCCTATCTTCGGCGAAGCGGCAGAGTGGTTGCTTCACCGGCTTAGCTCCGGGTCTCACATTTAAAGAGTGCTCGGCCAACTCCCTCGGAACACCTTGCAAGTCCTGTGTGGACCAAGCAAAAATGTCCCGATTCTCACGGAGGAAGCTGACGAGCTCGCTTTCCTATTTATCATTTAGCCCGGCACCAATTGTTACGGTGCGCTCTGGGAACATGTCATCGACAGGAACCTTCTTGGTATCTTTCGTGGCCTGGAAGGAAACAGATCCATGCGGGTTACTCAGCGCCGGCATATACTGCTGCGCGGACTGAGCCAAAGTTGCTACTTCTTGAATCTTCCTTTTTCCTGCGCAATCACAAGCGATTCGGCTAAGTTTGATTCGGCCGACGCACACTCCATGGAACGTCGGAAGTCCCCAGCAATGGTAATCGCTCCGTTTGGTCCGGACAATTTCATCTTTAAGTAGCTAACGTGACAGCTTGCCATGAATTTGCTCAGGGCTGGCCTTCCGAGTAACGCATGATAGGCGCTTTCTAAGTTCACCATTTCAAACTCCAGATTTTCAGTTCGGCAGTTGTCTCTTGTGCCGAACAACACGTCAACCCGGACTTTGCCTATGGGCTCACAAGAAATGCCGGGCACAATGCCATGGAAAGTTGTCCTCGTGGCCTAGAGCATGTTCTTCGAGATACCCAACTTGCGTATTGTGTTCGCATACATGATATTTATGCTACTACCATTGTCGATCAACACCTTTGAGAATCTTACGTTAATGCTAGGTCCAATGAATGTAGGATCCAGCACCAATGCATACGTACCAGGGCTTGGCATGAGCTTGGGATGAACCCTGATGCTCCAGGTGATTTCCTGATCGGACCAAGGCAGGCACCTCGTCACTGCCGGCATTACTGCATTCACCTCCATATGCCTACGCTGCAGGCTTTTTCTATCAGTTTCCTCTGTGGTGAATACACAGTAGCTCTGGTGATGCTCCCTGTACTCGTTTCTCCCCTCATTTCCAGAGTGCCTCTGATCCGGCTGATGCTGATTTTCTACCTGATGCACTGCATCCCTCCTCTCATTGTTATCATACCTCGGCGGAAGGGGAGGGAACATTAGCTGTTGCGTGTTTGCTCCGGAGAGCAGTTGCTGCCGGGTAACTCCTGCCGAGGCTGATCATTCCGGGGTGCTTGAGCATTCCCCGAACCACCTTGCTCGATCTTGCGCATCCACTCACATTGCCTCGTCGTATGACCCGCTGGGTTGTTCGGATTTGGCGTGTGAAACTTACACGGCTGGTCCAACATCGACTCATAAGTATACCTCGGACGGTCTTTCCTTTCTTGCCACTGCTTCTTTTGATCCGGTGTCCAAGTTTTCTTGCCATCGTTCCTTGGAGTCCATTGCCCTCCAGTTTTCTGGCGCTGGCTACCCCCTGCTCCGGGTTTATCTTGATTCACAGCTGCAACTTGGTGCGAACCGTACCGATGGTCCGGTCTATCATCTCTCCTTTTTCCTCTGTAGTCATTCCTCCGGGATGATCCGGCTCCATCTCTCTGATAGTACTCATCGCTTGACTCGTTTGACGCGAGCCTTGGTTGGGTCGGGTCACCCAATGCATACGAATCTGCAATCCGGATCATTTCTGCCAACGTGGCTGGCATTTTCCTTTGCAACTTCATCCACAGCTCGCTTCCATATCCGCACCCCTGTGCAAACCACGCTATGGCCTGTGATTCTATCATGCCCTCACATGAGTTTCTCACGGTACACCACCGGGTCAAGAACTCCCGGTCTGTCTCATTAGGTCTTTGCTTGCACATAGCTAGGGTCTGTGGTCTATTTGGCCTCTGATACGTACTGGAGAAATTGCTGATAAACATTTCCTCAAAGTCTATCCAGCAGTTGATGCTCCCTGGTGGAAAATTGTTCAGCCATACCCTTGCCGGGCCTTCCAACATCTGGGGTACGTATCGTACTGCCCATCTCAAGTTGCCAGTGGCAATTTTCACGGTTGTAGCATAGTTTATCAGCCAATCCTCCGGCTTGGTACTACCGTCATACGTCTTTGTGCCCATGGGCAGCTGAAAGTTCGGTACTGGTGGCTCTTTCATGATCCGGGGTCCAAAACATGCTGGACCCGGTGGACCTTGGCATTCAATCTGCTCCGACCTATACAGTCGATCCAGTTTCAACCTTGCATCATCCGGCATCAAATCCCTGCCTCCCAATCTCGACCCTATCACAGATAGTCCGGTCTTGGGTATCTCGCGTTAGCCATCTCCAAATCACCGTCGTTGTACCGATTTTGCTCTTGTGGCGCACCTTTCTGTTGCATACCTTAGCCGGCACTGTGCTCTTGCCTTGGTATGTTCCGCTCCTGCGGTTGTCCTGCTCCAGCCGAATTTCGCTGTCCGGCATTGCCGTTGACAACGTTCCCTTGACCGACATTGCCTTGGTCGCGGTTACCTCGGCCAGCTTCGCCTCGGCTCACACTCCGTCGATCATCATTTTTCTGCGCTTCTTTTCCTTTCCCTGCCCGCGTCGGGTCATACGAGACGATCTGTTTGTTCCGTCTGGCCGAGGTTACCACCTCTTCTCTCCTTTGACCACCATGAGGGGACGATGCGGCTCGAATGGACGATCTTGGAGGCTCCAGCTCTCTCCGGGTTGGCCCTGAGCAGTTCCTTGTTTTGCCTATTTGCAATCCGAACCAGCTCGTTAACCCTATCTTGCTGTCTTTGCCGGGCTTCACCCGTCAGTCCCTCTAACTCGGATGCAGCTGCATCCGCTGCTCTGAGGTTCTTGGCCGGGGTACTATACCTCGGCAGCCCCATGGACAAACAGTTTTCTGATTCCTCAATTCCAACATCACCCTCTCTGTTCATCTCGCTCATGAGATTTCTTCCTTTCACTTTTACATTATCAACTTTGTTCGCCTTAGCGTACTCATGCAGCGTCATATTCAACGACTGTTGGGCCGCGGCTATTTTCCTTGCGCCCTCTAGTATTTTCTGCCTAGTTTCTTCTAGCTCGGCCTATGCACGAGCCGGATCTACCGCTGCTACTACAGGGTTTGCCAAGCTGTCCATCGCCTCTCTCAACACATTTTCCGGTCTCTCCAGCGGAGGGCCTCTACCTTTCCTCGGTGCCTTGGACGTTACCTCCGGATCTGGCGCCGGATCCTTGCTCACGCCCGCACCTGGCGCGGTCATCATTACCTCTGTATGGTCCGGAGAACGAGCGATACGCGCCCCGCGAGCCACAGTGAGGGGCGGTTCGCCTGCTTCGACAACGTGGCACGGATGAACGCAAGACACGTCTACCGCAACATAGACCTTGTGCGCGCCGAGCTTGACGAAGATGCCGTTGCGTGGAAGAGGGCGCGTGCCGAAGCAGCCTGCGTTGTCGCTGACGAAATCCTGCGCTCCAAAGCGCTGAACGAGCCCGGAGACGATGCATTCGCCGGTGGCGATGAGGTTTCCCGTCCGGATCTTGACCCCTGCTAGCGCTGCTAGCCCCACGGTGGGCGCCAACTGTCATGGTGGTGTCACGGCAGATGCCATGGATAGGCTAAAGGTGGGGACTATTACACGCTAGGGGAATCCAGGGAGGGATAGTGAAGTGATTCTCCACACAAAAGTTTGTATTGATTTTCTTCCAAGGTTACAAGTGCTCCTAGAGCTGTATTGGCGAGAGGAGGAAGAAGGAGCTCTCTTAATCTCACCCACAGATCACACTTGAAATCCTAGCCCAAAACAGAATCGCAGAGAGACCAACCCCTCCTACAGAAGCCCTAGCCCCCCTTTTATAGGGGAGGCTCGGTTCCTGCCTAGGGCATACGTGGAGGCATATTTCTAAGAATATGCCTCCTCCCAAAGGGGTAAGCCGACCGGGGTGCTTTTTCCCCTGCGTCATGCTTGCTTTAGCTACGTGAGCCTCTGCGGCGCCCGCGTCAGCCGACATGGGCTTCGTCACCCCTGTCGGCCATGACCCGGTGGTCCCGCTCTTGTCCGCTTCGCTCACGCAGTGCGTACCGGACCCTCTTTTTGACCAGCAAGATTCCTTCCTTCTCCTGGAAGCCAATCATGACCCGGATCACAGCTGATCCGGGCACCCCTGTTCCTGCAACAAGCAAACATCCACTTCCGACTTACTTCCTAGGCCGGTCGAGACTTAGTTAGGCGAATGCCCCCGGTCCGGGTTACTCCGTGATTCGGCCCACCTTGAGGTGACCCGGCCAGCATTCGCTTTGGCCTTGCCGAACCTCGGCTAACTCGGCCTTTATACCCCGGCGTGACCCTACCCGGGGGTATCCCCCCAACAAGGGGCTAGCCGACTTTTTAGCGTCGGCATCCCCAAATGCCGTTTGGGGAGCTTTGGGAGGAGGGGCGAGTGGAGATGCTCTAAAACATCTTATAATTTGGAATAGAGGGAGTAATGGTATGGTTGCACACTTGCACATTCACTTTCTCAACCACTAGATATGTTGAGCAGAGACATATGGCTTCCCAGAAAAATCGGAACTCCTATTTAAAAGTTCGGAAAAGAATCTGATTCTTTTACACATACAAGATGTTAATTTCTTTTGGAAGTGTCGAGTCTTGTTGTATTTGGGGCTACATAGAAGACACAAAAAATTGGCTCTAACTAGGCATTAAAATAATAATTTCCGTTCTTCATATTTTTCGTTTTCATGTACGTAACAAATGAAAGCAAAATACAGTGAAATGTATGCACATTAGACATCCATATGTACACGTGCGATCTTTTTTTAGAATTTTTTGAAATCAAAATATGAAGTTTTTGAAATTTCAAAACCAGGTTTACATGGAGCTCCAGCTCCATTGAAGTTTTCATGGATATGCTTTCTACAATAATTTAGTAAAATGAAACGAAATATGTAAAATTGGATTTTGGTTGAAAAACTAAAATTATATAGGTAGAAAATCATGTACACGTTAAAAAGCGGAAAAAGATTATTTACACATCACAATTTCACAAACGGTCCTTATATTTTAACCAAAAGCAATTGATAAGCCCTTAGATGAGTCGTTATTTAGTTGTAACTGATCCGATAGAAAAGACACCAAGTGCCCTGATCGGACACAAATTGACATGTGAATTGGAAATTATACTTTGATCATAGAAGACCCCGGTAGTCATGCTCCACTTGAGCAGCCGACAGCATGAAGTCATATCAAGGGATAAGCGTTTCTTCACCCTAAAAAAAAAGGATAATCGTTTTTCGAGCTAATATCTTCCAAGTTAAGCACGGCTACAAACTGCCGCTTCTTGCACCATTTTGCACATTCCTAAGAAAAACTGCGGAATACTCCTGTAGGTACTGAACATAACTCAAAGCAACACACCAAATAAAACTGCATAATTTATACCTCAGAACAGCACAGTGGTCACTCCAATGGAAGTTCAAATGATATCAACTCGTCACAGAACCATAGATCAATAATGCATTTTGTGAATCAGGTTGACAACCACTCGGAGAAGCACAGATTGAGTCGTCATCCACCACGATGTAGAGCATACAACACTAGTGGTGGAAAAAGGCAGTGGTTTTTTGGAATTTAACCAAACAACAAAAATATCAAAGTTGCCGCCTCCTAGTGAAACAACCACTCCATAAGGGGGTGTACTCCTAGGGACTCAGGCTCTATTCAGCAGCGTGCAAGATTTACATGATTTCCGAGAATACGATTGAACAGATTACAGATATAATTTCTCAGAGATTACCTCAGCTGCAGCTATTTATATTCTATACTGCTATAAAACATAGCAGGCACACACACACATGAAGAAGTTAAGAATATAGCAGAGGGGAATACCCATGCCTGGGTCAAAAACATAGTGGAGGCAAGGAACAAGATGCAGCAAGGATAGGAAGTAACCACGCGAAGCAGCTTAGTCACCGCTCACCTCGTTGTCATATGCGCCTCCTCGTCCTTCTGCTGCTGCTTTCCTCCCTCGTCCTCCGCAACACCCTCTCTCACCTATCACACTCCAAGTACCACGTAGAGGAAATCACTATGCCATGGATGGGAAGCCATAAGAAGTGAAAAGTGATCCAGAGTGGGACACGACAGGGAAACCAAGGCCGACCCTGCTCCATTCTTCTCTCAGGACTCCGTCTGTTGACACAAGTATGCTGCTGTTTTATCCCTTCCAACAGCAATACTACCTCCATGGCACCTTCCCTCCTCCTACTCAACCTTTACAAACTAGCTTGTCCAAGTCAAAGATTAGACGACATCACAGTTCAAGTCACTTGGACTTCTGTTCGGTACTTCTATTTACGAACAAGACCTCACACCAACACCACAGAAATCATTTTAGACAGAGCACACATTTGGGGAAGCAATAGCTTATTTTCTAAAATCAAAACATCGATAGTTTTCAAGACCTGCTACAGATTTTCCTTAACCAACTTCAATCTCGCAATAATGGCAGACTCGGCCAAAATAAACAAATAATTTATTCAACTTCTGTTCAGAAACAGATCTGCATGACAGTAAAATCAAGAGTGACTAAAATGGTCTTAGTAATGTAGTAAAAAAATCCACAGTGCTCTAAATTCACAGGAAGCCTTTTACAATAAGGTCACAAATTCTGTAAATTTAGATAGTTGTACAAAGTTTTGTTCAATTTTGAAAACATGTGATTGAAGAAATCAAAGTTCCTTTAAAAACTTTGACCGCTAGAGTAATTTGAGTTGCCAGAAGCAGCCTAAAACAGCATGTTTACAAGTGCAACGCGGGAACACATAGAATCATCTGGCCACAGTAAAATAGTTATAAGCATACTGTCAAATAGCAATATGGGTAAAAATAAGTGAAATAGTTCTCCAGAAAAATATATTATTTGCATATAAAAAGCAAAACAAAACTAACTGCTAAATAAATGCATAACTTGCAGTTTGGGGTTTGTAGTAGTTAAAACAAGTAGCATCGTTTTTGTAACAGAAGCAATAATATGTTGTAATGCATGTGAAACAATCTTAAAAGCATAAATGACAAGAGAAAAATGATAAAGCTTGTCAAAATTTCTTCGCTTGCAATCTGAAAACGTTTTAACCTACCAAGGATGCTACAAGACCACTGCCTTAAGTCTTTTGACAAATTCACAGACATTGAAAAGGCAACAAAGCAGAATAAAGCATCATTGAACTAAAACGGAGCTCATATAATGAAAACTTTCACCTATAGACGCAAGGATATCTACATTTACCTACTACTGTTCAACCTAAACTTTAGTTCTCAATTCTCAACATCGATCAATCATTCAATCTTAGCAAGGATAGCTCTAATATAGCAAACATAATAAAGTTACAGGCGGTCAATTTCTAAACTACAATTTTTTTTATCAAGAAGCACCGATTCCTTATAGTTGACAGCTGACCTATCGTTTCAAACAGCTAATAGAAGGCACTAACTTGTATTTTGTAGTTCAGGTTGCCTTATTGTACCGTATTAAAACAACAAATTAGATTACATGCATTCAGGCACATGTTAGATTTCATAAAAAATGCACAACACTAGAACTTAAGCTACCATATTCTGTGTCGGATATGGTAAAAAGAGATAAAAGAAGAAAACCGCAAGACTAATATCTGAGTAAATGCAAAGCTAACTTCTGCAGAAAAAGAAAAACAGCAAAACAGATAGTATCAGAACTAGATGTAACTTCTACATAATGACACATGTAATTTCTTCCAGGACCTCCCGGTGGACCAGCATACCGACCACCACCCCCATAGCAGCTCATATAACCACCTGGCATACCAGGCATACCACCTCCATCAAGAGCTCCAGAAGACCCTGAATTTTGCACCCATGAACCATTTGGACCAACTCCAAGGATATTGTTCAGACCCAACCCTGTCCCTTGGTTGGCTAGGAAAGCTGTCAAGGCCTGCCCCAATACGCGATTCATTCCTGGACCACCAGGTACACCCCCAGGCAGTGAAGCCAAGCTCGCTGGAGATGACTACGGGAAAGACTACAGATTATAGCTAACTGATACATCTCACGCCTGAGCACAGAGAACATAGTACGACACTTTGGTTCCACTAGAACAATTTCTCTCATGACCGGATTAGAGTCTATGTCATAGCTAGGAGAGACCACGCGACTTTAATCATGAGCTCACACTTGTCACCAAGTTCACATTTCCTCTCAATCACGCCATGGCTTCTGGCTGTGAAGCTGACAAGACCTGAAGCAGTGAGCATTTTCATGCCACCAGTTTCCGAGTAGGCACTTACAGTAACTGTCATGTCATTACGCAGATGCACTGAAACAACGCGCCTTGACAGCTCAAGATAACCATCTTGATCCACCGGTGGGTTCTTTCCATTTGGAAAATCAAGCAACATAACTTTATCCGGAGAGGAGCCATCGTGGCAAAAGACTTGCCCTGCGAATAATTTGGACACTCATGATAGTGGCCTGAACCGTTTCAGGCAGCTCCATAATGTTCAAGTTTATTTTGCAAAGCTTGTTGGAGCAGCTCCTACCACGAGAACCGACAGTGCCGTTGCACCAGTAGGTTTGATGGATCAACGTTTCTTTATCTTCGGACTGATATCCCTTCACTTTAAGATTGATTTCAAACATAGGCGGGTCAAGGAACACAATTGCACGAGACGGGCCAGTCAGCAACAAGTACGGATCCTGCAATGAAGCATCGTAGTATTATGAGCAGAAAAATTATCTAAGCAGGGAAAACGAAATCAAGGGGGGAATAATGTATACATTCTTAGTAACGATTTGGCAGTTATCCCTCTGCGATCGAAGAGAATGTTGCGATTGTGATCCACACAGTCTCGGGCAGCAACCATGCCGTAGACGTGAAGTGGCCACATGAGTTTTGCCTTGTCGACTTTGATGGAGTAGACTTGCAAGGCGGTTTCCGCCCAGGCATGTTTGGTGGTACTATCGCGTGTGGTGAACATGGAACTCAACTTCGCTGCACACACCACCCAACCCAAGCAAGCAAGGTGCGTGTTAGATAGATTGTTCTTTGTGTGACAACCGGTGAAAAAGAACAATTCCTTGGTTAAAAACCGAATTTGTTCTTCGTTAAAAGGGAAAGGATGAAGGAACTTAAGTTAGATTTCCATGATTGCGAAGAGGAAGAAAACTAAGCAGGCTGGAAGCTAATTATAAGTCAGAGCCAGACAAGTGACTCACTCTCTTGTTCGAAGCTACCGAACTGGTCAGCCCATACATATTCCCAGCCTCGACGGAAACTTTCCATCTCCTCCGCCTCGGACAACACCTTCTCCTGAAACAACTCAGGCCACTTGGCTCTATCGGCCTCCGAGTCCGAGGTCTCCTCGTCCTCCGAGATCTCCGCGTCCTCCGAGATCTCCTCTGTCGTGGCTGATTCGTCGTCGATCTTGACAGAGGAATTGCCCTCCTTATCCTTACGGCGGCGCTTCGCCGATTCTCCACCCCTTCCCCCTTCTGCCTCGAGTACCGTCTCCATCTCCTTCCTAGATTGGTAACAGCGGTACCTCCGGGCACCGCGTAAAGGGCATTTGAGTCGGCCCAGTTAGGGGTATTAAAATTGAGAGACAAATATGGGCTCTTTCACACCCTCCACACTTTTAACCATTGGATCCCGTATTCAGATTAATTCTGGCCGTTCGATTTCATTGACTTTCCGAGTGGGCCGATTGTCCTGCGCACCTATTCTAGGATGAAATCGGTGATTTTTGGTAAATTGGGCCTGAACAACCCTCTAAAGCCCAAATCGTCTGCACTCTCGGAGAGCTACGGCCATGATTTTTGATTTATTTATCTTTTGAAAAGGAATAGGGGTCTCGAAGGATCCCGATACTGCATTCATAACATCGTCGGTGGAGCACCAATTACAAGAAAGACCTCTAATAAAAAGGAAAATACAACATGGCCCAATTTTTTGCATTGAAGACCCTAGAGCAAATTTGGAAAACACGATCTAGCCCAGGTCATCTTCAAGCTCCATCTCCACCGAAACCTTGACGAATCTTCAAAGCACAGCGCCGTCAAGGACATGGCCACTTGGGGTGCTGCAGCGGGAGCACACCGCAACAAAGACGAAGGGCCTCCATAAAGGCATAAGAGTCAGGAGGTTGAACAACACCTTGCACCGGCAAACAGAGGATAGATGACGCTCACCATATGCCGGCAACCAGGACGGGAGTAGCCGTCTTTCAGCCATCAAAGTCAATGGCTGAAGCAGATCCACCAATGAATCACTCCCAAGATCGATGTGGAGTGGCCGCCTCACCGGCCTAGGATCGCAGCAAATAGCTTTCGCGCAAGAACTCCACCTTGCAGCAAACACCTGCAAAAAGGACCTTCCCTACCATCTTCCTGTTGCAGAGCGAGACACATACGTCCGCCTCCTTCCCTCGCCACTGAGGCCGGCCAAAGGATTGTCCCAACTCCACTTCAACTCATGGCAACAGACCACGGCTAGAGGAATTTCCGTCCTTATCCTTACGGCAGCGCTTCGCCGGTTCTCCACCCCTTCCCCCTTCGGCCTCGAGTACCGGCTCCATCTCCTATATCGGTAACAGCGATACCTGTGGGAACCGTGTAACAGGCATTTGAGTCGCCCCAATTAGGGGTATTAAAATTGAGAGACAAATATGGGATCTCTCACACCTTCACACTTTGATTCGCAAAAAAAACACCCTTCACACTTTTAACCACCGGATCCCCTGTTTAGATCAATTTTCGCCGGTCGATTCCATTGAGTCTCCGAGTCAATTGTCATGGGCACCTACTCTAGGATCAAATCGGTGGTTTCTGGTAAATTGGGCCTGAATAGCCCTCTAAAGCCCAAATGGTCTACACTCTGGGAGAGCTACAGCCATGGTTTTTGATGGGATAATGGACCCCCCCCCCACTCTGGAACCCTGTGCATGTAGAGAGACTCTTGATCTCGTGGAAGATCTTCACATTCAGAAAATAGCGATAACCTAACGAAGATCAACTCATCTGATAAAAAAGGAAGGTAATGTATGATTCTTCGTGATGTAGTCCAGCGAAGGAATCGTTTCCAACTGATTGTTTTTGGTCATGAATGACGTGAATGAACGAGATATGCCCTAGAGGCAAATAATAAATAGGTTTTTATTGTCATATCTTAGTTAGTTCGTAATAGTTTCATACTGTGCTATAACTGTATTAATACGAAACGTTAATACACGTGTGGTATGTAAACAAACCGTGTGTCTAGTTACCTCTAGATAAATAGTTCATTGGTCATGAGGATGATCTAGGGTTTCGAGATCATGGGCATTTATGCCAATTGACAATGAGGTCACGTCATTAGTTGAATGATGTGATAGACAAACAATCCAACCAGTTGTATCTTAATGAGATCTAGTTACAAAGTTCACCATTAATGATAAACTAAGGAAACCTCGCAACTTGATCCTTAGACTGTGAGGTAATGCAAATCACCGTTCTAGAGGGAGCTTAGATGGCTATCAAGTATCACCCCGTGACTGGATGATCGAAAAGGTGCCACTCAGGTTTCCCAAAGGGGCGTGTAGAGGAGTACATATCAAGACCAGGATTTGTCCATCCATGTAACGACAGATACATCAGTGGCCATCTTGGTGACGTTGCATTAATGAAGCTTGCAAGCGTGTGACTGGGTCACGCAATGCAATGACACGGAAACGAGAAAACAAGTTCATTGGTAACGAGATCGAACGAAGGTATGGAGATATCATAGATCAAATCTCGAGTGAACTAGGTATCAAGTGGCAAAGGGAATGGGAAACGACTGTTTATGGTTCAAACGAAATTATTATCGTGGAATGCACAGGGGTCATTGTGGGCATCCCGGTCCTTCTATTGATCATTGATGGAGATCATGTCTATGCCATTCCCGAGCCATGGGGAAATACACTTAAGGGTACGCTGAGCTAGAGATTCTCTGTAAGTTGGAATCACCATATAAAAGAGAAAAGGAAACCAGAAAATTTCCGAGAGAGAACCGGAATCGTTCCGGGAAAGTTCTGAAGTTGTTCAGAGGAAATCGAAAGGGAATCGAAAGGTGTTTCGGGTCAAATCGGATTTTGTAATATGTATTTACATATTAATTAATGTAATTAATATTAAATATAATATTAAAATCTAATTTAAAGGGGTATTCCACTAATGGGCCAAACTTCCTAGGGAAAAAGGGCCCATGAGGGAAAACCGAAGGAGGGAAGGGCCAAGGGCCAAGGCCTAGCCGCCTCAAGGGGGCCCACCCAGCCAGCCTAGGGCTATGCGCGGGGTGGGGCCCACCCCTGGATGGCTGGCCCATGGTGCCCTAAGGGCCCATGCGCCTCCCCCTCTCTCCCTTGAATAGTCCCACATGGGAAAGCCAAAGGGGAGGGCACACCCCCTCCCCCTATAGAAAGGGGTGCCCACGGGTGGGAATAAACACACCAATATTTGGAGAAGTCCTTTGGTTGACTTTCTCCTTCCCTCTCTCTCTCGTCTCTATGCGTTGGAACGGTCCCAAGTAAGGACTGTCCATGCAAGAGACACCGCACCTGCAGCACGTCGTTGCGCTGCATGGATTCCAAGCCGGAGATCTACTTTTGCACTCTCGGCAGGGATCAAGGAGTCGGAGGTCGTCATCGTACACCGTATGTGTACGAAACCACAAGGGGCCTCACTTGAGGCACCTTGGATATCGTGAGCCGGAGCTGCTGCCCGATGAAGGAGTAAGGGGTGACCTGTGAGGAGCATCGCGACCTTGAGGTCGGCTACGGGTTCGACTACTTCAACCACGTTCCCCTCGAAACGTTAACCGCGTATAGTCTACAAGGGTATGTATTATATACGCTCGGCCGTTATCGCATTACTACATAGATAGATCTTGGCAGTTTAGGAGGTTCCAACGTAGGAATTTTTTTGTTTTCTGCTGCGGAACCCTTCAGTGAAGACAACTCATAGAAGCTCATAATTTAGCTAAATAAGCAACAACTCTTTATGTGTGGCTCCATGTGTTGCTGTTGATCCCAAAGATTTGATTTTTATTCCTAAAAACATCATCATTCAATAAAGAACTTTAGTCGTTCCTAAAAAACATCGCTACGAATCGACACTTCAAGTCTTCAAGTGGCCGACGGCGGTGTGTAATGGTGATGAACTTCCTCCTATCCCCATCATGAGGCCTCTCATGTGCCCTCCCCATGGGGACGATGCCCACCCCACCAAATCCTAGCACCCTCTCGACGAAGCTCAGCCAGAACCCCCGACAGCGTGGGATTCTCTAGAGACGCAATATAAGTTGGCATTGGTGGAGGAGGCATATCAAAAGGAAACGTTGATGGCAATGAGCTTGAAGAACCTCGAGTAGTGGTGCCCCTTCCCTGATCTCGAACTGGAGCACGAGTCCGCACCCTGACTCACCGCCCAGTGGCTACGCTAGTGATAATGGCATCTCCAATCACACCGTGTGATGGCTTAGCAACGTTCCTGACCCGAGATGCACCGTCGAGAAATGTCTATGTTGGGGAATTATCACACTCAAACATGATCTAAAAGTATGCAACAGAATAATGTGTAAACTTCAGCACCACTCATGTATTAAATCCACATATCGTTGCTCTATCATAGATGGAAACATATGCATCAAACATATATGGATAAAACAGATATGTCCCAAGTAAGGACATGTCCTGGGTGCTCTTGGCTCACAAGTAGCTAAAATATACACTCGGGTAGGACACAACACATAGGTGCACCAATAAGCAAATCAACACAGGGACACCAATCCTTTTTACGTGGAAACCTCTCAACTTGAGAGGAAACACCATGGTCCGAAATCACATAAATCTTCTTCTACTATTATCAAATGGGGATACAACTTGCTCTTCTCTAGAGAGCACTGGGGGATCTCATACATCAAGATACACATGGATCTTTGATGCCAATAACAAAACTTTAGGCATAAGAGCTAGAGATTAGATTAATCTCACAAAAATGGTGGAACCACAACTTGAAGGGGATACAGTAGTGGATCTAGATGTCACGACCTTGTGGGTAGAGTCCAATGCTTGATTTAGCTTCTTCCTTCAACTTCTTCCTCTTCCCTTCTCTCTTAGTTTTCTTTTCCACTGGAGGCTAACCTGGATTTTTGTCAACCCACCTTGTGGTGGCTGGATGGGAGGCTTATCCTCTACTTTCCATCATGTGCAATGTCAAAAATGACCATTGGTCATAACCCTAAAAATTGGTGGGGTCTTGCACCTATTTGGGCTGCCTAAAAGGCATCATAATACCATCGCCTCACAGCCCACATGAGGAGGATGTTGGAAATTGATGACTGGATTCCTGCACCAACAATAGGGTTATTGTAGTACCTGTAGCAGCAAAATATTTAAGAGTTTGTCCCGATAGGAGATCGACGAACAGAAACAACATGACCTTGCAGCCACGTTGTCAATGTGGCCACGTTTCGCACCCAAACCGTGGTTTGGAAATAGCTTATTCTATAAATTACTAGAACAACGATAATTGAGAGAGGTTTAAAGTATCTAATAACAAAGAACTTTTAACAAGAACAAAATAAACTAAGACGGAAAGTAAACAGGAATATGAACTGAATTAAAGAGATTATAGTTGTAGGATTGCATAATGAGAGAGGGCTTCTAGGCTTTGGTCTCACTAGTACTAGATGGGCAAATATATATGTGTTCCATAAGAGATTTCTTAGACAAATAAACGTTTCCCAATTGATTACCGGGCTATCACACTGTGTGCACTATGCATGGTTCTCGCGCATCACTGCAAGGAAAAAGGCACTTCCGGGCCAAAGGATCACATAAACTCATCTTAGATCACAATAAATTCTAACTTAGCGCACTAGATCATACCTCAACCTAGAATTGAATCAATCACTCACACATGGATGAACAACGAAACATATATAAATATATAATGATATCACAACCGTGTTCAATCTTACAATTACTAAACACAAGAGAGAGAGAGGGAGATGGAGATGATGATGGAGATGGAGATCTATGCGTGGTGGTGGTGATGCCTTCCTTCTCCTCCCCTTCTTCTTGCTTGGATGCCTTGATGGTGATGGTGTTGCGGGAGATCCAGATCTCGGAGGTTTGGTTGAGGCAGAGCTCCGCCGCAATGGAGATTGGATGGGTGGCAGCGGCGGCAGAGCTCCGCCCCTGAAGGGCTATGGCTTGGTGGCTCTCTCTTGGGTCCTCCCTCCTTTATATAGGCCTCGGGGGTGCCCTAGGGTTCCCCCAATACCGTCATATGACTTAGGGAAGTTTCTGGAGCTTTTCTAGGATCAAATCTCGTCGTTTGGAACCTTTTTGGCAACTATACGGGCGGAGCTATACGACCACAAAAATAGCTCCGGCCGTATAGTTGCTCGTCAAACCGTTTGTCCCCTTTAGTATTTTGGCCGCCATTTCTTCATACGAACTCTGTTTTGGGTGTTCTTGGGCTCGTTGAGTTCGTATTGTCGAGGGATACAACCCCATGGTATTGGATATTTATTTTGAGAAGTTGGAAAATTTCACTTTTTCAACATCTCAAATGGCTAAGTCTGGTCCGTGCAGCTCCTCCATACTATGCTCTCTTTGTCCCTTTTGCCTTTGTTTTATCCATAATCATCATCAACACCTACACACATGTCATAGACAAGGAAAAGTGATAAAATTCTACCTAAACTACTAAATGTGCAAAGCTCATATGAAAGTAAATGAGAACTAAAGTCATGCATACAAGGCATAGCTATAGCTGAAAGAAACATGATATGAGAGATAAATGGCTCATTTTATATGGCTAAAATAGGTGGTATTTCACAGCCATCAACTTCCCCAAGCTAGACCTTGCTCGTCCTTGAGAAGGAAGGGTCGGTAATAAATTAATGGTTGTGAAATAGCTTATCATTGAAAAGCAACGCCTTGCATCCTTATTTCTTCTACAAGCTTGAAGAGACAAAACATGTACTCATACAACAAACACAAGCTTAGTTATAAAGACCACTAAAGATTCATCAAAACTTATATGCTCCATGTCAACAGTGAATCTACTTGCAGACAAACTTGTGATCCTCTTATTGCACCTTTTGTATAACTTTTCATATCATTATTATTTTTTATGAGGTAAAACTTAGTCACAAATAGATGTCAAGCATAAATAGGAATAAAGTATACCCGATCATGTCATCTAGTTAAGGCTCTCAAGTGCAAACATCAGTTATTGAGTTTTAGAAAGTTTATCTCTTAGTAGCGAGATTTATGCCAAATGCGAGAACATGTCAAAACAAGCATAGCATTAGAGTGTCTCATTTGGTCATCCATGTCGTCGGATTGATGACAAGTACACCATGAGGGGGTCCTCGAGGCATGCGGAAGAGAGGGGTGTGAGACGTACGGTGTTCCGGGATGGTGAGCACACAAGTTTACCCAGGTTCGAATCCGCCGGCTTTGGACGGATCCTACTTCTGCTAGCAATCCAGTAATTCGGCAGTGCCGGAATATGGGTTACAAGGGTTCGCCTATGTGAGTTGAGATTGTAGACTATTGAGGGTGCCCTAAAGGCTCTCCCTAGGACGACTTATATAGATATCCGGCCTAGGGTTTACAGGAGAGACCTATCCGGCTACGACTAAGAGTCGGTTACAAAGTACATCTTGAACTACAAGTAACACTATGGGCCTAAGTCAGTAAGTCTTCTGGGCCTTCCCGTAGCCGGACTGGACTCCGTCTCTTCTCCCTGACTGGGCCTCCCGTGAAGCAAAGCTCTAACCCGAAGTGGGCCACCCTGGTCAGCGAGGAACTGTGAGGATACCCGGAAAGTATATCCCCAACAGCAGCCCCCGGAAATCTCTAAGATCCAAAGTCGGATTCATCATCGTCTAGCTTGATCTTCGGCTTGTAGAATCTTGAAGGGTTCCCGAAACTTCACAAAAAATACGATCCGGATCTTAAAAATAAGTCGAACCTAACATGTTACTCGGATTTTCCAGCTTGATTTTCAAACTAAGCCGGAACTTGGTCTCTGACATTACCTGACACTGGTCATGGTCAAGTCACGTCATCTGACAAACATCCTGTCAGCACGACCGTTGGTGGGTCCGCCGTTCGCGGAACTGAGGCGTCGTTTCAATGCATACGCGGAGATCGAGGCGACGTAATCATCGGGTGGGTCCTTCCCAGTTCCTTCCATGACGCGTGGCATTTACACCGTGTGATTTGCAAGAATCTTGGCGCATGTAGGTGATTATAAGGGGTGAGGATTTTCCTTCTCCTCTCTTCACATGTTCCCTTTGCCATTTCTTCTCCTCCACATCTCCCTAGCGAACAGAGCTCGCTCGCCTCCCAGATTTCCTAGCGCCGCCCATCTAAGGTCACCGGTGCACCAGAGAAATGGCTTCTTCTTCCTCTTCCGGCTTAGCAGGGGCAGCGGCGGCGGCGACGGCTGCGACAGAGAAGGAAAGCAACCAGGGAGTCTGGATCCCATGCCTCCTCGACAATGAAAATCTTCAAGGTGTGGAGAATGAAGGTCTCCTCCGCGCCGGCGATTGGCGGAGCGGTTTCGAGGAAACCATCTCCCACCCGCGCGCCGGCGAGCGGGTCCACTTCGGCACCCACTTCGACAAAGGTTTGTCCTTTCATCTCTCGGAATTATTTTTCAAGGTGATTGATCACTACGGTGTACAACTCCACCATCTTCCCCCGAACTCCATCTTAGAGATGAGTTCTTACGCAGCTTTGTGCGAGGGGTATCTCGGCATTAGGCCGAGTCTCACTTTGTTTTGTTTCTACTTCCATGTTCGTAGAAACTCCATCACTGCCGGTAATCCCTACATTACCAGCACTATTAGCCTTTCTCTTAGACGCGAGCGTAGCTATCCTCGCATTTCTACCAGTGAGTCGGTCAAACAATGGCCGGCCACTTTCTTCTATCATAAGGATGTTCCTGCTCTCGGAAAAGCCACTGCTTTGCCGGCTTTGATGGACAGAGCTGCCACGGCCCAACCGTCTTGGGACGAGGCCCCTCTGGCTCTCAGTGACGATCTGATCCTCGCTAAGAGGCGGATCGAATACCTGATAAAACACAAGGGCTTGAAAGGATCCGACCTAGTCTAATGCTGGGTCGCACGCCGGATCCAGCCTCTTCAATTCCACGGCGACCGTCTGATGCACTCCATCACGGCGTCAAAGAATGATTCCCTCCGCATCAGTCCTAAGGATTTAAAGCCATAGGATTACATAAGCCAGATCAAATGGCTGATCAAGGAGCGGATTGAAAGGAAGATTCCGGACTTGTCTCTGGACATGCATACAACGGAAGACCCTGTGGTTCCGGTAGGCTTCAATAATAAATCCTTTTATGTGTTTCACCTTTTATTTTACAATACTGAGATATCTTCTTCTTTTTAGCTTGACGACATCCCCGAGTCAGAGCTAGCTCCTCTTGAGGGATATCCTCCGGAGTTTTCTCAGGAGGCTGAACTAGTTCCACTGCCGGACATTGTGCCCAAGAAGCGCAAAGCTCCGACAGTGGCCGTCGGCACAAAGGAGGTGCTAGTCGTGAAGAGGTAACTTTCAAATCAACTTTCGCCTTTGTTCCTTATTCGAATTTTGTTTCCGAGATGTAATGCTTTCCATTCTTATTACATTCTCAGAGCTAAGCAGCTCATCAAGGGCAAGGGGAAGGGAACTTATTCAAAGCCCTTACGGCAGACGAAGATGACTATAGCTTCTCCTGCCGTGGCTCCTCCGACTCCTGCCCCACAACCCTCTGCAACGCCGGTGGTTATTCCATCACCAGTTGTTGCAGAAGATCCGGCTCCTTCAACGGAGCCAGCGATCCTTGGATCACAGACTGATGTCACCATGAGTGGGTCAGGTTTTGATAAGGGTGAACCCTCTTCCGGTAATGATCCCTCGGCGGAGACCTTCGCCGAAAACCTCCTTAACAATCCGGGGCTTGCCAAACTTGGCTTGTTCTGGAAATCTACGGAGGAGATCCAGCGGCTGGCCCAGCAATGACTAGAGAAGAGAAATCTCTCTGCCGAAGAAGAAGCACAAGAGGCAGAAGACATCAAGTACTCCGACCTTCTTGAAAATTTTTGCCTTCACGACGAGGGACTTAGAGCTGGTGTACTTCCACCACCTTCGGTTATTCCACTCACCCTCGCCGAGAAGGTTACCACCGAGGTGAACATGTGTCTGAACAAGCTCACACATGAACATCATGTAAGTCGGAATTCCAACTCACGATTTTCTTTATGCATTTCATATCATATCCTCTAGCACCCAAGCATGAAGTAGGATATACAATCCGGGTTTATGCTTCCTTAGGATGCCAAAGAATGAACTAGTGTAGCCCCCAAGGCTCGTGATGATATTAGTAACAATATTAGCCCGAGTCTTCAGTAGGCTTCTAACTTTGGGTATTCTGACTTATAGAAAGTTAATTCATATAACAGGATTTGTTGAAGAACATATGCAGCAAGCAGAGAGAGATCCGAGCTCTCCGACTTGAAAATGCTGAGCTGAAGGTCTCCAAGGATGAGGCCGAAGGTAAACATTCCGAGACTCAAACCTTGTCTTTGTGTTTTCATAGTCGAATTTTTTCATTGAACTGTTGTTCTTTTTGACTTACAGCACTGGTAAAACAGTCCTGCGCTATGATTGAAGAGGCCGAGAACCTCAAAACCTTGGTGGTGGAGAATAAAGAACTTCGCCAAGAGCTGGATAAGCTCAAGGTGAATCATGAGAAGAGCATCGCTCAAATTCTCGAATCCTCCTGCATGGCTACTGACGAGCGTGATCATAAGATTGCGGCTCAAGATCAGAGAATCTCGGATCTTAACAATGAACTTTGCAGAGAGAAGGATCTTTCCGAGGCGCTCCGGGCTGAACTCCGGAGTCTTCGAGAAGAGAAGACCAAAGTTGACGATGTCATCTTTGGTAAGTTTCCATCTGTCTAACTTGTCTATTTTATTTGACTCTTTCAATGTTGGATTTTCTTAACCATTTTGTATTATGTGTATAGGTCCTCTGAACTTGACGGACTCCACCTCTGCCGAGCCTCGCACCCACCGGCTTACTCAAGTCGGTGACCTGCTTCATGACTTCCGCCAATCCCTTGAGGATATTGGCGAAGCTCTCAAGATTCCAGACATGCATAACATGTCGGATTTTCATGTGCGAGACAAGGCAAAGGAGATGCCGCAGCTTGTCCGGGAATGGAACATGTCCTACGCGTGAACTGCAGCGCAAAACGCTCTCACCATGGTCATGAGCCACCATGGAAACATGGAAATCTGGCAAGTGACCAGAGGGTACTACAAGGTGGACGAAGACGGACAGGAGCAAGATATCAAGGCCATCATGGACTCCTGCGCCGGATATGGGTGTCATGTAGCTGACTTGACCAGCTATGACACTCCCTTCTTCACCCGCATGGACACACCGCCTCCGCCTCCGGAAGAAGCAGATGAAGTTTCCGATGATCAGACCGTATCGGATCTGAACATCTCGGAGCGTTATCTAACCGAGGCCGATGCATCCAGCGAGCCGGTAGCTCCTACCTCCTCTCCTGCATCATAGATTACCAGAAACAAATGTATTATTTTGAGAAACATTATTGGTCTGTAAATATGCAGTACTATACTTTTGCTAGTGCTAAGCTTTTAATCTATTCAGCACTTTTTCTTTAAATTTTTGTGTGCCTGAAATTTTTACATAAGCACTTGTACTTTTTCGTCTACACTTATCGTTTATCTGGCTTTCTGCCTCGTTCCTTTCATGAGCCGGCTAAACCTTTTGCACGGAAACTTTGCCGAGCAATGAAGCTCAATTGCTAAACCAGTTTAAACTCGGAAACAAAGCCGGCTTCCAGTACCAACAATTCACTAATTGGAAAATACCCGCATCTAGCAATCAGACAAATAACCAAAGCATAGACTAGAAACTTTAGAATTATACCCAAAGGTAGCATTTTTAGAATCAAAAATCTAAACCAGAACAAACATGAGCATAAAGTACTTTCAAGTATTCTGGGATTTTCGACTATGACATGATCATTCAGAAATAAGATGGTAAAAACTTCTCAGAAAAACTTGAGGTAACCAAGACTTTTATTTCTCACAGAACATGTACATATGTATGATTACAAAGAAGGATAAACTAAGAATAAAAGGGATGTAGCTGAGCAATATTCCATGGTCTATCTAACTCATCCGGATTTGTACTGCCTCCAGCTCTTTTTCTCTTCTTAGTAGTAGGTCTTTCTTTGACTGGCCTCATGTCAGTTAAGTAGTACGAACCATTGTGCAATACTCGACTAACTAAAAAGGGCCCTTCCCATACTAGGGAAAGTTTGTGCTTTCTTTGTTGCACAAGCCGGAGAACCAAATCGCCTTTATTGAAAGATCTATTTTGGACTCTCTAGCTATGATACTTGCGTAACTTCTGCTGATAGGCTGTTGATCTCATTTCAGCAACGACGTGAACTTCTTCGACTAAGTCGAGATCATTTTGTCGAGAAATCTCGGCATCCTCTTCGATATACGCGGCCAATCTAGGAGAAGTGTGAATCAAATCACTAGGAAGGACTGCTTCTATGCCATAGACCAAGAAGAAAAGTGTGTATCCGGTTGACCTATTTGGAGTTGTTCGTAAACTCCATATTACAGAGGGTAATGCCTCTGCCCAAGCCCCAGCAACACGTCGTAGCGGTGCTTTGAGTCTCGGTTTTAGGCCTTGTAGGATTAAACCATTTGCTCTTTCATCTTGTCCATTAGCATGTGGATGTGCGACTGACGCAATGTCAAGCCGGATATTTTGTTCATTGCAGAATTCGGCCAATTCTCCCATAGAGAAATTACTCCTGTTGTCTGTGATAATGCTATGCGCATAACCATATCGGATTATAACATCCTCGACAAATCTTTTGGTTGTTGCTCCATCACAACTAGTGACAGGTTTAGCCTCAATCCATTTAGTGAATTTATCCACCATCACTAAGAGATGAGTAAATCCACTTGGAGCTCGTCTAAATGGTCCTACCATATCAAGCCCCCAGACCGCAAAAGGCCATGTTATAGGTATTGTTCACAGCTGATCAGCTGGAACATGAGCTTGTTTGGCGTATTTTTGGCAGCCCTTGCACGTCTTGACCAGCCATTCGGCATCTGCCTTGGCTGTAAGCCAGAAACAACCGTGTCTAAAAGATTTTACCACTAAAGATTTGGCTGAAGCATGGTGACCACACTCGCCTTCGTGGATTTCTCTTAAGATTTCCATTCCTTCTTCCGGAGATACGCAGCGCTGAAAAACCCTAGAAGCACTCCGCTTATAGAGCTCACCTTTAACTATAGTATAGGCTTTCGCTCGTCGGACGATCTGCCGGCTCAGAACCTCGTCTTCGGGTAATTTGCCATCTACCAAATAATCAAGGTAGGGTTGGGTCCAGCTAGGGATTACAGCCATAACTGTTATTAGAGGTGAGTCAGATTTGGTCGGATATTCCTCATCCACTCCCTTTATTGAGGGAACTTTGAGGTGCTCTAAAAAAGCGCCATCCGGGACCTCTTTCCGTGCAGAGCCTATCCTAGATAGTGCATCTGCTTCCTCGTTTTCTGCTCGAGGGATGTGTTGAACCTCAAACCCTTCGAACAATTTAGATAAATCATCCACGACAGCTTTATATGCTGCCATGTGTTTATTTGCATTACAAATATCCGACACTTGCTGAGCAACAAGATCTGAATCACCGTAACACATCAAACGTCGGATGCCGATATCCTTAGCAATCCGGATTCCATGCAACAGTGCTTCATACTCGGCAATATTATTTGTCGCTGTGAAGTGGATCTGCAACACGTATAAAAGTTTATCTCCTTGGGGTGATTTGAGCACCACGCTAGCCCCTGAGCCCCCGCGAGCCTTAGACACATCAAAATATAGGGTCCAATATTCTGACTTAGGGAGAGCCATATTCTCCTTTGTTTCTGTCCAATCAGCAACAAAGTCGGCAAGGATTTGGGATTTGATTGCTGTCCGAGGTTTGTACTCAATATCGAAAGCTGAGAGCTCTATGCCCCATTTGGCGACGCGTCCTGTGGCATCACTGTTGTTAATTATATCTCTCATGGGAGCTGTGCTCACCATGGTAATTGGATGCTCCTGAAAATAGTGTCGTAGCTTACGAGATGCTAGGAAAACACCATAAGCCAGCTTTTGATAGTGCGGATACCGTTGTTTTGATTCTGTCAGGACCTCGCTGACGAAGTAAGTCGGACGCTGCACCAGGTGTTCCTGATTTTCCTCCGGTCTTTCCACCACCATGACGATACTAACGACTTTGTTTGTCACAGCAAGATAAAGCAACATCAGTTCCTATGGTTCCGGCGCAGCAAGGATAGGAGCAGATGAGAGTACTTTCTTCAGGTCTTGTAACGCAGCTTCAGCTTCGTCGGTCCACACAAAATCCTTGGTCTTTTTCAGGAGTTTGTATAATGGTGCGGCTCTTTCACCGAGCCGGCTTACAAACCGACTGACTACAACGATGCAACCAGTTAGTCTTTGTACGTCCTTCAGGCAAGTTGGCCTGGAAATATTGAGTATAGCCTTGATTTTGTCTCGGTTCACCTCTATGCCTCTTTGGGACACGATGAAACCTAACAATTTTCCGGCTAGGATTCCAAAGAAGCATTTCTTCAGATTAAGCATGATGTTGTATTTTTGTAGATTGGCGAATGTTTCCTCCAAGTCGGAGATCAACGTTTCCTTATTTTTGGACATCACCGCAATATCATCCACATATGCATGTATGTTGCGTCCGATTTGGTCGTGGAGGCAACACTACATTGTGTGCTGGTACATAGCTCCTACGTTCTTCAGCCCAAAGGGCATCGTAACAAAACAGAAAGTTCCGAAGGGGGTTATAAATTAAGTTTTGACTTTGTCAGATTCCTTCATCCGGATTTGGTGATAACCGGAATGTGCGTCGAGAAAACAGAGGAGTTCCGAGCCTGTCATAGAATCGATAACTTGATCAATCCTAGGCAGAGCGAACGGATCTTTTGGACAAGCCTTGTTTAAGGCAGTATAATCAACACACATCCTTAAATCAGTGGTGTCCTTTTTAGGGACCATTACAGGATTGGCCGACCACTCGGTGTAGATGACCTCTTCTATGAATCCGGCTAACTTGAGCCGTGCTAGTTCCTTAGCTATTGCCTTACGCTTTTCATCGCCAAAGCGTCGTAAGGACTATTTGATGGGTTTAGCGTTCGGGTTTACATTTAAAGAGTGCTTGGCAAGTTCCCTAGGTACTCCGGTCATGTCAGATGGCTGCCATGCAAAGATATCTTGATTTGCTTTGAGGAACTTAACGAGCGCGCTTTCCTATGCGCTATCTAGGCCTACGCCTATCTGGGTCACCTTCGTGGGGTCATCATCCTTCAACGGTGTCTTTTTCGTCTCTTCTGATGCCTTGAACTCCGGATTCGGCTTTGTCACCTCCTTCTTCGTTGCAGGCATCTTGGATGGATCTATACTCTTCTTGATATCCTGGTACTCCTGGGCGTGTAGCATGACTTTAGCGAAGGCGGCATTTCCATCCTCGCACGCTCGCGCTTTCTTCGGGTCTCCCCTGATGGTGATCACGCCGTTGGGACCTGGAATTTTCATCATATTGTAAATGTAACACGGACGAGCCATAAAAGCCCAGTAAGACGGATGTCTGAATATAGCGTGGTACACGCTCTTGAACGGGACCACTTCGAAGGAAAGTGCCTCCGTCTGATAGTTCTTTGGAATTCCAAAGGTAACATCCAAAGTTATTTCTCCTAGGGAATCGGCTTGTCTTCCTGGGACAACTCCATGAAAGATCACAGAGCTATGGTTCAGCTGGGTCTCCGAGATCTTCATCCGACGTAGCGTTTCAACATACAGAATATTGATACTGCTGCCACCGTCCATGAGAGTCTTGGAGAAACCATAATCGTCAATAAGTGGATTGATGATTAAGGCATATTTTCCTTGCCTGTGCAACTTAGGTGGATGATCAGCACGGTCAAACATGATTGCCACTTCCGACTAGTCCAAAAATTGGGGGACAGCCGGAACTGTTGCATTGAGCTCATGTAGAACTGCTTTCTTGACCTTTGCTGGTTGAGATCCGAGGAAGGTGACATAAGTGTCTTTCTTGGTCGGAAATTTTTTCTTCCCTTCCATCTTGGGATTTGAAGCATCAGCTTCCTCCATGTCGGAATCTTCCTTGGTCTCTTTATCTTTTTTAGGATTCTTTTTTCCCTTCTTCCGCTTAGCTTTGTAGCCAGGGGTGTCATCTCTTTTGATGTCGTCATTGAAACGACATTCGGCGTTGGTGTGGGACGAGCCCCCATTGGCATCTAAGTGATGCACACATGGGTTATTGGCAATGTTGGCCCAAGTGTAGGTTTTGCCTGGTTGCTGCTCTCCTCTACCTTGAACTCTTGAAGTCCCACGGCCACGCCCGCGGCCTCCGCCGCGTCCACCTCGTCCTCCAGACCCAAAAGTAGCAGTGACCACTGCCGTTTTCGCGTTGGGTTTCTCTTCCGAGGTATTCTTGCGCTTCTGAGCTTGTTGCTTTGGTTGTTTTGCCGACTGTGGCACAACTAGGGCGTTGAGTAACCGTCTGCATCGTCGTCAGCATCTGCATACTTGCTTGCTGTTTCTATCATCTCTCCCAAATCGGTGACCTTGGCACACTTCAAACGATGACGTAGTAGGCCAATTGGGAGACCTGCAATGAAGGCTTTAATCACAGTTTGGTCATTTACTCCTTCGCAGGAGTTCTTGGATTCGATCCATTATCTGAGGTAATCCCGGCAAGTTTCTCCGGCCTTCTAGGTGCAACGGTGTAGGTCTCCGACCGTATAGGGCCTCCGGTATGTGCCTTCGAAATTCCGAAAGAACGCACTTTGCATGTCATACCAGTTGTGGATGGTGTTCTCCGGAAGTTCATTAAGCCATGATCGTGCCGTCTTCCGCAAAATGAGTGGGAGATATCAGGTTGCGACCAGGTTGTTTCTGCCTTTGGCGATGCAGCAATCTTGAAAGAAATCCTGTAGCCAGGTATCTGGCTGAGCAATGTCGTCATAGGCTTGGATATGTCGTGAGATAGCAAATCCTTCCAGGAATCTTGTAGCTCTGATGCATGGGCCTAAGCACTTTGGGCCCACATAGATATCATCATTTTCATAGCGTCGCGCCTCTATATTGGAGTTGATCTTGTGCCTTGCATCATTCGGGGATAGGGATCGTCTCGAGTGTTGGCCGTGGCTGTGGTCACTTGGAGGCAGACTTCGGCTTCTGCCACCACCTCCTCCACCACGACGCCCTCCCTGGCCTCCTTGATAGCCGTTATGATGGCTACTTGGTGGAGAGGGTGGAGCAGCTAGGTTATTTCCGGCTGATAGCCGGCCTCCGTCCAGAGTGTCATGATTCCGGTTTCGGGGAGGGTCTTCATTGTGACGAGCCCCCTGCCGGCTTGTCTCGGCACTGTATCCGTCATTCCTTCGTCCGTCATCCGGACGGCTTGTATATCTAGGAGGTGGAATTCTTTGTCGATCCTCCTCCCGACGTTTCTCTTTATCATCGTCCCTGCGGTCTTTCGACTCTCACGGGGGCGGGTTCCTCGGATTCAGTGCAGCAATTGCTTCTTGCTCTGCAACTGGGTTAACGTTACGCCACTTACGGGCAACTTTGTGGTGTTGTCCCGGAGATTCGGTTCTTGAGTAATTGTCTTCCCGGCGATCGGGGCGGTGGTGCTGCTCTGGTACGCGCTGGGGTCTTACGTCAGCCCATGACGGATCTGTGCGACATTGGTCGCAATCAGAGACCAGTTTTTGACTTCGGACATGGCGACCTTTTGCTGCTCCGGTCCCTTGTTGAGTAGTTTGATTCCCAACCGGATCTCCTCCGGGCCTGGATTAGCCGATAAAATTTCTCGGGCCGCCACAGTGTTCTGTACTGGGGTTGGATATACCCAATCCCCTTTGCTATATTTCCGAGGCTTCCCCATTTCTTCTCCGAAAAGGACGGCGTGAATCTGCGGGAATTGATTGTTACTAGTATGACGCTTCCTGGTCTTTTGGTATTGCCTAGAGTTGTATTTCTCCATAGATGCCATGCGTTTCTTTTCCTCCTCAATGTTTTTGGCTTCATCGAGGAGTACTTGACGACACGCTTCTAGGGCATGTGCCCTCTCATCCAGTTCTTCAGTAGTAAGTTCTGCAGTTGTAGGAATAGGTGTGGTTAATGCAGCATCGATGAATTTACGTGCACCTTCAGTGATCACGTGTCCATCCACTGGTTCTTCTTTTTTGGGCTCGTCAGGGATAAGTGCTCCATCCGAGTCTTCCTCATATTCCTCGGCAATCACCTCCTCTGCCAGAGGGTCTTTTGCCAGGGTTTTGTTCTTTTTGTTCTTCTTCTTTACCTTCTTGGCAGCACCGGTAGCAAAGACGGCTTTGGGTCCATTTCCCGGAGTCAAGCTCTGATCGATACTTTTGGACATCTGTACTTCGGGATTATCTCCGATTTCCATGTCATCCTGCGCTTTGGGAGAGTTTTCCTCAGATCCTTCATCCATGGCTTCTCCTTATTCTGCAGCTTTGGAGTTATACTCCTCTTCATATTCTGCGGAGAACTTCCAGAAATCTGTTGATGTCATCGATTCATCCGAGGATGCGGGTATGTCGGCGTTTGATCCGATCGCCTCCAGCACCGAGTCGGTGTTGTCTCTAGCATCGGCAGAACCGGATCCGGATCCTACATACCCGACGAAGTGCGACGCTTGCTTCCTGAGGTACCTGCGGCTCTCGCGATCGGCTTCGTCGAAACTTTTGATTGTCTCGAGAATTGCATCTATGCCTGAGTTTTGCATTATCATATGTCGCAGCGTGTACTTCAGGAAAGGCATGTCTGTCCCGGCATCATCAGAGCCGGAATCAGTGTCATTGCTATGCTCCTCCTAGATTTCGACTTCAGCGGGTGGGTCGATCTGAGATTTGGTCTCTCCAAGGAGATCCACTCCAGATTCGACTTGGACCGCTAGGTCTGCTTCAGGCTCGGATTTCTCCACTATCTCCGCAACTGGTGCGGGTTGGGTGGGATTAGGATTTTCTGAGATCCGGAACTCTGCCGCCTCCGCGGACAAAGGGGACCCAGATGTTTCTTCTGCCTCTATCATCACCACTGGGGTGGGTGGGACAGGTTCAGCAAAACCGATGCAAACATCGATCTCACCAAAATACATGATGGTATAGGCAGTCACAGCCTCCCTAGCCGAAATCCAAGTCTCATCGAAAACGATGAGAGGGACATCGCTGGCGTAGATGATATGACCGACGACCATAGTTTCGCCGGTTCCGATTCTTGGAGATTCCGCTTGGAACGCAGATCGGAAGCTCACTTGCTCCACGGTGGGCGCCAACTGTCATCGGATTGATGACAAGTACGTCATGAGGGGGTCCCAGAGGCGTGCGGAAGAGAGGGGTGTGAGACGTACAGTGTTCTGGGACAGTGAGCACACAAGTTTACCTAGGTTCGAATCCGTCGGCTTTGGACGGATCCTACTTCTGCTAGCAATCCAGTAATTCGGCAGTGCCGGAATATGGGCTACAAGGGTTCGCCTGTGCAAGTTGAGATTGTAGACTATTAAGGGTGCCCTAAAGGCTCTCCCTAGGGCGGCTTATATAGATATCCGGCCTAGGGTTTACAGGAGAGACCTATCCGGCTACGACTAAGAGTCGGTTACAGAGTACATCTTGAACTACAAGTAACACTATGGGCCTAAGTCGGTAAGTCTTCTGGGCCTTCCCGTAGCCGGACTGGACTTCGTCTCTTCTCCATGACTGGGCCGCCCATGAAGCAAAGCTCTAACCCGAAGTGGGCCACCCTGGTCAGCGAGGAACTGTGAGGATACCCGGAAAGTATATCCCCATCAATCCACATCAATGGATCATGGCTATCAAAAACTCATTTTCTATTCTTTGTCTTTCTAAAACTTCAGTTCATCAGTAATGAGATCATGACAAAACTTAGTGTAATCAGACTGTGCAGGCTAAGAATGGATACTCGTGACCATTACCAAGGTTTCCCTTTTTGGTATAATGATTCCTCATAACGGTTAGAGGATCATTCCCTCTTTTGCTTTGAATGCAGGCCCATGAGAATACCAATACATACCCAAATATAGCATTTATGCTACATATGTTGGGCAACTCATAGCCAAACTCCAAGAGTTTCCTCTTTTTGGACTATTCAAAGGCCAGTGGAGTTGTTAGCATCCCATGTTGTGTGACAGTGGTGTAGACACGCATAAAGCAATATCATACTTTAATCAATAGGTCAAGATTTGGCATGCATCTCAATCACCGCTAAATATTAGTTTCTTCAAACAAATTCTTTCAAAGAGTACTATCAAGTCGATCATCGCATCTATGGTGTTGAGTATCTTTAAGGATAAACTCTTAAGACAATTAATCAACACCTTATTTAGCATAGAACTCAAAACTTTGAAATATCATTTCCGTTTGACAACTCCTTCAGTAAGAAAACTATCAAGTCTATTGTTTTGATATTATGGGGTCGAGCATAACCTATTCATTTAAGACAAAGCTATTTAGCGACAACCAACAAATTTGAAAATATCTTGATCAAGTATTCATTCTTTCCAAGTGTAGAGATTGTGGCAATGTTTTCTAGAGGATCACAAATAGTGTCACAAGCTTGATAAACAATTTGGCAAGATGCATACAAGCTCTAAGTCAACTCCTATGGTGCCTATCATGAGCAAGTGTATCCCCATATGAATACAGGACTAGACTCACTTAAACAAGCATTCAAAAATAGTGGGATACATGATTGCATTAAACCTTCATCGAATACGAACATTGCACAAGAATCTACACATATAGAAGTAACCTCCCCAAGCTTAGAACTTTGCAAGAACCAAACTTGAGTATATCACCAAAAGAAAAGAGAAAATACAGTTTCCAAAAGAGAGTGTGATAAGTGGTTACCTCCCCAAGCTTAGTTGAAAACAAGGGTGACACACTTTACCATTGACATACAAGTAACCTCTCTTTTGATGGACAAAGAACCTTTGCTTCAACATGTATTTCTTGAGATGGCCCGGTGTGCCTTCCTTGAGGACCTTCTTAAAGACTAAAAAAAAATATTTTTGTGTTTCTGAAGACCTGGGTTTAGCTCACAAGTGATAAAAATACATGTCCCACCGAGTCAGTTCAACAACCTAAGCACCACGCTTAAGTTAACAAACTAGTTCTAGAAGATGCCTCTCCTAGATTTTGATGAAGTGCAAGTGAGACAAAATATAAAACACGAGTGTGTAGCCCCCTACGTGCTTAATAAAAGAGGTTCGAGTTGGAAGGTTTTACCAGAAACTGATTGTTGAAGCGTTGAATTGAAGCAACCAAGTGGCTCATGTGAGTGTTTGCACGGTCGGCACTACCATACACTTCGTCACACAAGGTTCAAGTCCCTGCAAAAATAACACACAAAATAAAATGCATCGGTTTGGTATACGAACCTAGTTTATTTACCCCACCAATGAAAGGAAAGTAAAAAAAGAAAACATGAACTTCTATAGAGAAGTACATTCTAGGAGGTTTCTGAGGTAGAATTTTATTGCTTACATATGCTCGGCTTCTCTAAATCACGGGAGAAGCTCCGAGGTGGTGTTTCGAGGTTTTTGGAAGAAGAAAGAAGAAAATTTTGAGCAATGGTTACCTTCTAGTTGGCATGTGAGGGGTTTTCTCAACTATACGGGCACAAATATACGGCCGGACAAAAAGTGTCCCGCCGTATAGTTGGTCGTCAAACTGTCTGTCCCTTGGAAAATAAAATATACAAAGGCATCGATATCTGTACGACTAGAACTATATGGGCGGAATTTTTATTCCTGTCGTATAGTTAGTCGTTAAACTCTCACTACATATGAAAGAAAAATTGTCGATGGCAAAGATATCTATACGACCGGAATTATACAGCCGGAATTTTTATTCCGGTCATATAGTTGGTCGTTAAACTCTTTTTATGCATCAAAAAAATCTATTTCTTCGAGAATTCTTTCTTAACCTGAAACTTAGTGATATATCTTGCTTTGACAGTAAAATAACAACTTAAATTTTTGACCAACATTAACATGTATAGGATGAGATTTATGTACAACTGAGTTGTGCAACACATAGTAACAATAAATTCTACCTTTTGAAAACTACAACAAGATAAGTCTAATAGAAAATCATGCAAAAAATAAAAATGCCAATGCAACATGAATGCATCAAGACTCGGGGCATAAAACTAAGAAAGACACCTAATGACTTCCGGGTTGCCTCCCGAGAAGCGCTTTCTTATAACCAAGTAGCTAGGCTTTTATACTCCACATTTATTCAACAATGAAGGCAGTTATAGGAGTAATTTTTCTAACCTCCAAAGAGTGTTTTCAGGATTTATATCATACTTTTTTTCTAGGACATACCCGCTTGCGGTGCATCGGTATCTTGTAAGTGTTCTCGTTGCCATGTGAGGATGGATGCACCAAGCTCGGTAAATATGTATTCTTTCCTTCCTCTCGTTGCCATGTGAGGATGGATGCACCAAGCTCACATGAACCTTTATCTTGATTACTATTTTGAGGGTATAGCTCATAATGTTCTTTTGGATCCAGTAGCTTGGTCTTTTCCACCGGAATTTCCTGCACCTCATTACTAAAACAAAAGTCATAGCAAACAGGTATGGGAGGCACACAGGATTCCATCTTTGGCTCATCATAATTGATTTCCCTGAAAAGAGTATTTAAACAAACACTACTGGAATCATCAAAAACATTGAAAGAACATTTCATTGTTCCCTGTGTTTTGAGTGTTAGATAACAATACCATGGAGTTTTCTCATGTGTTCTAAGTGTGTAGGGATTTATATTGTGTTTGAGGGGCCAGATTATCCGCCCCCATCAAGGGCCAGATAATCTGGCCTATCTCTCTTGGCAAAGGCTACCCTGACGCATCGCTCTATCTAGGGGCGGATATTCCCCCGAAAAATCTGAATAAGGCGGATTTTCTTCTCCCTAGCCGAATAATCTGGCCATCACCTTGGGCCGGATAATCCGGCCCCCAGAGACGATCAAAGGCAGGCAAGGCGCGTCGCTCTTTCTGGGGGCGGATTTTCCCCCGGAAATCCGAACAGGGCAGATTTTCTCCCCCTGACCGGATAATCCAGCCCTCACCTTGGGCCGGATAATCCGGCCCCCAAGAGGCAATCAAGGGTAGGCTCAGCGCATCACTCTTTCTGAGGGTGGACTTTGTGCCGGATAATCTGAGTCTGGGGGCGGAGTTTTCCCTAGACCGAATAATCCGGCCCTCACTTGGGCCGGATAATCCGACCCACAAAGGCTCCAACGGCTCATTTGGGGCAGGGGGTATAAAAGGCCCTTCATCCCCTTCAGTCAGAACTCTTGATTCATTCAAAAAAGGCCAGACCTGTTGCAAGAGCTCTCTCTCAAGATCTCCCACTTCAACCACCCGAAGGCTTTGATCTTTGGGGTAATTGAAGGAGGAGACAACCTACATCATCATCACGAATCAAGCGCATCAACTCCTCTCCATTCACTTGGAGAAATCCCCGATCTAGTATTCTCGTCAATATATAGATCTTGTGTTTTTATTGATAACTTGTTCTTGTGGCAGCTTGTTGTCATCACGGGAGCCTCCAATTTGGTTGTGGAGTTGTGCCCTGCTGGTTGTGTAAAGGCGCCGGTTCCCGCCTCGAAGGGTTCCTATAGTGGAAAGGTGGATCAGGCCTTTCGTGGTGGGATCCATCGGAGAATAGGGTGAGGCCTATTGTGGCGTAGTGGTCTTAGTACCACCCACCCCTCCAACATAGATGTACTTCCCTTAACAAGGAAGGAACTGCGGTAAAACAAATCTTGTGTCTCCGTGTGCTTCACTACGGTTCACTCGTTCCTCTATCTCACTCGCCTTTACTCGCTAGTAGTTAGGTTTGCATGTAGGAAAATTCTTCATAACAGCTTATCTAGAGAATTTACCTTTTGTGTCAAGCCTAAAATTGAAAAAGCATTAAAATTTGAAGTAGCACCTATTCACCCTCCCCCCTCTAGGTGCCCATACGATCCATTTCAATTGGTATCAGAGCCCCGGCTCTTTATTCGGTCTTAACCGCCTAAGAGAAGTATGGGTACCAAGGAGAATGGGAATGAGGCTGTGGACAAGGTCACAATGGATGACCTCAAGATGTTGGAAACAACCTTGTTGAAATCCTTTGAGACCAAGATGGAGGAGATGTAACAAATGATTGCTCGCCTCACATCATCTGCAGCCCCATCTCCATCATCCTCGGAGGCTGCCACTCCTTCATCCAAGGATAAGGCTAACACCGGATCTAAGGAAGATGAAGTGGTAGGTGAAAAACATAATGGTTTCGCCTCCAAGAAGGGAAGTGGTAAGGAGGACTATAGTGAGGTTCATCACCTATATTCCCCCGACCCACCTATCCCTCATCCTCATATAAACAATAGGGGTGATCCACCCAAGCTTACTGCATCTTCATTTAATCAATGGTAATTCTTAATGAAGTCTCATGTATGCAGTTCTTCAATTGAACTTTGTAGGATTATCGAAGAGGGTCTTCATATTGGAGATCACACCAACTTGACAAGAAGAGAAGTGGTGGATAGTAAATTGAATGCAACGGCTCTCCACATGATACAGCTCGGAGTGGGTCCCAAGGACATGCCCCACATTGAGCATTTCAACACCGCTAAAGAAGCTTGGGATGCCCTCACCGATCTCTTTATTGGAAATGAAAGCATGAGGAGGAATAGGTATGATGCCCTTAGAAATGAAGCTGAAGGATTCTACATGTTGGATGGTGAAAACCATGAAGATATGTATAGAAGAGTCAAGGGCATTGCAACAACATTTAGAAAGCATGGAGCAACTCACATTGATGATGCTTGGATAAAAAGAAAATATGTGAGTGCTCTAATGCCTTTTGAGCCAACGGACTTGAAGAGCTTGCAAGGTAGATAGAACTACCATCAAATGACGTCCAATGAAGTCATGCAAGAAATGGCATCATTCAAGGTTGAAGCTAAGAACACGGAAGATGCCCGTGCCCGAGCCATTGGAATGGCAAAAGGGGTGAATGTTGCTCTAAAGGCAAATGTTGTTGAGCAAGATGAGGATGAAAGAGGTTTCGAGAGTGTCTCCATGGGCTGCCCCAAGGAAGTCAAGCGTGCTCATGGTGAGTATATGGCATTCTATGCAAGGAATTTTTGGAAGGATCTAGCCAAGGCCAAGTCAGAACTAGAGCGCAAGAATGGGTCAAGTGGAAGAAGAGAGAATGGCCCAAAACTGAGAACATGCTACAATTGTGGAGATAGGCTACACTTTGTGGATGAGTTTCCATATCAAAATAGAGAAGACAATGGTGGTAGGCTCATCCTTAAAGAAAATTCCAGGGCACCTCGAAAGAAGCCATTTATCAAAAAGAATGGCCCTTACAAGAAGTAACCCAAGATTGTCTTGGTGGCACAAGAAGAATATTCCTCTGCAAGTGAAGATGAAGAGGATGAAGATAGTACTCGTGAGGTGGATGCTATAGCCACTACATCTACTCCATCATCACTCTTGGACTCTCCAAACGAAAACGTCATCAACAACAGCGTCACCTACCTTATGGCAAGAGGGTCTGAGGTATCATCTTCTATTTCTTCATTTCCTAAGACTAACATAAATATGGATATGGATGATCATACTAGTCTTAAGATAAAAGAAGAAGTTATTGCTTTGGACAACTTTTTCACTAACTTGCAAGGTGAGCACAAACTTCATTTTGACGCTCTAATGAGTCAACTTGCCCAATCCGAAGATCTCCTCGAAGAAAATGGCAGAATTGAAAGAGAAGATGCCTTGGAGATAGCCTCCTTGAAAAATGCCTTGGAAGAAGAAGAGGAAGCTCGAGTATCCTTGGAAGAGACACTCGAGTCAATTGAGGAGTCCCATGAAGAGGTTATTTCTCAGCTCATCAAAGAACGTGACAACACTCTTGCTAAGGTAAAGAAACTAAAGTAGGAAAAGATTGAATTTGGGGCTACTCATGCTAGACTCTCGGAGAAGTTTGAGAAACTTGACATTGCTCACAAGGCATTGTAGAGTGAACACTCTACTCTAAATGAGTCTCGTGACCAACTCCAAACTCAATTGGAGAAGTATGATATGCCCAACACCTCTACTCCATCTTGTGGACAAGAAGAACTTGTAAAGGGATCTCAACACAAAGGTAAAGAAGTTCTAGATGAGGTGCTTAGCAAGCAAAGGACAAACATTGGAAAAGAGGATCTTGGTTATGTTCCCAAGACAAAGAACAAGAAGAAGAAGAAGAAGAGCAAAACTGCTCAACCAAAGACTAGCACCACCACCAAGGACAAGTCTAACTATGATGGTTTTGCAGGGACTAATAATCATAACTATGAGTTATATTGTGATTATTATGGTGATGTTTATGCTAGTTATGTAGGTCCTTATGATAGTTACATTCCTTGGTCTATTTGTGTTCCCAAGACCCTTATCACTAACATGAGAGGACCCATTGAAAAATGGGTACCTAAAACCAAGAAGTAACTTTCTTGCAGGGCTATGCTTCCGGTGGGTCTAAATGGGTACTCGATAGCGGGTGCATAAGTCACATGACCGGAAGCAAGGAGATCATCACCGAGATGCGGCCAAATCATGATCACATAACCGTCTCCTATGGTGATAAGTCAAAATCTGAGGTATTGGGTCTTGGCAAAGTAGTGGTTGCTCACGATATCTCTCTCGTGGACGTCATGCTTATTGAGACCCTTGGTTACAATTTACTGTCAGTTCGTGCCCTTGGTAAGATGGGCTTTGCATTTTTCATTGATGCTGATTTGGTGGTACTCTTGTGGAGCAAGTCTCTAAAAGTCGCTTTCGTGGGTATGTCGAAAATGACCTGTACGTGGTGGACTTTTCAGGGAAAACCACTACAGGTACGATGTGTCTTTTCGGAAAGGCTGACGTGGGTTGGTTATGGCATCGCCGACTAGCCCACGTCAATATGAGAACTTTGCAAAGTCTCCACAAGGGTGGCCACATCCTTGGACTAAAAGAAAATGTTTCCTTTGCCAAAGATCGTGTTTGCAGGGCTTATGTTGAAGGAAAAATGCATGACTCTCCCCATCGACGGAAGATCATTATCTCATCATCAAGAATTTTGGAGCTTCTTCATGTGGATCTCTTTGGTCCTCCAGCACATGCAAGCCTTGGTGGGAAGAAGTATTGCCTCGTGATTGTTGATGATTACTCAAGATACACATGGGTCTATTTCTTCAAGTTGAAGAGCGAGACTCAACAAATGGTCATCGATTTTGCCAATGAGGCTCAACGTCAACACAATCCCCCAAGTTTGTCAATTAGAAGAGATAATGGCTCCGAGTTCAAGAACTACACCTTAAATGAATTTCTAAGTGAAGAGGGGATAAGACATCAATATTCCGCTGCGTACACCCCTCAACAAAATGGTGTTGCCGAGAGGAAGAAGCAGACCTTAATGGATATGGCAAGGTCTATGCTAGCTGAATTCAAGTCTCCTTATAACTTCTAGGCAGAAGAAATCTCTACCGCTTGCCATTCATCAAACCGGCTATATCTCCGCAAAATCTTGGACAAGACTCCGTATCAAATACTTACCGGTAAAAAGCCAAACATCTCATACTTCCGGGTATTTGGTTGTAAGTGTTTCTTTCTCATCAAAGGAGTTTGTTTATCTAAATTTGAGTCTAAGGCTTTAGAAGGAATTTTTGTTGGTTATGGTGCCGAATCCCACACTTATAGAGTCTACAATACGCTCTTCGGAACTGTTGTAGAATCTTGTAGTGTGGTGTTCGAGGAAAATGATGGCTCCTGTGTGGGGCAAGTTGATGTTTGTGATGCAGATGTTGAAATACCCCAAGATGCCATAAGAAGAATGGGCGTGGGATTTTTCCGCCCCATTGAGGAACCCCTTGTGGCGGATCGGGAAGGACAATGATCTACTCATGTAGAGCCCTCATCTACATAGGCTCAACATGCTCCAACCATGGGAGGAACTTCTACACCAACTCCACCAAATGCTGAAGGTCAACATGCTCCTGAATGCTCCTGGTTAGATTATCCGGTCGACATCGGATTATCCAGCCATACCTCCACTGGCAACCAAATTGGACATCAGCTTCAAGCCCTAGGCCGGATTTTCTGGCTAACCCCAGATTATCTGGCCACTCCCCAATTCGAGCAAGATCTAGTCAAGTTAGCAAAGATGCTCCAGGTTCTCCCAGGCCAGATTATCTGGCCTCACCCTCGGCCGGATTATCCAGCCCTGAAACTCCTGAAGAATAGCAGCCTCCTGTTATGGCTGTTGATCCACGTCAAGGGCAAGGTTCATCATCTCCTACTCCTGCTAATCAAGCTACAAATCAAGGCCAAGCCAGTGATTCCAACGAATACTCAAATGATGAAGCTATTCCACCAAGAGACAACAAGCTAATTGAACTTCGTCGCAAAGCTCGTGCTGATAGGAACCTTGAGTTAAGGGGTCATAATCTTGACAAAGTTGTAGGTGATCTTCGATGAAGGGTTTCCACAAGAAGGGAGTTAGCAAGTTTCGGTGAGCATCAAGCTCACATCTCAATTGTGGAACCCAAGAAAGTGTTTGAAGCTCTTGAAGATCCTGACTGGGTTGTTGCTATGCATGAAGAGTTGAATAACTTTGAACACAACAAGGTTTGGAAATTAGTAGAGAAGCCCAAGGATTGCCGCAATGTTATCGGCACTGAATGGATATTTGAAAACAAGCAAGATGAGAATGGCATTGTTATGAGGAACAAGGCGAGACTCGTGGAACAAGGCTATTCCCAAGTTGAGGGCATTGACTTCAGCGAGACCTATGCTCCTGTGACTTTTCTTGAGTCCATCCATATCCGTTTTGCTTATGTTGCTCATAATAATTTTAAATTACAATAAATGGACGTTAAGAGTGCTTTTCTTAATGGTCCTCTACATGAGTTGGTATATGTAAAGCAACCCCTGGGATTTGAGGATCCTAACTTTCTGAACCATGTCTACAATCTCGATAAGGCACTCTATGGCCTTAAACAAGCCCCACGTGCATGGTATGAGCACCTTAAAGAGCTCTTGTTAGACCGTGGCTTCGAAGTTGGGCAAATCGATCCCACTCTTTTTACTAAGAAGGTTAAGGGGGAGCTCTTCGTATGCCAACTATATGTAGATGAAATCATCTTTGGCTCTACTAATAAAGATTTTAATGATGAGTTTTCAAAGCTTATGACTGACGGGTTTGAGATGTCAATGATGGGGGAGTTACGGTTCTTTATTAGATTCGAAATCAAGCAACTTAGAGAAGGAACCTTCACCAATCAAGCAAAATACATCCAAGACATGTTCAAGAGATTCAAGATGACGGATCTTAATGGCGTCGCCACTCTGATGCAAACAAAATGTCACCTTGAACTCAATCCCCATGGTAAATATGTGGACCAAAAGGTATACTGGTCCATGATCGGCTCTCTTCTTTACCATTGCGCATCTAGGCCCGATATTGTGTTGAGTGTAGGGGTGTGTGCAAGGTATCAAGTAGCTCCTAAATAAAGCCACTTAGTGGTGGTCAAGAGGATCTTCCGATATTTGGTTCATTCCCCTAATTTTGGTGTATGGTATCCCAAGGGCTCCAATTTCTCTCTATGTGGTTATACTGATTCATATTGGGCTGGTGATAAGGATGATCAGAAGTCAACTTCTGGAGCTTGTTAGTTCTTGGGAAGGTCTCTAGTCTGTTGGTCTTCTAAAAAGCAGAATTGTATATCTCTCTCCACCGCCAAAGCTGAATATGTCATTGTTGCTAGTGCTTGCACTCAGTTATTGTGGATGAGGAAAACTTTAAAGGAATATGGTGTCAATTGTGACAAAGTGCCTCTTTTATGCAATAATGAAAGTGCAACCAAAATTGCGTACAATCTGGTACAACACACAAGGACGAAACGCATTGAGATTTAGAATCATTTTATTCGGGATCATGTTGCTCGAGGCGATATTGATCTATCTTTTGTGAGCATGAAGAACCAACTTGCTGATATTTTCACAAAGCCTTTTGATGAAGCAAGATTTTGTTACTTGAGGAATGAGCTAAATATCGTTGATTTAAGGAGCTTGTCTTGATTACCCATGCACTCACTCTTACATCGCAGTCTTATTTGGTCTAGGTGTGGGCATGGATATAGGGGGAGTGTGGTCCTAATTGATTGGGCTAACCCTCCCCCCATAATGCCGAAAGTAAGTCAAATCATTTCTCTTAATATCATTTTGTGATATGTGAGATTATTGATGAGTGTTGGTCATGAACCCAAGATATATCTTCGCGGTGTCATACCATACACTCCAACAAGGTGGCTTCAGCCACCGCCCTCTTCCATGAGAAGATTTGGATTTATGTGGATCTTTTTAGTTGTTTTAGCTCCTCTCATGTTCTTATGGGAATCACACTCAATTTAGGCATTTAGTTGATTTGATTCTTGCAGTTTTGAGTGTGGTGTGCATCTCAGTTTGGAAATCTTAATCCTAAGACTTTCCCTACCCCTAAGCCATCTTTTCTTGCACACAAGTCCCTTGTACACCTTGTGGGGGTGTTGCTTGGGGACGAGCGGGCCTGAATCTGTGTCTAATAGAAATTCAGAATTTAGGCTAGATAATCCGGTCCAAGTATAGGCCAGATAATCTGGCCCTGGCGGATGCAGTCCTTAAGGGCTGGGGTCGGGGAAAAGGGCTCATATCGAGCAGCACTTCTTCCCCGGCCCTCTCCCTCTTCCCAGTGGCCGCCTGCCGTCCCCCACCCTCCCCAGAGCCTCTTCGGCCGCCAGATTCTCTGGGCCTCCCCGGATCTTCTTCTCTGCGCCTCCGGGTACCTTCTCCTCCGCGTTCTTCCTCCAATGAGTGAGGGTAACTCCCTCCCCTCCCCATCTTTGGCTAGATGTGTTACTTGTTGGGTGGAATGCTATCTAGAACGGTGTTGTTTCACGTAGAAATTGTAGTCTTGCAGTATCTAGGCCCGATCTACACTTTTGCATTCAATCTAGGTGATTCTGAAAATTTCTGCCAGGGCCAGATTATCCGCCCCTGGCCAGGCCGGATAATCCGGCCTGACGGAGTCAAAACTGGTTCAGTTTCGTATAAGATTTGTGCATTGCGTAGGTTTGGACTACGAACTGTTTGCCTACTTTTTCTACATTCTATCTTGGACTTGTGTGTATGCTTATCCCCATGCTATCCGCCTTATTCACTTCACAGGTGGTTCAAGTGCTCCCAAGACCCACACTTGCCATCCTCGTGCTAAATACTTTTGGGACGATGGAAAGGGTAACTTGGTGGACGAGGTTGAGCTGAGAAGAAGGAAGCATGAGGAGAAACGCATGGTTGAACAGGCAAAGAGGGATAGGAGGGGTGTGTCCAAGAGGAAGGGCAAAGAGCCCAAGATTGACTATAAGAAGATGGATCATGTCACATACTCTTCTATACGTCACCGTGATCTATTTGATGAAGTTGCACATGATACTGAGCTGGGTGACTCTCGTTTCTGGTGTGCTGAACAAAAGGTCATCTATGAAGATGTTTATGCTCGGCAGAAGATTCGGCCTATGTATCCTCTTATTCTTGCTAAGGCCTTGGAAGAGCCTCACCTTGTTGATGCAATGTATGTGGCTGAACGGATGGGGCTACACCATCTCATGGCTCTTCAATGCTCCTATGATTCTGAGATTGTGAAGCGGTTCTTCTCTACCTTAGTTATTTGTGGTGATAAGCACCGCACTATGAAGTGGATGACTCGAGGCAGGCCTATCCATGATGACTTTCGTGTTTTTTGCTGAGGTGCTTGGGTATTCTTTCCGCGGCAGGGATCGGGCTCGTGGCCACCGTATCATCACCCAACTCAAGCCCAATAAAGATGTTGTCCTCTCTCTGTGCACAATGGACAATGGTATTGTGGGCACCCTTGTTGGTCTTTCTCTAATTTGTGCTTCCTTGGTGGGTCTCTTCTGTGATTCTATCACCCCAAGTGGAGGCAGCAATGACAGCATCTGTGGTCACCTGGTTTAGCTCCTAGCCTTCTCCCATGAGGTTGCATCTTGCGAGGATGAGTCCGTTAACTATCAGTTGGATGTGATGGACTTCATTTACCATGAGTTGATTGATGCCATGTTCAACAGGCTGTCCATCCATTATGCTCCTTACATCATGATGATGATCAAGCACTTGCTTCCAACTGAAGAGTTCAACATTGATGTGGACCACAAGGCGAAGAAGATCTACAACAAGGTGAGGAAGACCGCACACCCTTCTTATGCTCCTGAGGGTCTCATGAGGGATGCTTGTGCCAGTGCTCGTAGGCCCCCTGTGCCTCCTATTGCTCATGAGATCAAGCAGCTGAACTGGTTCTAGCGGAACATTTGCTGCATGGGAGTGGACACTTGCAAGGGCCAGTATGAGGCCTACAAGCAGCGCCACGAGATGGCTCACACTCATCAGCTCATTCTTCACCATGTGTCCGGTGCTTAGGGCAACCCCCTGCTCCTACTACTCCCACACCATATGCTCGGTGGAACTCTTCTTCTGGGCTTAACTATGGAGAGCTGGAGCTTCACCTATTCCCTTCCGCGGCCACTGCTGATGATGAGGAGGATGACACCGAGGAGCTTGAGGATGAGGACGAGGACGGGGATGAGGATGAGGATGAGGACTACGAGTGATCCCTTGGGGCGTTAGCATCATTCTTCTTCCCTTTTGGCATCTCGATGCCAAAGGGGGAGAAGTAGTTCTATTAGGTATCCGAGGATTTTCATGGGTCGGGCACAAGTTCTTGCTCTTTAGCGTTTCGGTCTTTTTTTCTCGCTTGTTGCCTTTTAGCGTCGAACTTTTATGTGTGTTTTGTGCCATATGAGACTATGTTTGTGTGGCTTTGGATTTATCTTGTGGACTATTCATATGGAGTCATCTATCATATTGGATATCTTTATATCGAGGTAGGCGCTCATTATGGCTATCATTGGATATTCTTATAATATTTTGAGGACGCATCTATCTCTCTCCCGGTGGTATGAGTTTTTCGCATATGCTTCAATGAAATAGACTTTAACCTTCTTGTGTGTATTTGTATTCAAATGCAATTTTTAGTATGCACACATTAAGGGGGAGTCTTTTTCATTCTTTAATTATTGTGCCCTATGAACTATCCTGCAAATCCTAGTATTGTCATCTAACACCAAAAAAGGGGGAGATTAAAAGAACAATTCATGGTTCCCTGTGTTTTGAGTGTTAGATAACAATACCGTGGAGTTTTCTCATGTGTGCTAAGTGTGTAGTGATTTATATTGTGTTTGAGGGGCCGGATTATCTGCCCCATCAAGGGCCAGATAATCTGGCCTATCTCTCTTGGCAAAGGCTGCCCTGGCTGTCGCTCTGTCTGGGGCGGATTTTCCCCCAGAAAATCCGAACAGGGCGGATTTTCTTCTCCCTGGCCGGATAATCCGGCCCTCACCTTGGGCCGGATAATCCGGCCCCTAGAGACGATCAAAGGCAAGCAAGGCATGTCGCTCTGTCTGGGTCCGTATTTTCCACCGGACAATCCGAACAGGGCGGATTTTCTCCCCCTGGCCAGATAATCCGGCCCTCACCTTGGACCGGATAATCTGGCCCCCAAGAGGCGATCAAGGGTAGGCTCGGCGTGTCACTCTGTCTAGGGGCAGACTTTGTGCCGGATAATCCAAGTCTGGGGGTGGATTTTTCCCTAGGCCGGATAATCCGGCCCTCACTTGGGCCGGATAATCCGACCCACAAAGGCTCCAATGGCTCATTTGGGACAGGGGGTATAAAAGGCCCTTCATCCCCTTCAGTCAGAACTCTTGATTCATTCGAAAAAGGCCACACCTGTTGCAAGAGCTCTCTCTCTAGATCTCCCACTTCAACCACCCAGAGGCTTTGATCTTTGGGGGAATTGAAGGAGGAGACAACCTACATCGTCATCACGAATCAAGTGCATCAACTCATCTCCATTAACTTGGAGAAATCCCCGATCTAGTATTCTCGTCAATATCTAGATCTTGTGTTTTGTTATTGATAACTTGTTCTTGTGGCAGCTTGTTGTCATCACGGGAGCCTCCAATTTGGTCGTGGAGTTGTGCCCTGCTAGTTGTGTAAAGGCGTCGGTTCCCGCCTCGAAGGGTTCCTATAGTGGAAAGGTGGATCAGGCCTTTCGTGGCGGGATCCATCGGAGAACAGGGTGAGGCCTATTGTAGCGTGGTGGTCTTAGTACCTCCCACCCCTCCACCGCAGATGTACTTCCCTTAACAAGGAAGGAACTGCAGTAAAACAAATCCTGTGTCTCCGGGTGCTTCACTATGGTTCACTCGTTCCTCTATCTCACTCGCCTTTACTCGCTAGTAGTTAGGTTTGCATATAGTGAAATTCTTCATAATAGCTTATCTAGAGAATTTACCTTTTGTGTCAAGCCTAAAATTGAAAAGGCATTAAAATTTGAAGTAGCACCTATTCACCCCCCTCTAGGTGCCCATACGATCCATTTCAAACTTCTTCAGGGCAATTATTAGGGATTATAGAATAATTTAAGTCCTCATAATCACTATAGTCAGAAGAATAATAAAGATCAGGAATAGGTGGGGGAAGAGGTGGGGGATAAGGTTTGAGAGCTGCTTTCAATTCATTCCATTCATTGATTTCTTTTTCTTCTTTCTCCTTGATGTGTCTTTCATTTCTCTGATGTTCTTCATAATTCCGTTTCACTTCATCTGCAGGTGTTAGATGTATGGGATATTCAACACGGGGCTTTTTATTTTTATTTTTCTTGGTTTTAGGCTTCTTGGATTTACCCTTCTTTCCCGCTTCAATGATGCAACAAGTGGAAGATATGGGAGTAACAGTAGAGGGTTATTCTCCATCGTTAGTAGAGCAGTTCTAATATGATTAAATCAATCCGCTATGAAAGGCATTGTTTTATAAAGAACATCTCTAACTAAGGTATCATCATAAGGAATTTTTCCTTTTCTATTTTCATCTTTAAGAAACTCATTGACCAAGTTCTCTAGATCAGTAGGGAGAGGTTTTTCTTCATGCACAATTTCACATTGCCATTGATGAAAATTATTGTGTATATCTCTTAAGAGTTGCCAAGATTCTTCCAAAGTTTTTCCAAGGAATGCACCATGACACATCATGTCTAGCTTACCCTTAGAAGAGTGATGTAAGCCTCCATAAAAGTGATTCAACAATAACCAATTAGGTAAATTATGATGTGGACAATCATGCATCAATTTTGAGAACCTACTATAAGCTTGTATTAAATCCTCATTGTTGCTTTGCTTGAAATTCATGATATGAAGCCTACACTCATAAGTTTGCTTTTGTGAGAAATACTTACCGATAAAAGCTTCGGAGATACCTTTCCATGAATTGAAGTGTCCCGCGGGATGCGATTTTAGCCAATCTTTAGTTTTTCCTTTCAGCGAGAATCGGAACAGTATAACTTCAGATTATCATTTGTCCATCCATTTGCCTTCACCATAGAACACAATGAAGTAAATTTGTCAATATGCTCATATCGATCATTGTCTGGATCTCCTGTAAAAGCTATTTCCATGATCATATTTATCCATATAGGATTAATCTCATATCCATCCACATCAATAGCGGATTGCACAATAGAAGCATGTAAATGATCAACACTCGGAGAAGCATACTCCGCAATACTTATGCTTTCCATAGTTCCTATGTTTTTGAATTTCCTGTAACTAAAATAAATGACAAGACTACTAACAAAAGGTAAACTAATTTTTGTATTCTTTTCAAATAATCAAAAGCAGTAAGATAAATAGCAACAAATGGAAATAAACTATGTGCGAGTAGGAAGGTAATAACCGGACGCTTATCTCCCCGGTAACGGCGCCAATTTGATGACTGGATTCCTGCACCAACAACAGGGTTATTGCAGTACCTGTAGCAGCAAATATTTAAGAGTTTGTCCTGATGGGAGATCAACGAATGGAAACAACACGACCCCGCAGCCACGTTGTCAATGCGGCCATGTTTCGCACCCAAACCATGGTTTGGAAATAGCATATTCTATAAGTTACTAGAACATCGATAATTGACAGAGATTAAAGTATCTAATAACAAAGAAATTTTAACAAGAACAAAATAAACTAAGACGGAAAGTAAACATGAATATGAACTGAATGAAAGAGATTTTAGTTGTAGGATTGAATGGAATGAGAGAGGGCTTCTAGGCTTTGGTCTCACTAGTACTAGATGGGCAAATATATGTATGATCTATAAGAGATTTCTCAGACAAATAAACGTTCCCCAATTGATTACCAGCTTGTCACACTGTGTGCACTATGCATGGTTCTCGCACGTCACCGCAAGGTAAAAGGCACTTCCGGACCAAAGTATCACATAAACTCATCTTAGATCACAATAAATTCTAACTTAGCGCACTAGATCATACCTCAACCTAGAATTGAATCAATCACTCACACATGGATGAACAACGAAATATATATAAATATATAATGATATCACAACCGTGTTCAATCTTACAATTACTAAACCAAGAGAGAGAGAGAGAGAGGGAGATGGAGATGATGATGGAGATGGAGATCTATGTGTGGTGGTGGTGATGTCTTCCTTCTCCTCCCCTTCTTCTTGCTTGGATGCCTTGATGGTGATGGTGTTGAGGGAGATCTAGAACTCGGAGGTGTGGTTGAGGCAGAGCTCCGCCGCAATGGAGATCGGATGGAGACAAGGAGGTCCGTGGGGATCTGGACGTGATGTACGGGGATCGTTCATCACGATATCAACTGACGCGCTTCATCAATAATCCGCACCTGCGCGTCTACTGGTAAATCTCGTGGCCTATCACCTGAGCTAGGTCTTGGGAGTACCACGTAGGGGAAAAGTTTTTTTTATATCTGCGTGGCCCAATAGTGGTATCAGAGCATTAGCTTCTGGTTTTAGGCTCAAGATCATGCATATGTGATATGCGGTTGGTGTTAGATTGGATCTAATTGTAGTTTTGGTGGTCGATCTATGAGATAATCGGTTTTGTACGAAGTTTATTGGATCAATTGTACTAGGGGAATGGATGATCTGGTTTCCATGATCTAACTTCTAAAGGTCATGGAACGACATACCCCTACCGGTCGGCTTCCGCCATCGGGGTAGACTGTGACGCGTAAATCTGGATGCGGTGATCGAAGATCAAAGAGTTTGGTCGAATCGGAGTACGGATCTGATTTGGGTAAAATTGTTTTATCCGATGATGAAATCCATGATGAAATCCCTGTTGTAGCGCCTTAGATGTTGTTGCTAGTTTCACAATATCGGTAGATATCGTATCTATGCATAACTTGTTTTTGCAGGATGATGTTATGAATGGTATGACTTATGTGCATGTGATTTGTGTAATCCATACGTGATCTGCGTATCATGGTTTTGTCAGCCGGATGGAGCCTAGGTGCTGTCATTTTATTGTATAATGACCTACGTGTCGGATTCTCTATGTAATTTACTTTACTAGCTAATGTAGCTGCTTGGAGAACCCGGATGGCATGCAAGTCGATGTACAAGTCGGATACATGGTGTAAGGCGGCACGTGACAAGAGTTCACACGAGTTGAATTACAAACTTTGTGGAGATGGAGATCACCATGAAGAGAGCCATACCATTTCACATTATAATTTATTTATTTTGTGTTATTGTTATGTCTCTGTTTTACCCCTATTAGATAGTTGGTAGAAAGTAATCCCTCAAAGAAGGTCTAGTCGGTTTCCCCGCCGTGCTGCACCATCACAAGTCGGACATTTTTGGTAGTGGGCTCATAAAATTGAGGTGCTATCAATTCTTTCCGACTAGGTGGGTTCGAGTCGGACTCTTACAGCGGAAGCACTCAGTAATCTTGATGGGTCTATCATAACGGTTATGGGACTCGGGGAAAGGTCGGATGGGAGCCGGGGACTGTGATGCCACCCATCCAACAGGAGTCGTATGATATACGATTGACAAGGAGTTGTCTACCTAGATCACTTGACGACTAGTGGTGATGCTAAAGCTCACTGGTCGGCTTGCTTATTTAGGATCCTGAATCACTAAGTAACCATCGGAGGGGTGTTGGTTCTAGTGGGAGCATAAGTATTAAAGTGTTTAATATGCTTGCTCTTTTATGGATACATGTCTTAAGTGTTTTTGCATATTTTTCTGTTGTAGATCAATGGCACCTAGCAGTCACCCTCAGATTTCTAGTTTTGCATTGAGAACCATCTTAGAGAAAGATAAGCTAAATGGAACTAACTTCACCAACTGGTATCGCAATCTGAGAATTGTTCTCAAGCAAGAAAAGAGGGACCATGTCCTAGACAACCCACTTCTAGATGAGCCGAATGAGAATGCGAGTGTCACAGCCACCAATGCCTACCGTAAGACTTGTGATGAGTCTACGAATATTAGCTATCTTATGCTTGCTCACTTGGAACCAGAATTGCAGCAGCAGTTCGAGAATGTTGAGGCCTACGATATGATCGAAAGCCTCAAAAGTATGTTCCAAGCTCAGGCAAAGACTAAGATGTATCAAGTCTCTCAGGCTTTGTTGAGTTGCAAGCTTAAGGATGGCAATCCACTGGGTCCGGTTCCATGTGAGCAAGATGGTTGGTTATGTGCAGTCTCTAGAAAGGCTGGGCTACCCCATTAGCGAAGAGTTTGCTATAGACATAATTCTGAACTCTCTTCCTAGTGGATATGGGCAGTTCATATCGAACTACCACATGCATGGTATGGATAAGAAGCTCACTAAATTACATGGGATGCTCAAGCAGGCTGAGGCGGATCTCAAGAAAGGCGCCAGTCAAGTGTTGATCGTGTAGAATAAGGCTAAGTTCAAGAAGAGTTCCTGGACTAAGAAGAAGAAAGAAAAGTCGGGAGGTAAGACTGAGGACCCGGTCCAAAGCGCTTCCTCAGGGACTAAGCCATCTCCTGTAGCCGGATCCACTTGCTTCTATTGCAAGGCGGATGGCCACTGGAAGAGGAATTGCAGCAAGTATCTGGCTGACAAAGCCAAGAGTGGAGGTGTGACTTCTGGCTCAGGTATGCTTGTTTGCAATGTTATAGACATTTATCTTGTTGATGCACCTAGTAGTTCTTGGGTATATGATACCGGATCATTTATTCGCATCTGCAACTCGTTGCAGGGACTGGTAAGAACTAGGAGCATGGTGAGAGGCGAGGTTGATATTCGAGTCGGCAACAAAGCGAGAGTCGCTGCGTTGGAAGTCGGCACGATGCAACTTCATTTACCTTCAGGATTCTTAATGGAGCTAAATAATTGTTATTATGTTCTAGTGCTTAGTCGAAACATTATTTCTGCCTCATGTTTGATGAGACAAGGCTATGAGTCGAATATTAAGAATAATGGTTATTCTTTGTATTTGAATGATATGTTTCACGGCTTTGCACCTATCTAGGATGGGTTATTGATGGTGAATCTGTCTATAATGTAAATGTGAAAAGGTTGAAACCAAATGATCTGAATATGACTTACTTTTGGCACTATCGGCTTGGTCATATAAGTTGGAAACGCATGAATAAGCTCCATGATGATGGACTCCTAACTTCGTTTGACTTAGAGTCGTTCGAGACATGTGAATCCTGGCTACTCGGCAAGATGAACAAGACACCTTTTGCAAAGAGTTGTGAAAGGGTGTCTGACTTATTGGGACTAATACATAGTGATGTATGTGGCCTGATGAGCATGACAACTAGAGGTGGTTATGAGTACTTCATTACCTTCACTGATGATTTGAGCAGGTATGGATATATCTACTTGATGAAACATAAGTCGGAAGCCTTTGAAAAGTTCAAGGAATTCCAAAATGAGGTACAGAATCAACTCGACAAGAAAATAAAGTTTATTTGGTCAGACCGAGGAGGCGAGTACATGAGCCATGAGTTTGATGACCATCTAAAGAGTTGTGGAATAGTTCCCTAGTTCACTCCGCTAGGAATGCTGCAGAGAAACGGTGTGTCGGAAAGGTGGAATCGAACCTTGTTAGACATGGTACGATCAATGATGAGTTGGACAGATCTTCCTTTATCATTTTGGGGTTATTGTCTAGAAACTACAGCGTTCACACTAAACAAAGTACCATCAAAGTCGGTAGAGAAGACACCACATGAGATGTGGACTGGCAAGAAGCCGAGTTTGTCTTTTCTTAAGATTTGGGGTTGTGAAGCTTTTGTCAAGCGACTTCAGTCGGACAAGCTTACAGCCAAGTCGTATAAGTGTATTTTCATGGGGTACCCGAGGGAAACCTTGGGTTACTACTTGTACAACCGAGAAGAGGGAAAAGTGTTTGTTGCTCGGAACAGTGTCTTCCTTGAGAAAGAGTTTCTTAGTCGGGGAGTCAGTGGGAGCACCGTACAGCTCGAAGAAATTCGAGAGATACCGGCCAACAGCGAGTCAACAAAAGCCTTAGAGGTTGATCCAGTCGTGGTACCTAAGCCGGCAACTGCACCGACACTACGAAGATCGGCCAGATTGCAAAGTGATCGTGATGTCTTGATGTTGGATAGTGATGAGCCGACAACTTATTCGGAAGCGATGGTGGAATCTGATTCTGAGTCATGGCTTGGAGCCATGAGATCCGAGTTAAAGTCCATGGATGAAAATCAAGTTTGGAACTTGGTTGATCTGCCAGACGGTTCAAGACCTGTCGAGTGCAAATGGGTCTTTAAGAAGAAAACTTATATGGGTGGAAATATTTATGTCTATAAAGCACGGCTTGTCACGAAGGGGTTCTAAAAAGTTCAAGGAGTTTACTACAATGAGACTTTCTCTCCTGTAGCATTGCTTAAGTCAGTTCGGATCATGTTAGCTATAGTAGCCTATTTCGACTATGAGATATGGCAGATGGATGTCAAGACGGCTTTCCTTAATGGAAATTTAGCTGAGGACGTGTATATGATATAGCCCAAGGGTTTTGTCAATCCGGTTAATGCTGACAAGGTATGCAAGCTTTGGAAATCCATTTATGGGTTGAAGCAAGCATCTTGGAGTTGGAACATTCACTTTGATGAGGTAGTCAAATCGTTTGGCTTCATCAAGAGTGATCATGATTCTTGTTTATACAAGAAGTTTAGTGGGAGCAAAGTAAACTTTATGAGCTTATATGTGGATGAAATATTACTGATTGGAAATGATGTCCAAATGTTGCAAGAGACTAAGAAATCACTAGAAAAGAGTTTTTCAATGAAGGACTTGGGTGAGGCGACTTACATACTAGGAATCCGGATCTATAGAGATAGATCAAGGTGGCTCATTGGATTGAGTCAGAGTACATACTTGGACAAAGTGTTGAAGAAGTTCAACATGGAATCATCTAAGAAGGGGTTCTTACCGATGTCCAATGGTGTAAAACTTAGCAAGACTTAGTGTCCTTCGACAACTGATGAGCAAAGTCAGGTGAGTGAAATTCTGTATGCTTCTGCAGTCGGATCCATCATGTATGCTATAATTTGTACTAGGCCAGATCTTTCCTATGCTCTAAGTGTTGTGAGCAGATACCAGGCTGACCCTGGAGAGATCCACTGAGCAGTGGCTAAAAATATCCTTAAGTACTTGAGAAGGAGTAAGGATATGTTATTGGTTTATGGAGGTGAGGATGAACTCAGTGTAAGGGGTTACACGGATGCGAGTTATCTCACTGACTCAGATGATTCTCGTTCGCAATCCGGATATGTGTTTGTGATAAACGGAGGGGCTGTGAGCTGGAAGAGTTCCAAGCAAGAGACGGTGTCTGTGTCTATGATAGAGTCTGGGTATATTGCTGCCTTGGAGGCGGCAAAGGAAGCCATTTGGATGAGGAATTCCTTATGAATCTTGGTGTGGTTCAGGGCTCGTCCAATCTGCTAGACGTGTATTGTGACAACAATGGTGCTATTGCACAAGCCAAGGAATCTAGACAACACCAGAAGAACAAACATATACTCATGTGGTACCACCTGATTCGTCAGTTCGTGGATCAAAGTGATATCAATTTATGCAAGGTACACACGGATGCAAATGGTGTGGATCCATTGACAAAGCCGCTACCACAGCCAAAGCATGAGGCGCACCTGAGAGCTATGGGAATTAGATGCCTAGACATGTGATGTTAGATGATTGACTCTAGTGCAAGTGGGAGACTGTTGGGAATATGCCCTAGAAGCAATCATGTGTGATGTTATTCCCAATGTATTCATAAAGTTATTGTCCTTGTATGAAATACTGATATGTATCATTGAATATGTGATTCGATTGCGGAACTATATATTCATGTTGTTCATACTAGTTGTCCTTGGTCACTGAGGTTGTGCTGGACACACAACTTAGACTAATGTGAAAGTCGGCTGATGACTCGGTTCCACTTGTCATGGGCATGGAGATGCTATTCCGACTTACACGGATTCAGCTAAAGAGTTTAGCGAATCGGACTGACCCACAGTTGAGATGCAATGGGCATGTTATCATTTGTATTCTCAATCAATGGAATCCTTCGACCTGAGGTGACGCATGATCCGAGTTGTGGATCACCAGCTTAGGTCCTATCAAATGTTCTTCCGTAATTGGGAAATTATAAAGGTAGGATTCGGGTTGGTCGTGAAGCAAGTTGCATGAAGTGGATTACCAAGATGGGATTTGCCCCTCTATAATGGAGAGATATTCTCTGGGCCCTCTCGTGTGATATGATTCGGAAGCATGGCCATGCGCGACTTGGTTAGGTGTTAACCAAGGAGTCAGACTAAGTGTTAGTCCAGTGAATCGTATATCACGGAATAAGAAGAGAGAGTCGAGTTATTAAAGGGATGGCAACAACTCACCTATAGCTTGACAAGATATATCGTGAGGCAAAGGGACTTGGACGAAAGTCACACTGAGAAAGGTTTGTCTTCTAACTTTACGGTGCTTGGGAGTTGGCACATCTTGCTAGAGGCCGCTACCAACTATTGACTCGGAGTGGTGACTCGTGTCATGTCCAGGTGTACGTGAACCTACAAGGTCACACACTTAAGGGTAAGGAGCCCATGTGGATTCGGTCCATGTGGAGATTGGGATACGGCCTAGATGGGCCTCAAGCGTTGAGCCCAGCTAGAAGTGTATATAAGTGGAGTGACAAGGGATTGTCCCTGACCTAGCCATCACTTTCTCCACTTCCATTTTCGGGCTAGGCAGGATCTAGAAGTCCTTTGCCTAGAGCTCCTTCATGTACGTGTGGATACCGGTACAGGCGTTGCACGTGCAGCACTAGAGACAAGGAGGTCCGTGGGGATCTGGACGTGTTGTACGGGGATCGTTTGGCACGGCATCAACTGACGCACTTCATCAATAATCTGCACCTGCGTGTCTAGTGGTAAATCGCATGGCCTATCACCTGAGCTAGATCTTTGGAGTACCGCGTAGGGGAAATTTTTTGTTTATCTCTGCGTGTCCCAACATAAGTCTCCTCCAAAAACCCTGTGGGAAAAATATGAGGAGTATGGTAGGATATGCTGTTAAAACTCCTTTAAAAACCAATGGGAAAAATAAATAGAAAATGATACAGCATATAATGATTATTGCCTCTTAACTTAATATGAAGTAAATCCATAGAATATAGAGGTCAATAAATATGTCGTGTATACTTTCTTAAAAAACCCGTTGGGGAAAACATATAGTATGACATATGACCTTATGTTGATATTACCTCATTAAAAACCTTAATGAGAACCTGTCAAGTAAACTCATTTAAGGGAAAAAGAGTGTAATATGATGCTTTGAACAAGAATAGTTTAGGAAGATACTCCCCCTGATTCTTGCAAATCTCGAAGCCATCGCATACCAATTCCATGAATGTATTTCTAGAATGTTGAAGTTGGTAGAGACTTCGTAAATAAGTCAGCGAGATTATCGCATGATTTGACTTGCAAGATGTTTATTTCCATACTCTTCTGGAGTTCATGGGGATAAAACAACTTAGGGGCAATATGCTTAGTGATATTGCTCTTAATGTATCATGTTTGCATATGTGCAACACAAGCCACATTATCCTCATAGATAATAGTAGGTGATTTGATAAAACTAATTCCACATGATTGTTGTATGTGGTTTATCATTCTACCAAGCCACACACATTCGCGTGATGCCTCATATAATGCAATAATTTCAGAATGATTGGTAGAAGTGGCAACCAGAGTCTGCTTCGAAGACTTCCGTGATATAGCAGTTCCACCATGTAGGAACACAAAGTCGGTCTACGATCTTGCATTATGGGGATAAGATAAGTAGCCAACATCAGTGTATCCAATCATACTGGAGTCCAGATTTATCTGAAACTGAAAATATAGGCCAAGATCCTTGTGCCTTGGAGATATCTAAAGATATTCTTGACTCCCGACCAATGGTGTTTGGTGGGAGCTGCGCTATGTCTAGCAAGTAGATTCACTGCAAATGCGAGGTCAGGTCTCGTGCAATTTTCAAGATACATGAGCGCTCCAATGGCACTAAGATATAGAACCGCGGGTCCCAACATCTCTTCTCCATCATCCCTTGGCCTGAACGGATCTTTCCCTATGTCTAGGGAACGAACCACCATGGTATTTTGGATGGATAGGATTTGTCCATATTGAATTTCTCCAATATTTTTTAGATATAGGAAGCTTAGTGTACCATTATTCCTGAGGGAAGGTGCTCGAGTTGGAGACCCAAGCAAAAATTTGGTTTTAGCCAAATCCTTCATCTTAAATTCTATCTTTAGATAATTGCGTGCTTCATCAATATCTTGTGTGTTGCCAATGATGTTGATATCATTAACGTACACTGAAATGATGCAAAATCTTGAAGAGGACTTCTTGATGAAGACACATGGGCAGTCATCACTATTGGAGTAACCCTTCTAAAGAAGTAACTCACTAAGTCGGTTGTACCATATCCGTCCTGATTGTTTCAAGCCGTACAAAGACTTGTTCAGTTTTACACAGTACATATTGCATTTGTCCCTTACATCTAGGACTGAGACTCCATTAGGAACCTTCATGTATATGTCTAAATCTAGTGACCCGTAAAGATATGCAGTCACGACATCCATCAACTGCATAGATAGACAATTTTGCACTGCCAAAGATATTAAAATATTGAAAAGTGATACCACTCATTACCGAAGAATATGTCTCATTAAAATCAATGCCGGGTCTTTGCGTGAAACCCTATACTACAAGCCATGCTTTGTATCCCACCACCTCGTTGTTCTCATTCCGTTTCTGGAGGAAAACCCATTTGAATTCCACAGGGAAAACATTGGGAGGTGTTGGTATTTATTCAGTGAATACCTTCCTTTTGTTAAGCGAGGCTAATTCCTCTTGTATTGCATCCTTCCATCGAGGCTAGTCAGAGCATTTTTCACACTCAATGATAGTCCTTGGATCATGATCATTGAGAAGGGTATTTGCAATTGTAGCTGAAAAATAAGTGTCGACAATCATAGACTTACAGTCAAATGATTCTCCAAAATCGATATAGTTGGTGGATATCTCCTGCACCCTTGGTGACTCTTCATTATTTTCTAATACGTGTGAGTCTAGATGTTCTGATGTCCTAGCCAATGTGTGCAAACTGGAGCTAGGTTGTGGAGGTTGCTCTTCCATTGGATGTATACTACCCATAAGGTGTTTATCAACATTGATTTGACTTGCATTTACTGATTTTGAGGATTTTCTCCTCTGTCTCCTTTGCTGTTCACGAGAAGTAGGTTCTGGGTCAGAGGCCGTACTACTCCCCCTCTTTTTTGGAATGGGGAGTTGAGTAGTTTTAGTTGGTACCTCCACTCTTTTAGGCTCATTTCTGTCCAAAATCAAGGATTTTGTAACACCTTTTAGATCAGTAAATTAATCTGGTAGATTATTTGCAAGATGTTGCAAATTAATGATTTTACTAACTTGTAGTTCGGTCTCTTGGGTACGTGGATTAGAGGTTTAAATGGCGATAGCATTCCAATCAATTTCCATGCATTCTTTCTGGTACTTGAAATCGCCCCTAATGCTGAAAAATGTTCCTCATCAAATATGCAATCAACGTGACACGCTGTGAATAGGTTCCTAGTAAGGGGTTCCAGGTACTTAATAATCGACAGAGATTTGTACCCCACATAGATCCCTAGTTTTCTGTGTGGGCCCATGGATGTTCGCTGAGGTGGTGAGATCGGGATATATGTAGCATATCCAAACTTACACAGATGGGAAATGCTGGGAGGATTTCTACGTACCAATTGTAGAGGGGAAGTATTGTGATATCCAATAGGATGCAATTGGATTAAGTTAGCAGCATGCAAAACTGCGACCCTAACATGAAGTTGGCAAGCTGCAATTCATTACATAAAAGGTCTTGAGTTTGATCCTCTTGATTACATATTCAACCAAACAATTTTGAGTATGGACATATGGAACAGAGTGTTGAACTTCAATCCCCAAGGCCATGCAATAGTCATTAAAGGCGCGTGAAGAGAATTCTACAGCATTGTTCATGTGAATTGATTTAATTTGACTTTCTAGATAATGGGCCTGTAACTTAATTACTTCCCTCATTATCTTGGCAAATGTATGGTTTCGTGTGGAAAGAAGACACACATGTGACCATCATGTAGATGCGTCAATCAAAACAATGAAATACCTGAATGGTCCACATAATGGTTGCATAGGACCATAAATATCACCTTGGATTCGTTCAAGGAACTGAAGTGGTTTAACTTGTATTTTGAGGTGCGAAGGCCTCACAATTAGCTTCCCTGTGGCACATGATGTATACACAAAGTCTGATGACTGGGGGAATTTTGACTCGTGCAAATTGTGACCAATGGAATTGCTAGTAATATTTCTCATCATCCCGATATCGGGATGGCCTAGGCGATCATGCCAAGTTTGGAATGCATCAACATTCTGGAAGATTACCTTGTAAGCAACATGTTCTATGGGCTTGATGTACGTATAGTACAGTCCGGACAACAGAGAAGGAATTTTTTTCAAGTACTTGCTTGCCATATCCGTAATCTTTTTTGAAGAGTAGATACTCTTCTTTGTTATATACATGGGTTTCAATGGGAAAACCATTCTTATGGATATCTCGATAGCTGATTAAGGTACGAGATGAATCGGGATACAACAAGGCATCCTCAATTGTCACTTGTGTACCATTTGGGAGGGTAAATGTGGCATGTCCAGTGCCAACAATTACCGTATCATGTCCAGCGATAGTTAAAATATCTCCATTCATCTTTTTCAGAGTCTGAAAATATTTCAACTCCCTCAGTATGGAATTTATGGTAGCACTGTCCACAAGGAAAAATTCCTCTTCCATCAGATTGTCCCCGTAGAGAGCTATATATAAAAATGAATAATTTTCAATAAGAAAACTTTATTTATATACATAGAATACAATCTTCATTATATCAAAGTGTTGATACAATATAAATGACAACAATACTTATGCTCTATTATAACATTTATACATGAACATGAATTATTCAATTGATCACTAAGGACATAATGGGACTAGACGAAGTCTCCAAACACGTCAGCTAAGTCATACTCAAACATCATGTTCTTCGTTCCCATAGGGTCCTCTGACGTCTAGAGAGTCATGGTGTTGCTAGGTCCAGGAGAGACTTCTTGCGAACAACCAGCTCCATTAGTGCCATCTGGATTGAAGGTTGAAGTTGGCTTCAAACCTTTTCCCTTGTGGTGTGTTACGTCCCTGAGATTGTTGGTAGAGAATTGCCAGATGCTTTGGGATCTTGCACTTGTTAGTAGGATGCGTGTAGCATCCACACTTGTCACAAAGCCTAGTTTTGTCATACTTTGGCTTTGCGGTGCCTTTCCCACGGTTCGAGTTTCGAGGCTTCTTGTTCCGGTTGCGCTTATGCTTACCCTTGAAGTTCGATTGGTTGCCGTTGAAGGCTCCACCAAACTTTCTTCCATTTGCGACATTCATATGAACTTCCGGCAAAGGTTGGGAACCAACCGAGCGCTGAGAGCCATTCTTAGCAAGAAGCTCATCATGCTTTTCAGCCTGAAGTAGGATATGAATAAGGTCTAAACATACCTGATAGTTACGAGCACGGTACTATTGCTAGAGGATCCTTTCAGATGGAAGCATACTGGATAGAGTTTTTTTCTAACTTTTACGCATTTGTAGGTTCCTTCCCGCAAAAGCGTATTTTGGAACTTATCTTATGAACGTCATGATTGTAACCCCTGACAGAGTTGAAGCCCTGAAATCAAAGATGGGTACATTCATGGAGTGCTTCAGGCAGGACAACTACCTTCTGTTATTCATACCTTATTTTGAGGGACTAAAACAAAGTAAATTGGGATTCCTCCTCCAAATACTCGGACTTAAGATCCGGGTGGATATGATGCCTTATAATGTACAAGGAAGCATATTTTTGCTCTTCTCTCACTGGTGTGACTCTAGCTGGAAGGGGGTCCTCCTGGTTCTGGATGGCACACACTATCCCACGGGACGCAAGGGCGATCTTGATGTCCATACCCCATGGAGGGTAGTTGTGACCATTAAGCTCGAGTGCATCGAACTCTCTTCCGTCCATCGGTTACCTACATGGTAAACCAGAGAATATTAATTTACACTTAGTAAATTAAAATCCATCATGGTCATGTTGTAATGAACTATGCAAAATTAATGATAATTTCAAGAAGTAGGCTCAAAATCAATAGTGTGAACTTCAAATTGTTAAGTTTGACATGTTGTAGATAATCCCCAAAATAAATTCGGGGTCCATCTCTCAGCACTCAATACTCAATATGTAGAGTGCCTTATATCAAAACTTAATAAATGTATGGGAGAACAATTGTTAAGCAATCATAATGTCGATATAACAAAATGTAGGCTTAAGCAGTAGTGCTAGAATCTGTAACAACAGTAGATCAACAAACTACCTTGTGGTCCCAAAACATCAATTTGACAAAATCACTTTGAATTTTGCATACCAATTCGTGCTCGTATTGAATCAAATGACTCAATTAAGACGAAAAATTGATTCATTTGCGAGAAATTGAAAATCTCAATCGCAAATAGTGACGTTATGAATCTCAACATGTGCACACATGAAAATATATTACATCAACATTTTTAGGAATACACATGATACTCGAACTGACAAACAATACTAAAAACTTGTACTGAAATCAATAGTGTCTAAAACAGAAAGTAAAATACTGCTAGCACTTGTTGTTAGAAAGGTAATCGGCTAACATGCCAAAATAAATCAACTAAATTAATTAGCGGAGAGATGTTGCGTGTGGTGTGTTGTACGGGATGCCCACTACTAGTACTAGATTAGTATCCTTGTACTGAACGAGAGGATAAGGACCGGAGTCAATCGATCCCAAATCCTCTACCAAAACCACACGCGGCGTCCTATAGGACCGCTGCTGTGGCGGAGTTCACCGACGACGAGCGGCGCTCTAGACGCCCTATTCCTCGTCGTACGATCTTCCAGGGAGCTGTGTCCCTGGGGCGACGCCGTTAGAGGCGCCATTCGCGAGCCCGAGAGCGGCCGGGCTCAAGGTGCTGGCGCGGAGGTCGTGGCTGCTCGTTGGCGAGTCCACCGACGGGCTGGCAAGCGGGAGGCCGAAGGCCATGAGGTGGTGGCGGACCTGTGCACGCGGCGAAGGGGCCGGCGTGGCCGGTGTTGGGAACAACATGAAGGATATATGTCCTACAGGCAAATATTAGAGTGTTTTATTTGATATATCTCTTGTATGTTCATAATACGTTTCATACCGTGCTATAACTTTGTTAATATGAAACGTTAATACACATGTGGTATGTAAACAAACCGTGTCTTTAGTTACCTCTAGCAAACTAGCTCACTGGCCATGAGGATGATCTAGGGTTTTGAGATCATGGGCATTTATACCAATTGACAATGAGATCACATCATTGGTTGAATGATGTGATAGGCAAACACCCAATAAGTTATATCTCAATGAGATCTAGTTACAAACATTCATCATTGATGTTAACAAAAGAAATCTCGTAACCTTATCCTTTGACTGTGAGATAATGCAAATCACCATTTTGGAAGGATCTTAGATGGCATCAAGCATCAAGCCATAAAAGGGTGATCAAAAAGGTGCCACTCAGGTTTTCCAAAGGAATGTGTAGAGGAGTACATATCAATACCAGGATTTCCAAAATCCAAGTAACGGATAGATAAGTGGCCATCTCGGTAATGTTATACTAACGAAGCTTGCAAGCATGTGACTAGGTCACAGGATGCAACGACATGGGAACGAGTAAACAAGTTCATCGGTAATGAGGTGGAACTAGGTATGAAGATACCAGAGATCAAACCTCAGATGAACTAGGTAACAAGTGGCAAAGGGAATGGAGAGCGGCATTAAAGTTTCAAGCGATAAGATTCATGAAATGCATGGGGGTCATCATGGGCATCCATGCCCCATTGATGATCATTGATATAAGATAGGTCTCGATCATGTCCAGAGTGTTTCCGAACTGAAGGGTGTCACACTAAGGGTGGGGACGCATAGGGATTGATAGGGCACCATAGGAGAAATGAGAGAGTGAAACCAGAATAGTTCCGTATAACACCCGATGTTGATCGGAGGGGTCCAGAATGAGTTACGGAGTGAAGGAATATAATAATATATGTGTTTTATATTAATTGGTTGAATTAATATTAAAATATATATTTTTATTTTATAGGTAGCCCTTTTGCTAATTCTAGGCCTCGCCTGGAGGGGAGGCCCAAAGGGCAAGGCGCCTAAGAAGGAGGGCCAGCCGGCCAGGCCCTAGTGGGCTCCCCATGTGGGGCACACCTAGGCTGGCGGCTCCCCCTTGGTGGCCGGCGGCTGTGGGAATAGTCCCACACCGCCTGGCCCTTGGGTGGTGCCCCTCTCCTCCCACTATATATAGGGGTCATCCCATCCCCTTAGAAACCATCCCGTTATCTCTCTTCTATCTCTCTCATTTCCTTTGAGGGTTTATCCATAATACTAGAGAGGGCCTTGGGGGTTTTGAGTTCTCCACCTTCACACTACCATAGTGTGATCTTCAGTCCGCCATCTTTCTTCTTTCACTGCTCGGCTGGATCGGAGTCCAAGAGACGTCGCCTACACCGAACGTGTGTAGAACTTCAGAGGCACCACACTTGGGGTTCTTAGAGTTGCTTATCTTCATCAACATACGCTTTCCTGTGTAAGGTGTTCCTCGGTCTTCAAGGGTATGAATACCATCTTCCTTTTCTATTACTTGTGTCTACATAGTACAGATCCTGGTATTAGTGTTCGCGTAGTTAGAATTTTTTTTGTTTTCTGCTCCAGAACCCTATAGTGGTACCAGAGTGGGTCTATGGGTAGGCATGTCGTACGGATAAAACACATAGCAATATGCGGGCATTGATTTTCTAGTTGCTACACTCTTTTTGTTCTTGTTCATATCGTGGTACTGTTTGATGAAGCGCCCCCAACCGACATTACGTGGTGATTCATGAGACTGGTCCACAAGTAAGTGGCTTTGGGGGTGTTTGTCTCTCTATAGTAGTTAATATGGCATTAACATAGGAGGGCCCTGAAAAGGGAAGAAAACGGCAATCAACGAATCCATGTTGTGCCTCTACGTTCATAGGTGGGAACGTGTTCTACCGCGAAAGCCCTAAAGCCACGTAAAACTTGCAATATATAAATTAGAGGCGTCTAACTTTATTTTGCAGCGGTGTGTGACGTAACATGGTAATGGTAAGTTTGTGAAATGTTCTCATTGGAGCTCTTGATGGCGATCAAGATGCTGCAACCATGTCATGGCACTATACTTTTGAAGTATTCTTTATGCATCTTATTGTGCTTGTGTATTAGGATATCCGACGGTAGCATAATAGGATGATCCCTCACATAATTCCAATTATAGTGTTCCCCTCTGTGTGTGCACCACCAAGAAAGTTCTCTGTTATGAGGCAGGCCATGACGATTGGGTGGCATACATATTTGTGTTTGCATACGGTGGGTGTAAGCCATGTTGCACTACAACACACACAAGTTAGAATTGGCGAGCCTAGCATGTACAGACATGGCCTCAGAACACAGGAGACCGAAAGGTCGAGCATGAGTCACATGTGATGTGATTGACATTAAGAATGTCTACCTTTGAATTTCCGGCCGTGAAGATCAGGGGTGGTGTAGTAGATTAGGATCATGTGATCACTAAACGAATTGAGGGATGTTCGTTTGAGTGGGAGTTCTTTGTTTTGGTTTATAGCTTGAATAAAAACTTGAACCCAATATTATGAACATGGTCTAAACACTTTGGAAATCCATTGTAGATCTCTCGCCAACCCACCTTCAACATTAGCACGTTTCTAGAGAAGGACAAGCTGAAAACTCATGGAACCAACTTCATCACATGGTTCCGCAATCTAAGGATCTTTCTAGTCCCCTACAAGCTGACTTATGTCGTCGAGGTTGAGCTTCCTGCTAAGCCTGCAGATTCTGCCTCTAAGGACAAAAAGAATGTCTGGCAATCTAAGGCAGATGATTTCTCCCTCATCCAGAGTGGAATGCTCTATGCTATGGAGCCGGAGCTTCAAAAGCGTTTTGAGAAGATGAATGATTTCGAAATCATTGAATATCTCAAGGTTGTCTTTGCTCCACAGGCTCATGCGGAGAGGTATGATGCTTCTGAGCTCTTCTTCTCCACCAATATGGAAGAGCATAGCAGTATAAGCGAGCACGTAGTCAAAATGTCTGGCTATATTAAATGCTTGAATACCCTAGATTGCAAAATCCTGGAGGATCTCGTGATAGATAGGGTACTACACTCACTGCCCCTAGCTACAAGAGTTTTGTGATAAACTACAACATGCAAGGGATGACTAAGACCCTTGCTGAAGTGTTTGCCATGCTCAAAACTGTTGAGGTCGAAATCAAGAAGGAGCACATGGTGCTGATGGTCAATAAGACCACCGACTTTAAGAAGCCGGGGCATAAGGGCAAGGGCAAGAATCCTAAGAAGGATGGCAAACCTGTTTCCAACACCTCTAAGGCTGCCAAGCCCGGCCCTAAGCCCGATGTCACGTGCTTCTACTGCAAAGGGGATGGGCACTTGAAACGCAACTACCCTAAGTACCTTGAGGACAAGAAAGCTGGCAAGATAGCCGCCAAAGACAAAGGTATATTTGATATACATGTTATAGATGTATTCCTTACTAGCGCCAGGAGGAACACATGGGCATTTGATACCGGTTTTGTTGCTCACATTTAACTCTTAGCAGGAGCTGCATAGTAAGAGGCGCCTAAGCAAGGACGAGGTGATGATGCATGTTGGGAACGGATCGAAAGTCAACATGGTGGCCGTCGGCACTCTACCTCTACGTCTGCCGTCAGGATTGATATTAGTCTTGAATAAATGCTACTATGTACCCGCATTAAGTATCAATATTATGAGTGGATCTTGCTTGTTGCAAGATCATTATTCATTAAATTCCAAAACAAGTGGTTGTTCTATTTATATGAATGATGTTTTCTATGTTCATGCGCCTGAGTGTAATGGTTTGTTCTTGCTGGATCTTGATTGCAATATCACATCCGTAATGTTGATGCTAAACATTGTAAGCACAATGATGATAATACCATGTATCTATGGCGTTGCCGTCTTGGTCATATTGGCATGAAGTGCATGAAGAAGCTCCATTCTGATGGACTTTTGGAATCACTGGATTTCTAATCCCTTGATACACGCGAGCCTTGCCTGATGGAAAAAATGAATAGGACACCCTTCTCTTGCATGATGGAGCGCGATGCGGACCTATTGGGAATCATAAATACAGATGTGTGTGGTCCAATGAGCGTCTCAACACGCAATGGTTATCGTTATTTTGTTACCTTTACTAACGATTTGAGTAGATATGGGTATATCTACTTAATGAAGCACAAATTCGAAACCTTTGAAAACTTCAAGGAATTTCAGAAGGAAGTAGAGAATCAACTTAACAAGAAAATCAAGCATCTACGCTCCGACCATGGAGGCGGGTATTTGAGTTATGAGTTTGGCATGCACTTGAGGGACTGTGGTATCGTACCATAGCTTACGCCAGCTGGGACACCTCAGTGTAATGGTGTGTCGGAACGACGTAACCGCACTCTATTAGATAGTGTACGGTCCATGATGTCTTTGACTGATTTGTCTGTATCATTTTGGGGATATGCCCTAGAAACCGCCACTTTCATTTTAAACTGAGCATTGTCCAAATCTGTGGAGACAACCCCATATGAGATATGGAATGACAAGAAGCCAAAGTTGTCGTTCGTGAAAGTTTGGGGATGTGAGGCTTACGTTAAGAAACTACAGCCTGACAAACTCAAACCCAAGGCGAAAAAGTGTATCTGTAGGATACCCAAAGGAAACCATTGGGTATACCTCTACAACAAGGCCGAAGGCAAAACATTGTTCGCGAAGAACGGCACCTTTCTTGAGAAAGAGTTTCTCGCTAAAGGAGTTAGTGGAAGGAAGATTGAGCTAGATGAGGTTGTTGATCCTTCTCTCCAAATACCAAGTAGCGCAACGAAAGCTGTTCTGGGACTGTCCTCCAACATGGAAGAAGAATCAAACGATAATGAACAAAACAACCACATCGAAGCTCCTCCAGTTTGCAAGTCTGCACGAATACGCACCACTCCTGATTGGTATAGCATTGTGATGATTGTCATTTTAAATGAACAAGAGGAACATGCAAACTACAAAGAAGCTATGGAAAGTGATGATTCCGAGAAATGGCTAGAAGCCATGAAATCTGAAATAGGATTCATGTACGAAAACCAAGTTTGGACCGTGGTGGATCTTCTGAAAGGCCGCAAGGCTGTGGAAAATAAATGGATCTTTAAGAAAAAGATAGTTGCAGATGGTAATGTAACCATCCACAAGGCTCGACTTGTCGCAAAGGTGGTTCGGCGAATTCAAGGAGTTGACTACGATGAGACCTTCTCTCCCGTAGCGATGCTGAAATCTGTCTGGATTCTACTAGTAATTGTTTCTCATTTTGATTATGAAATATGGCAGATGGATGTCAAAACCGCATTCCTCAGTGGACATATTGATGAAGAATTTTATATGATACAACCAGAACTTTCTGTTGATCCTAAGGATACTAGAAAGTATGCAAACTTCAATGATCCATTTATGGACTGAAGCAAGCATCTCGGAGTTGGAACCAACATTTTGATCAAGTGATCAAATTTTTTGGATTTGTCCAAAATCAACAAGAGCTCTGTGTTTACAAGAAATTTAGTGGAAGCTTAGTGATTTTCCTAGTAGTGTATGTGGACGACATATTACTTATGGGAAACAATGTGGAACTTCTAGAAAGCGTGAAAGGATATCTGAGTAGTCAGTTTTCCATGAAGGACTTAGGTGAAGCTGCATACGTATTGGGCATCAAAATCTATAGAGATAGATCGAGACGCCTGATTGCATTAATAAGTCGAAGTACTTACCTTGAGAAGATTTTGAAAAGGTTCAAAATGGAGAATGCCAAAAGGGGTTTTGTGACTATAACAAAAGGTAGCACACTAAGTTTGACTTAATGTCCGGCAACAGATGATGATAGATAAATGATGTCTTACATCCCCTATGTCGCAGCCATAGGCTCTATCATGTATGCAATGCTAAGTACTTGACCTGATGTAGCATTGGCTCTTAGTCTAGCGAGCCGATACCAAAGTAATCCAGGTATGGATCACTGGACAACTGTGAAAAATATCCTAAAGTATCTCAAGAGAACAAAGGATATGTTCCTGGTCTATGGAGGTAGCGACGAAGCTCTAAGCGTAACTAGTTACGTGGATGCGAGCTGGAACACAGATCCTCTAAGTCTTAGATAGGATATGTGTTTATGGTGAATGGTGGGGTGGTAAGCTAGAAGAGTAGTAAGCAACCAGTAGTAGGTAGCACAATCTACAATAGAGTCAGAATACATCGCATCTGCTGAAGCGGCAAATGGAGATGTTTGGCTAAGGAATATTGTCATCAAACTGGGAGTTATTCCAAGCGCGCAAGACCCCGTGACGATCCTATTGTGATAGCACGGTTGCTATTGCAAACTCAAAGGAACCAAGAACTCATTCCACGGCCAAACATATCAAGCTATGTTTTCACGTCATCCGACAAAATGTTGATGATGGTGAAATCAAGATTTGTAAAGTATACACAGATCTGAATGTGGCAGATCCTTTGACTAAAGGTCTTCTACAAGCCAAGCATGAGCAACACCGGGATGCCATCGGTGTTAGGTTCTTGCCTATTGTAAACTAGACTAATTTGTACTCTAGTGCAAGTGGGAGACTGAAGGAGATATGCCCTAGAGGCAAATATTAAAGTGTTTTATATGATATATCTCTTGTATGTTCATAATACGTTTCATACCATGCTATAACTGTGTTAATACGAAATGTTAATATATGTGTGGTATCTAAATAAACTATGTCTCTAGTTACCTCTAGCAAACTAGCTCATTGGTCATGAGGATGATCTAGGGTTTGGAGACCATGGGCATTTATGCCAATTAACAATGAGGTCAAATCATTGGTTGAATGATGTGATAGACAAACACCCAATAAGTTATATCTCAATGGGATCTAGTTACAAACATTCATCATTGATGTTAACAAAAGAAATCTAGTAACCTGATCCTTTGACCGTGAGATAATACAAATAACCGTTCTGGAGAGAGCTTAGATAGCATCAAGCATCAAGCCGTAAAAGGGTGATAAAAAGGTGCCACTTAGGTTTTCCAAAGAAACATGTAGAGGAGTACATATCAAGACCAGGATTTCCCAAATCCAAGTAACGGATAGATACACATGGCCATCTCGGTAATGTTGCATTAATGAAACTTACAAGCGCGTGACTAGGTCACGGAATGCAACCACATGGGAACAAGTAAACAAGTTCATCGGTAACGAGGTGGAACTAGGTGTGAAGATACCGGAGATCAAACCTCAGATGAACTAGGTATCAAGTGGCAAAGGGAATGGGGAGCGAGAATAAAGGTTCAAGCGAAAATATTCGTGAAATGCATAGGGGTCATCATGGGCATCTAGGTCTCGCTGATGATCATTGATACAAGAGAGGTCTCGATCATGTCCAGAGTGTTTCCGAACTGAATGGTGTTTCTTAAGGGTGGGGACTGAAGGGTTCCATAGCAGAAAACAAAAAAAATCTATCTACTCGAACACTAATACCAGGATCTATACTATGTAGACATAAGTAACGGAGAAGGAATACAGTATTCATACCTTTGCAGAAAGAGGCACGCCTTACGCAGGAAGGCTTATATTGATGAAGACGAGCAGCACCCCAAGTGTGGTGCCTCCGAAGTTCGTCACATGTTCGGTGTAGGGGACGTCAACCGGTCTCCGATCCAGCCGAGCAGCGGAAGAAGTAGATGCCGGATCGCCGATCACACGATGGTAGTGTGAAGGTGGAGAACTCAACTATGAGGTCCTCCCCAATATTACGGGGAAGTCCTCAGCAGATGAGAGAGAGAGAATGAGAGGAATGGGTGTGTTCCAAGGTGTCGTGGTGGTGTCACGACAGATGCCATGGATAGGCTAAAGGTGGGGACTAAATGCACTAGGGGAATCCAGGGAGGGATAGTGTGGTGATTCCACACACAGTTGCTTTGTATTCGATTCACTTCCACAATTTACAAGTGCTCTTTGAGCTGTATTGGGGAGAGGAGGAAGAAGAACTCTCTTACTCTCACCACTAGCTGGCTCTCAGGAACACACTAGTAAACCACAACTCGCTCGAGATCAACCCCTTCTACAGAGGCCCTAGACCTCCTTATATAGGGGTGGCTAGGTCTCCAATTAGGGCATACTTGGAGGCATATTCCAAGGAATATGCCTCCTCCCAAAATAGTAAGCGGACTGGGTCACTTTTGCCTAGCATCATCCATGCAGAGGCTACGTGAGCCTCTGCGGCGCCCGCGTCATCCAACCTAGGCATCGTCACCTTTGTTGGCCACGCCTCGGTGGTCCTGGCCTCTGTCCGCTTCGTTCACGCTCTACGTACAGTGGTCACCCTTTGACCAGCGAGATACCTTCCTTCTCTTACAAGCTTGATATAACCCGGATCGTACCTAGTTGATCCGGTCACACCTGTACCTGCATATAAGTTAGATACATCTTACCGACATACGCCATAAGTCGGTTGAGACCCAGTTAGGTGGACGTCCCCTGGTCCGGGTTACTCCGTGATTCGGCCTACCTTGAGGTGACTCGGCCATCACTTGCTTTGACCTTGCCGTACCTCGGCTAACTTGGCCTTTATACCCCGGCGTGACCCTACCCGGGGGTATCCCCCCAACATTAGTCCCCGAAGCTGGTGCGGTCTTAGCTGCATTAGCCGCTAAGGCCACAACAGGTTCAATTTTACCGAGCCTCTCGCTCCTTTTCTGAGTTACCTCATAGTCCAGATTTGATAGGTTTACTTTCCCTTGGCACATTCCGAGTTTTCACTCGCTGGCCGGGTCACCTCATACTCATCCGGGTCATTTTTCCTTCTCTCGTACGCTTCCCCACGTGGAGGCTAATCATTACTTTGCCTCATTTTAAGGGCCTGCGACAGTAACCACCGCAGTTATTGTCAGATTTTACTGTAGCACACGTCACATCGTGCCTGCCTCCTTGTTAACTATATCATAACGTCGCATCGTGGGATCTGCTGCGCCCTGCGGCCCTTCCTGTGGCTCGTCGCTGATTGGTCGATCTGGGTCATACACGGCCACACTGTGTCGCCCGTCTACGCAGCGCGATCCCACTACCTCTCTAGGGCGTGGTTAAATAGGGGAGGGGCGCGCCGCTTGGGTCTTTTCCCCATTCTCGCGCCCCTCTGCCTCTTCTTCTCCTTCTTCTTCCTCGCGACAGCGTTGCCGCCACCGCACTTGCGTAGCTGCACCGCTACCGCACCGTTTCCTCGCGCACTTGCATCACCGCCACCTCCGTGCATCTCCTTCGCCACGGGTCCTCGCCAGTCCAGGCCACTGCCCCCCACCGCCGCTAGCGCCAGTGAGGACAGTGACCTTGAGATGACAGAGGAGGAGCTTGCCGTTGCGGAGTAGGAAATGGAGGAGGACGCGGGGAATGCTGACCGTGGCGCCTGGGCCGGGTCCTGGGTTTGCCAGGATGATCTCGACTGGCTGTATCGCACCAGGCGCATCCCGGAGGGCGTCACTGCCCGCCTCACCGCCGCGGAGCTTGCCCCCTCACCCAATTCGGGTGAGTATGTGGTGTTCCTTTCCCACTTCCAGCGCGGGTTTGGGCTCCCTGTCAGCGACTTCTTCCACGACTGGCTCAACACATATGAGCTTCAGCCGCACCATCTTCTGGCTAATGCCATCACTTCCCTCTCTGCTTTTGCTTCCACCATTGCGGGTTACTCCGGATTATGGCCCACTAAGGAGCTCTGGATCCGGTTTTTCGGTCTACGCCGGAACGTGATTCTGAATATAGAGCTTAATCCGGAGGACAAGCAGCTCACACAGTTCGGCGCAGCTTCCATCTCTCCTCGAAAACAGTCCATCTTCCCCCGAGTCACGGGGCTTGACTCCTGCAAGGGCTGGGCCCAGACCTTCTTCTATGTCAGAAATGGCACGGACGAAGATCTGATCCGGCTGCGCCCCTACGCTCCGGGTCCTCCTAATCTGGATCTGTGGGACAAGGTCCCCAAGAAGCCCACTGTCCAGGAGCTAAAGGATCAGGGATTGCGCAACGAGGACACAATGATCACCTTCGTCCGCAACCGGATCTCCCCCCTCTAGAAACGTATGCACAAACTCTGCCACATGAGCTGGGGCCGTGACCCCAACCTGACCTCCTCATTTGAGTTGAGCACACCGAGATCTACCACCGGGTCAAGGCCCTCTTCACCACCAACAAGCACTTCTCTGCTGAGTGGACGTGGGGGATCGAACACTTCTGCCGAGATAGGCTTCCTCCCGTGGTAAGTCTCGTGCCCCAAACTCTTTCCAAGTTAAATTATTTGTTGGACTTTCTTGCAGATTTGATCCCTTTGCCTTTTCTTTCCCTTAGATGTTTCTTCAGCAAACTATTGAGGATGGCACCGAGCCTTCTGTTAAATGGGCGCCTGACCGAGATGTCTCGGATGAGGAGGAACCGGATCAGGAGATGTTCCTGCCAATGGCTGAAGCGACCAAACGACACTCCGGTAAACTCTCTTCCATTAGAGATTGGTCCGACGATGAAGATGATTCGGACGTTGAGTTGATGGATGCATTTGACGCTGTCCCCCTTTCTTACGCTTTTCCGGCATCGGCTAACCCTGGTGGGCAGATCCATGAAGATCCTCCCCTTGCCACGGGTGAGCCTGTCCCGGTCGTACCGAAGAAGAGGGGAGCCGCATCTGCTTCTTCCTCTGGACCTTCTCAGCCAGCTAAAAGGTGAAAGAAGTCCGCGGACAAATCTGCCACCAAACCCACAACCAAGGCCATAACCTGGAGCGCTCGGAAGCCCAAGGAGCCTTTGACCTCGGATGAGTAAGTCACTTATCCCTTTGCTATTCACTTGTTATTCCTTTGTTATAGTTTCTAATCATTCATGATTTGATTCGGCAGGGCCGCGGTGGAGGTCCCTCAGAGCGGATCCGGCATTGCCTCGCCACTCCGACATAGCCCTTCTCCCCCTCGTGGCGACGATTCACGCCCGTTGAGCCCCATTCAGGAGGGCTCAGCGGCCGCTCCGGGTTCTAGCCCACCTCGTCAAGAGGAGGGAAACCTCGGAACGGGGGAAGCGGTTCTGCTGAGGCTGTAGATGCTCCTTCTTCGGCACAGCCGCAACCAGCCACCACCGAGGTTCCTTCAGTACCCCCGCTGAAACGGAAATCAGTACCATCATCAGCTCCAGCACCAGCAGCAACAGCAAAGGCACCAGCAACAGCGCCAAGTCCTTCCGCCTCGTCCGAGTCTTCCCAGACTCGGCGAGAAGGCACCAGCAGCACCAAGGCAAGCACTAAGGCAGCTCCCAAGGGCAAATCCGCCGCAGCAACTTGCACCTCACAGCAGCAACCCAAAGGCAAAAAAGCTCCTGACGCCACCAGGGCAGCGTCAATCGAGGCTAGACAGCGTAAACTTGCGTCCATGCTCCCGAAAAAGACTCCACCGCCGAAGGACGCCCCTACCAAGCCAGCTGATGCGCAACTCGTTTTGCACACCAGCCCTGCCGTTGCCCAGGTTGAGAGGAGGGAAGCTCATGCTAAGGGTCTAGTTGCACCCCACATGCTCAGCGGCGAACGCTATCCTCCGACCTTGATCGAGTTTGTTAACAACTGGAACAAGGCGGAGGTCGTCCACAATGATGATATCCCGGAGAAATTCGGGCCCGCTGAGTTTGCTACCCAAATGAATACCTCTGCCAAGGCAATTAACCTTGAAGGTCAGATGATGGAGGTACGTTACCTCGCCTTTTCCTTAGCATGTAGTAGATATTAGTGATATAGTCATTAGTCCCCGAGCCTCCGGGGGAGTAACTTGTTACTCGGTCGGATGCTCCTTAAAGAACTAGCATAGCTCCTTAATAACTTCGAATATGCACACACCTAGAGCCGGGTTAAGTTCCACTTGGCCCGGATTTTGTATACTTTGAATATGCACACACCTAGAGCCGGGTTAAGTTCCACTTGGCCCAGATTTTGTACACTTCGAATATGCACACACCTAGAGCCAGGTTAAGTTCCACTTGGCCTGGATTTTGTACACTTCGAATATGCACACACCTAGAGCCGGGTTAAGTTCCACTTGTCCCGTATTTTGTACACTTCGAATATGCACACACCTAGAGCCGGGTTAAGTTCCTCTTGGCCCGGATTTTATACACTTCGAATATGCACACACCTAGAGCCGAGTTAAGTTCTACTTGGCCCGGATTTTGTACACTTCGAATATGCACACACCTAGAGCCGGGTTAAGTTCCACTTGGCCCGGATTTTGTACACTTCGAATATGCACACACCTAGAGCCGGGTTAAGTTCCACTTGGCCTGGATTTTGTACACTTCGAATATGCACACACCTAGAGCCGGGTTAAGTTCCACTTGGCCCGGATTTCGTACACTTCGAATATGCACAAGACTAAGTTGTCCTTTTTTACTCTTTTCAGGTGACCACCAATCGTCAGAGTGCTAAGTTTCAGCGTCTCTTGGATACTCACAAGATGTTGCGCGCAAAGCATACTATACTTCTCGCCGAATGCGAGAAAAGAGGTAAGTTTTCTCCTTGCCATTTTTCCATTTTTCTTCGTCTTTTTCTGCCGAACTAATCCGTCATTCGGATTTCGTAGCTGAAGTGGCGGCCGAGAACATCATCATGAGGAAGAACTTGGAGCAGATAAAGGGTAAGTCATTTTTGCTTAATTTTCCTCCGCGCTCTATCTCCTTTTCCCTTTGGCTCGGCAAATATTCATACCTCGGCTTTGCCGGGTCAACAAACTATTTCAGTCTCTCTTGAAGATAGTGTGCCCGTGCCTGATATGATGCTGCATTTTCTCGAACAAGCAGGGCAGCACTATGCTGAACTCAAGAAGAAGGATGACGAGCTTGCCCTCCTTCGGACCAAAGACGAAGAAATTTCCAAGCTCAAGGAAAACATGAAGAAGCTCAAGGTGCAGCACAAGTCCGAACTGGAGAAAGTAGGCCAAGACTTTACTGAAGAACGAGAACGCCTCAACCTCCAGATCGCCAAGGACCAAGAACTGCTTAAAGAAGATGACGTTAAGCTTGAGTCGGCGAACACTGGACTTGCGCAACTCCGGAAAAGGCGTGATGACAGTACCAAGGAGCTGACCCGGATCCACAGCCACATTTCTCGTAAGTTCTTTTCCTTCAGCTGGCATGAATCTCTCCGGGTTGCTTTACTTGTATTTTCCTTACTTGCTTCACTTGTCTTGTTTTTAGACAATTTTCCGGAGGGCAATGCCATTGCAACCACTGTTGTTGCCAAGTTCCGCCAGCAGAGGGGTACCCCAATTGCTCCTGGCACTGGAGAAATTCCTTATGACATGAGGACCTGCTGGTCAGCTTGTCTTCTCGCTTCGAAATTGTGAAGAATTATGGCAAGGACATTCTTGATGTGGCAATCCGGATCTTCAATGCCTTTTGGCCTGATGAAGATACCCCGGAAGGGACCACAACTCTCATCGCCAAGTTAATGGACTGTGAAACCCAGCTTGACCTTTGGAGGGAATCTGCTGGACGCGCCGGGGCTGAAATCATTCTCCACTACGTGCTTACGTGGTATGAGAAGATCGACCTCAACCTCCTTGCGTGCATGCGCACCGGATCCAGGTGGTCCAACGACCCAGAGTGGATAGCTCGGCCCAAGGCTTGCGCCCATAGCCTTATTGAATATGCCTCCATTCATCAATGGAATGAGGGTCCAAGCTTCCTTGGCACCGCCGACGACGAAAATGCCGAAGATGATTCGGGTGAGGACGAAGGGGACGAAGCCTCGGACGTCGAGAAAGGCGAAGATGATGTTGAGGATGAGGCTGGAGTTGCACCTGCTGGCGCCGAATTACCTCCCCCTGCTGCTCCTTGAGTGAAAACACTTTAAAGTTTATCAGATCCCCGGTATGCCGGGTGAAATTGTATTAAGCACATAAGTTATATTTTGCTACTAAGTTTTTATGCCGGATTAACTTGGGCGTAGTCCCCGAGTTTCATTTTCTTGTTTCTCCAATTTCTTTGCTCGGCTCGTGTCCACCTTGGTTTGGTTTTATGACTTACGAGTCCGAGTTTCAAAAATTGACTTAACAATACTTGGAAACTTTAGGATTAGCTCAAAATAATTCAGCATAGTAAATTTAAAGTAAGCTTAAGGTTAGTCCGAATAACAAACGTCGGCTCGATTAAGTTTTTCTCCTTAGTCGTTTTTCATGTGCTACGCAATTCCAAACTTGTTCTCTCGCTTGCCATGAAGCCAAATCTTGTTGGACAGCAGCAAATCGAAGAGTTAGGTTTTTGGTGCTCACACACTACTAATCCGGCTTAGGTAGAAGCAACTTACGCCAGCCGACATATAAGTAATAAATACAGAAGAAAACCAATATTATTAAGGCAGTCCCCGAGTTACTGCTCGAGGTGCCACGATTTCATTGATAAGCTCATTGCCGGCATACATACCGACATATGAGAGATTCAGATACATACACTTCTCTGCTAAGTGTAGAAAGGATGAAGTAGAGCTACATTCCATGGACGCTTAGATTCCTCGTTGGACCGGTCCGCCTTGTTCTTCTCCTGTGGTTTTGCATCGATAAGATAATAAGAATCATTGTGCAATGCTTTGCTCACAATGAATGGCCCTTCCCATGGGGGGGATAACTTATGCATGCCAGCAGTACGTTGTACCAACTGGAGTACCAGATCACCTTCCCAGAAAATTCGGGGGTTTACTTTCTGGCTATGATAGCGTCGGAGATTTTGCTGATATGTGGCGGATCTGGACAATGCCAATTCTCTCGCTTCTTCTAGCATATCAATATCATTCTGCCGGGCTTCTTGCACTTCGGCTTCTGTGTATTGGGTGACTCTAGGCGAATCATGCTCTATGTCGGCTGGTAATACAGCTTCTGCCCCCTATACCAGAAAGAATGGCGTATAGCCTGTTGATCGATTCGGAGTTGTTCTTAAACTCCACAATACCGCTGGTAGTTCTTCTATCCAGCATCCCGCTGATCTTTGCAGCGGCTCAATGAGCCGGGGTTTTATCCGGATAACACTAATCCGTTGGATCTCTCCACTTGCCCGTTCGATGCGGGGTGGGCTACCGAGGCAACGTCCAGCCGGATCTTCTTATCTCGGCAGAAACGCACAAATGCTCCTTCAGCAAAATTTGTGCCATTATCCGTTATGATACTGTGAGGATAATCGTATCTCAAGATGATATCTTTGAGAAATGTCACGGTAGTAGCTCCTTCACATTTTCTTATCGGCTTTACCTCAATCCATTTCGTAAATTTGTCAACCATGACCAAGATGTGGGTCATGTTCCCTCTTGCTGGTTTAAAGGGGCCAACCATATCCAAACACCATACGGCAAATGGCCAGGTAATTGGTATGGTCTTGAGCTCCGACATTGGCATATGTGTCTTTGTCGCATATCTTTGACAGCCATTGCACTTTCTTACCAGATCCTCTGCTTATTCCAAGGCACTTGGCTAGTAAAACCCGTGACAGAAAGCTTTTGCTACCAAGGCTCTGGATGAGGCGTGGTGCCCACATTCCCCTTGGTGTATATCCCGGAGGATCTCAAGCCCTTCTTCCGGGTCAACACATCGTTGGAGAACATTTTTCACACTTCTCTTGTATAGCTCGGAATTGATGATTGTATATGCTTTTGCCCTCCTCTGAGTTTGCCTGGAAAGCACCTCCTCACTGGGCAAAGTTCCATCTTTCAGGAATTGAAATATAGGTAGTGCCCAACCTGGTATAGCTCGTACAGGGAACACATCCTCATCAATTTCCATTTGATCCACCGGCATAACTTCAGCCGGATTACACTGCACAGTCCCCGGGTTTTGCGAGGCAGTCCCTGGGTTTGCCGAGGCAGTCCTAGGGTTTCGCGAACCAACTCCCGCGTCAATGTCCATGGGCACAGCCTCCGATTCCGGATTTGTCGGGATATAAATTGACTCGGATTCTGGGGATGGCCTGATAGAGGGTTTTCTGAGGTGCTCTAGCGCTACACATGGTGGGATTGCTTGCCGGGTTGATCCGAGCTTCGACAATACATCGGCAGCTTCATTTTCCACTCGAGGTATATGATGAAATTCACATCCCTCAAAGTACCCTGATATCTTCTGCACGTGAAATCTGTATAGTGCCATGTTTGCATCCAAAGCATCCCATTGTCCGGAGACTTGCTGGACTACGAGATCCGAGTCACCGAAGCACTAGATCCGACGTATTCCAATTTCTTTTGCCACTTTGAGCCCATGCACAAGTGCCTCATATTCTACAACATTGTTTGATGCAGTGAAGTGGATCTGCAGCACGTATTTCAGCTGATCTTTCTTGGGTGAGGTTAGCACCACTCCGGCGCCTAGCCCGATTTTTGTTTTTGACCCGTCAAAATGCATTCTCCAGTAGTTCGGATCTGGCAACGGTGGCTCATATTGTACTTCGGCCCAATCCACAAAAAAGTCAGCTACAGCCTGAGATTTGATCGCTTCCCTTCTGTCATATTGTGGCGCATAAGGAGCTAGCTCAATTGCCCATTTTGCAATCCTACCACTTGCATCCTTTGTGCTCATTATCTCGGATATGGGGGCTTCACATATTACCTTGATTGGGTGCTCTTCGAAATAGTGCTTCAGCTTCTTAGCTGCCATATACACACCATATGCCACCTTCTGATAATGAGGATAGTTCAGCTTTGATGCGGATAATACCTCGCTTAGGTAATATACTGGCCTTTGCACTGACTTACCCTCTTCATCGCGCTCTACCACAATTACTGCACTTACAACTCGGTTGGTTGTGGCTATATAGAGCAACATTGGCTCCTTTGATAGTGGAGAGGCTAACACTGGTGCAGTGGCTAACATCCTCTTTAGTTGGATAAAGGCTGCATTGGCCTGCGGCGTCCAAACGAACTTGTCCAACTTTTTCATGAGTTGATAGAGAGGCAGTGCCTTTTCTCCCAACCGACATACAAACCGACTTAAGGATGCCAGGCAACCAGTGAACTTCTGGACATCGTTAAGACACTTCGGCAGTTCCATTCGCTCTATGGCCCGGATTTTAGTTGGATTGACTTTGATACCTCGGCTGGAGACGAGAAATCCGAGTAATTTTCCAACCGGTACACCGAAGGTGCATTTCTCTGGGTTAAGCTTCATTCGGAACCTCCTTAGGTTCGCGAATGTCTGCCTGATATCGTCAAGGAGCGTTTTGCTTTCCTTGGTCTTTATCACAACATCATCCACATACACCTGCACATTTTGACCAATTTGGTCATGCAAACATTTTTGCATACATCTTTGGTACGTTGCCCCTGCATTACGTAAACCAAAAGGCATGGTGCGATAGCAATAAGCCCCATACGGGGTGATAAACGCAGTCTTTATTTGATCACTTGGGTTCAGAGGTATCTGGTGGAAACCAGAATATGCATCAATGAACGACAACAACTCACACAAAGCAGTAGAATCTATGACTTGGTCTATCCTTGGCAGTGGGAATGGATCTTTTGGACACGCCTTATTCAGGTTCGTGTAATCGATACACATACGCCAAACCACTGCCATGTACGGATCGTCTTTCTTCTTCTCCACCAGCACTGGATTAGACAGCCAATCCGGGTAAAGCACTTCCATGATAAATCCAGCAGCCAACAACCGAGCTATCTCATCTCCTATGACCTTTCTCCTGCCTTCGGTGAAGCGGCGGAGAGGTTGCTTCACCGGCTTTACTCCGGGTCTCACATTAAAAGAGTGCTCGGCCAACTCCCTCGGAACACCTTGCAAAGTCATGTGTGGACCAAGCAAAAATATCCCGATTCTCACGGAGGAAGTTGACGAGCTTGCTTTCCTATTTGTCATTTAACCTGACACCAATCGTTACGGTGCGCTCTGGGAACATGTCATCAACAGGCACTTTCTTGGTATCTTTTGTCGCTTGGAATGAGACACTACCATGCGGGTTACTCAACGCCGGCATATACTGCTACGCGGATTGAGCCAATGCCGCCACCTCCTGGATTTTTCTCTTCTCTTGCGCGATTACGAGTGACTCGGCGAGGTTAGATCCGGCAGACGCGCACTCAATGGAACGTCAGAAATCCCCAGCTATGGTAATTACACCATTTGGCCCGGGCAACTTCATATTTAGGTAACTGATGTGACAACTTGCCATGAATTTGTTCAGGGCAGGCCTGCCGAGTAACGCGTGATATGCACTTTCCAAATTGACAACTTTGAATTCCAAATTCTCAGTTCGGCAGTTATCTCTCGTACCGAACAACACGTCAACCCGAACCTTGCCAATGGGTTCACAACAAATGTCTGGCACAATGCCATGGAAAGTTGTCCTTGTAGCTTGGAGCATGTTCTCCGAGATGCCCAACTTGCGCATCGTGTCCACATACATGATGTTGATGCTACTGCCATTGTCAATTAGCACCTTTGAGAACCTCACACTGATGTTAGGCCCAATGAATGTTGGATCCAACACCAGCGCATATGAACCAGGACTAGGCATAAGCTTCAGATGATCTTTGATGCTCCAGGTAATCTCCTGATCCGACCAAGGCATATACCTCGTCACGGCCGGCATTACTGCATTGACCTCCATATCTCGGTGCTGCAAGCTCTTTCTGTCTGTCTCTTCCGTGGTGAACACACAGTAACTCTGATGATGCTCTCTGTACTCATTCCTCCCCTTGTTTCCGGGGTACCTCTGATCCGGTTGATTTTGGTTCTCCACCTGATTGTAACATCCCAAAACTTCAATCCAAGGTTATCAAGATCAAATCAATCAAAATTGGGGTTAACAAAAACTTTTCCAAACTTAAAATGAAAGCATTCATATACGTGTGCATTTAAAATAGGAATTGTTGTGAATTGCCATGATTGAGTGATCCAATGCTTGTAAAAGGTTTCTTAGGTGATTTAGACATCATCTACATCATTCCCAAACTTTTCCTAAAGAAAATCAAAACAAAAAGAATTAAAAAGGAGGAATGGTCATTTTGGCCATTTTAATCCACTACACTACTTTGAGTGTTCCTAACACTCATTTCTTAACAGAAACAATTCTTGATCTTTGTAACCCTTGCTAGTACACATAATGAGGTACCAAAGCCCACCTTTTGATCTGCTAAAAACATTTTGTTACTTATTTTAAATGGCATTTGAAATTTGAACCCAATGCATATGCATAGATCACCCCTATTTCAAAACCCATCTTTTTGAGCTCCACTTTCAGAACCCTTGCAACCAGAGACTACCTAGCACTAGTGGAGATCACTCAAAAAAATTGAAACCAAAATTCAAAACTTTTTCTCTTTCGGCCATTTTGTCAAACACCTTGCTAGCAAGATCATTATGGCCTAACTAATACTGTTTTGGGCTGATTTTTTCTAGCAATTTTGTAGTGCTTTGATCATCTCTGTCCCCCTCAAGCCTGACCAGACCAACCCCAACATCTCCCCTATCTCCTAGCTGCACTGCACTACCATGCCGAGCCACCTCTCACCGGCCGACCATGCACTCAACGCAGCAGCCCTCTCCTGCCTCTCTCTCCATGTCTAGGAGGTAGCTCACACCTCACCGCCACCCCCTGTCCCCTGCTCAAGCCTAGCCCTGCAGTGGACCACCGAGGAAAGCCCGCGCCTAGTGCCACTGCACCATGCCGGTGCCGCCCCTAGAGCGCGCTCTGTCCCCGCTCGCACAGACCGCCCCTTGGCCGCAGCGCGCCCCCGCCGCTCCGCCACGACCTGGAGAACACCCCAGACACCCCCGCTGGCCGCCCAACGCCTCACAGCCACCGCTCGCCGTGGACACCGCCGCCTCTGTCGCTCAGAGCGCCACCTCACCCAGACCGCATTCCACCGCCCCTACGGTCGCATTCAATGCCTAGAGCACCACCAGGGAACCGCAAATCGATCGCCACCCGCAGCCATGCCTCTACCCCGTTGTAGCCATGTCGCCATCGTTGCCTGCCCATCCCGCTCGGTCTCACCGTCGGGCCTATAAAAGGAGCCCTCCCCAGCCTCTTCTCTCTACACCATTCCACTCCCCTCACCTCTCTGAACCTCACCCACCGCTAGCCAGAGCAAGGCGAGCTCTGCCTCGTCGGAATTGGAGCCGGAGCCGCCGCCTCTAGAGGAGAAGGGCGCCGCTGATTACGACCACCCCAAGCTCCGCCGCAACCGCACCTCGCCTCGTCGTCATCTTCCAGTTCGTTTGCCCACCTCGTCGACCCCGCAGGAGCCCTAGTACGTCCCCAGCAGACCCCCACCAAGTCGCTAGGGTTCGAGCTCGCCGCCAACCTGTTTGTCGTTGACGACGACCCTCAGCCGTAGATTCCCCTTCTAATCCAACAGCCCACAGCGCGCGTACCGTTTCGCGTGTTAAGTGCCGCTGACAAGCGGGACCCCCTATCAGCTGAGCCCCGAGCCATGGAGCGCCACTGGGCCGGCCCAACTCTTTTCCCGCGCTAGCCCACCCATTCAAATCTGGATTTTTCTTTTTAGTTAAATCTAGTTTCTGTCCACTATTTTAAAATTCAATTCTGGTAGTTTGACAAATCCAAATTGTATGAAACAAATTTTGCCTGAAAGGTATTAAGATGATATATCCAAGACCGTTGGATTTAATTCAATTAGAGTTATAGATCTCTCCTAATAAAAATAAGAAGACAGAAGCTTTTGCAACTTGCAACATTTTTAGAAAATCAACCAAGTTAGCTTTTGAGTTGATTCCAACTCTCAAAAATCACATTTCATCATATCTATCTAAATATGTAATAATATTAAGGTTTACAGGCAGTGACTTTGGACTAGTACCAAAATAATGCTATATAGGCATTTCTAGTCACTTTAAATCATTAAATAATGAACTTAAACCAAAGTAATATTGATCCAACCTTTAAATCTCATTCCCACATGTTAGAATATGTGGTGAGGACATGTGTCCACATGATCCCATATTTTGGTGGTGAATATTAAATTTTAGTTAATTTTTCAATGAGTAGAAATTACTTTTCTAAAATAAAAAGAATGAAACTTTGGAATTAAACTTGTGATGCTTGTGTTGATAATAGATCATCAAATGTGTGTATTAGAATGCTATTTAGACTAGTTAAGTATTGCTTGGTGATTGTGCACTCCCTATGTATTTATAGACGATAGTACCGACCAAGCTTTCGAGGAGGAGGAGTTCTACCAAGAAGAAGAAGAAGAAGAAGAAGAAGAAGAAAACTTCAACCACTTCACCAACCAAGGCAAGCTAGCACTATCCAAGATTAACCCTTGCAAGTTGTACTTGCAAGCCACCATTAACAATGCAAGATAACCCTTGAAAGTTTAGTGTTTAACAGGCTAGGATCAACTAGATGGTTTAGCTAAGATGCCTTAGGCATGCCTTGATCACACCCCTTTGACTATTAGTACCCCAAGTTCTATTTACAAGTTTTACTCCCTTTAGTTTACACCGAGTTCTTTACTTAGTTTGAAGGTAGCATAAAAAGTATAAAACTTGACCTATTTAGAACCCTTTAGATGTCATTCTATGGCATGAGATTGAACCCATCTTTTCCACCTTAGTGAACACTCTTAACTTAGTAGTTAGAGTAGATCAAAAACTTGAGTCACTTTAGATGGGAATACTTGGTGAAAATGAATTATGAAAACCTTGGAATGATGAGTCATTCTATTGAGATGTTTTGACATGTGTTGAGAAACACAAATGGTTGATGATGATGAAAATGTTGAGGCATGAGCCTTAACCCTTTTATAAAACTGATGGTTGGATTCGGATGCGATACCATTCCAAATTTACCGTACAACCACATTACCTGAATTGGGTAAGGCTTAGCTGGAAATTTATATGCATTAGTATTAGTTCCCTCACGGGAGAGGTCTGAGCTGAGGCTACCTCTCATGATGTCCACCTATGCAGTGCCCAAGATGACTGATGGTCATGGTTGGGAGGCCATGCTCATAGGAGAGGTGCTTATACTAGGGTGTGTAAAGGGAAGGTTATGTTAGATTATCTGCATACTAAGTATGATGATTCAGGGTTATCCTTGACAGATGTATCGAATCTTGTGGTGAAAGTGTACCACCTCTGCAGAGTGTCAAACTATTCGAATAGCCACGTCCGCGGTTATGGACAGTTGGAATGGCCATACTGTTTCGTTGTCAGATGTTTTCTCAAATACTTTGAAATGAATGATGAATCTTGACTTGACCACAACAGGGTTGTGTTTATGACAATAGTTTCCCCAACTTAAGTGATTCTAGAGTTTTACCTTATCTTTCTTTGCTTGAGAACTCAGCTTAGGTTTCAACTTAACTTTATAGTTAAACATAGAGTTAGCACTTTAACTTAGAAATGTATACTTGTTAGTGGTAGTTTGCAAGTACTTAAAGAGTACTCATGGCTTTTGTCCCTGGCTATTATCATGGCCAGACTATGAAGGAGACTATCAAGATGATGGCCAACAGGACGGCTATGATAACTAGGACCATCTGCCTTCGTCAGCATTGCCTGTGCCCCTGAAGATGGACCCCACCGCTACGCTTATCTTTTAATTCCGCTGCTTGTTGTATTAAGACTGGATCATGAGATCCTTATTTGTGTAGGACCTTATGTATGGCTTGTAATGGATGATGTACTGTGATATCCAATCCGTTATGTCTCGCAAAAATGGTAATCATGGGATTGCGAGGTATGGCATAACGGGCATCTGGGATTAAAAATCCGGGTGTTGACAAGTTGGTATCAGATCCATCCTGACCATAGGAGACCCTAGTTAGAATGGACATCAAACAAAAACTTAGTTTCAAAACCAAAGTGATTATTTATGAAAAACTATCCCCTCTCTTACCCTTGTGGATTCTTTCTCAAAAATTCATGTTCCTCAAAATTCTTCCACTACTACTTAAAATTTGACACACTTGATCACTTCACTAACTTCCTCATCCTTAATTCTTGTAGATGGAGACTCAGTTCAGCAAGTTTTCCCAGTTGGGAAACAGAGGTCAGCTGATCTTCAAGAGGGATCTGGATTCACTGTCAGAGTTACTGGGACGCCCGCACCCGGAGTTTCTTGGAGCTCAACTTCCAGGACCCCCAGGAGGAGACTTACAGTGGCTAGTCACCGCGGATCTTAGAGGAAGCATTGAAGCACCAACTTCTGCAAGAATTCAGTTCTCCGTGAGAGAGAACAACTGGCTAGATGGATTAGCCAGGGCAATGCATGAAGCTCTCACACGTCTATGTGCCCTCAGCGTCAACAAGACCCAAGGAACCCGTTTTGCCCACTATGCAAGACGTGATTTCATGGGAATGCCAATGGAGATGCCGGGCCACCCCGAGTTGAGGCGTCAAGTGGAGAACCTTGACTTCTTGCTGCAAGACAGACAGTAGGAACTGGACAAAGCCAGAGAGTTAGCCAACCAGAACCGTGCCATTGCCGACCAGAAGGCCCAGACTTTCACACTGCTTGTCCAAGACCGTCAGTCTCTCTGCCGCTAGCACGCAAAGAAGGATCGCACCATCGCCCGTCTTCGCAAGAAGGTGGCCGACCTCGAGAAGACCGGCAAGGAACAGGAAGCTCAGCTTGCAGCAAAGGAAGAAGAAGATGAGGGTGAAGACATCCAGGGAGACATGGATTCTTACCTCAGCAATGATGATGACTTTCTGGCGGAGGATGTCGTGGACTTCTACACTGACGATGATGACTCCGACTTCATTGACTATGAGTAGATGCACTAGAGCACTGTCGTAGCATGAGATGTATCGATCTCACTGTATCTTAGCTTGCAGAATGGTTCTTCAAACCATCTGTTTTCCCTCTGATTGTTGTGGTGTGTGTTGTATCGTGTGCTTGCTTGTATGAATGAAAATGAAGTTAGTTGAAAAACCTGAGTCTAACTCAAAGTTTTAGATTTGAAAACCCCAAAACCAAGAACCTTAGAATTTCCCTCTTACCCCTATATCTCAATCTTCATATGACTCGTGGAAACCAAGGAGGGAGCAGCTCGTTGCAAGACCCAATGCTGCAGATCTTGCAGAATCTCATAGCAGACCGTGAAGCAAGCAGGGCAGAACGCCAAGCCAACTTAGCAACACTTCAACAGATCGCCCAGATGGCTCTCAACAACCAAGGGCATGGAAACCAGGATCACCAAGGATCCAAACTCAAAAAAATTCAGAACACCAATCCCCCAATCTTCAACCAATCTGAAAACCCATTAGATGCTGATGACTGGTTACAGACCATGGAAAACAACTTAGAAGTTGCCAGAGTTGATGAAAATGAGAAAGTTCTCTTCGCCACCCACTATCTGGCAGGAGATGCAAGAGCTTGGTGGAATAGCATCCGCAATATGAATCATGGTCAAGTGATGACATGTGAAGCATTCAAAGTCAAGTTCAGCCGCACCCACGTGCCGCAAGGTCTAGTCAACAGAATGAGAGATGAGTTCCGTGAATTGAAGAAAGGAAGAATGACTGTGGTGGAGTACCGTGACAGATTCCTGTCACTTGCCAGATATGCACCTGATGAGATCAACACGGAGACCAAGAAGAAGGACAGATTCTTGAACGGACTGCATGATGAGATGCAGACTGTCCTCGTCAACATCCGTTTCCAGGATCTCGAAGAGCTAGTCGACTCTGCCATTCAGATGGAAGGGAAGATTAACCAGGCAAACGACAACCGCAAGCGTCGTATGATGCATCAGTCTAGATCCAACAGTCACCAGAAGTACCGTCCCAACCCTTCACCAGGATATGCACCAAGAAACAACCGACCCCCAAATTCTCGCCCAAGCTACCCCAACTGTAGCGGAAGCAATGGGTAGTCCGGAGGAAACAATCACAACTCCGGTAATGCCAACAATTTCAACCGTGCCCCTCCCAAGAACCACAACAACAACAGCAGCAACACTGCACCCAGAACTGGCAGCAATGTTGTGCCTATCGTAGTCAAGGACAAGTCCCAGATCACTTGTTTCGAGTGTCGAGTGAAGGGTCACTATTCCAATGAGTGTCCCAAGAAGACTGTAGCCAATACCAATGTGAATGCCCCAGCTCAGCACCAGCGCCGTGTTCAACCAGGAAGGAGATTTGCCCCAGGGAACCCTCACAACCGCAACGGCCGTCTCTTCCACATGAATGCAGAAGAAGCTCAGGAAGCGCTAGACGTAGTGCTGGGTATGTTTTCTGTCAACTCAGTTTTAGCAAGAGTATTGTTTGATTCGGGAGCATCGCATTCATTTGTCACCGAAGAATTTGCATGCACTAGTAAGATTCGTCCAACCAACCTGAAGCATGTCATGATAGTTCAAATTCCCGGTTCAACAACCAAAGCTAGAAAAATTTGCAAAGTTGTACCTATCAGAATACATGGGATAGATTTTTATGCCAACCTAATTGTACTTGGAACCAAAGGTTTGGAAGTAGTACTAGGTATGGACTGGATGTCAAGGCATAAAGGACAGATAGACTGTGCTAAGAAAGCCATCACCATGACCAGTAGTTCTGGAGTCATAGTAGAGCATTTCTCTGAAACCTTACCCCATCAATTCAAGTGCAACCAGAGTGTAGCCTTGCCCACCATTGACCAAGTCAGAGTAGTCTGTGAATACCCCGACGTATTTCCAGGTGAATTGACAGGTATGCCCCCGGATAGGGATATTGAGTTCATTATCGAACTAATCCTCGGAACCGGACCCATAGCCCAGAGACCCTATAGCATGAACCCTCAGAGTTAGTGGAACTGAAGAAGCAGTTGGATGCTATGCTAGCCAAGGTTTTGATTCAACCAAGTGCATAGCCATGGAGATCACCAGTGTTATTCGTCGACAACAAAGATGGAGGCAACCGTCTGTGCACAGATTACAGAAAGTTGAATGATGTCACAATCAAGAACAAGTACACTTTGCCAAAGATAGAGGATCTATTTGATCAGTTGACTAGAGCCCAGGTATTCTCAAAGATTGATCTTAGGACTGGTTATCACCAACTTAAGATTCATGCAACGGATATTCCAAAGACCGCCTTTACTACTCGTTATGGTTTATACGAGTATACGGTTATGTCTTTTGGATTAACCAATGCCCCTGCTTATTTCATGAATCTCATGAATAAGATCTTTATGAATTTCCTAGATAAGTTTGTGGTTGTGTTCATCGATGACATCGTTATCTACTCCAAGTCAGAAGAAGAGCATGAGCAACATCTGAGAGTTATCCTAGAAACCCTGAGAGAGCATCAGTTATATGCCAAGTTCAGCAAGTGTGAATTTTGGTTGAAAGAAGTAGGATTCCTAGGACATATTGTGTCCGCCGGAGGAGTCTCTGTTGATCTAGCCAAGATCAAAGATGTCGAGGAATGGGAAGCCCCAACCACTCAAACCCAAGTCCGTGCATTTCTCGGATTAGCGGGATATTACCGCAAGTTCGTAGAAGGATTCTCGAGCATAGCCCGACCAATGACCCAATTGTTGAAGAAGGACAAGAAGTTTGAATGGACAGACAAATGTGAAGCCAGTTTTTCGGAGCTGAAGAAGAGATTGATATCAGCCCCAATTTTGGTCATGCCAGACATCAAGAAGCCCTTTGATGTGTATTGTGACGCATCCAAGATTGTTTTAGGATGTGTATTGATGCAAGAAGGCAAAGTCATCGCTTATCTGTCTCGACAACTGAAACAGCATGAGCAGAACTATCTGACCCATGATCTTGAGCTAGCAGCTGTGCTTCTAGCACTGAAGACATGGCGTCATTATTTGATGGGTAATCGTTGTGAGATTTACTCAGATCATAAGAGCTTGAAGTATATCTTCACTCAGAAGGAGCTGAATATGAGGCAAAGAAGATGGATAGAGTTAATCAAGGATTATGACCTTTACATTCACTATCACCCCGACAAAGCCAATGTGGTAGCGGATGCTCTTAGTAGATTGCCGTGTAGGCTTAACACCATGATCAAGGAGAAGCAACCAAGTTTGTATGAAGAGTTGGAGCAGTTCAGGACTGAATTAGTTAGCAAAGGATTCCTAGCTAGCATTGAACTTCAACCCACTTTGATTAGCCAAATCAAGGAAGCCCAGAAGGGAAATGAGAGTATCGACGGAATCAAACATCGTATCGGTACAGGAAAGGTACGTAGATTCACTGAAGATGAAGAAGGAGTACTGTGGTACAAAGGATGTATCTGTGTGCCAGCAGATTCAGAGCTGAAGGAGGTTATCATGAAAGAATCTCATGATACTCTTTATTCTGTCCACCCCGGAGGAACAAAGATGTATCAGGATTTGAAAGAGAAATTTTGGTGGCACAAGATGAAGAGAGAGATCGGAAGCTACATTGCCAAATGTGACATCTGCCAAAGAGTCAAAGCAGAGCATCAGAGACCTGCAGGACTGTTGCAGCCATTACAGATTCCGGAATGGAAGTGGGATTCCGTTGGAATGGACTTTATCACCGGTTTGCCTACTTCTAGTAGGGGAATGACTCAATCTGGGTCATAGTTGATAGACTGTCCAAGGTAGCCCACTTTATACCTTTCAAGACAACTTACCAAAGTGCAAAGTTAGCAGAGCTATATATTGCTAGGATTGTTAGTCTGCATGGAACCCCCAAGACCATCGTATCAGATCGAGGAACCTAGTTTACCTCGAGATTTTGGCAGAAAGTTCAGGAAGGATTAGGAACCAAGTTAAACTTCAGCACAGCATATCACCCGCAAACAGATGGACAGACTGAGAGAGTCAACCAGATCCTAGAGGATATGCTTAGAGCTTGTGTGTTGGAATATGGATCAAAATGGGAAGACTGCCTGCCTTTCGCAGAATTCTCATATAACAACAGTTATCAAGCTAGTTTGCAGATGGCACCATTTGAATTCCTATACGGAAGAAAGTGTCGTACCCCTTTGAATTGGTCGCAAGTATGAGAGAGTCAGATCTTCGGACCCGACATTCTCCGCGAAGCAGAAGAGAAAGTTCACAAAGTCCGTGAGCACCTCAAGACCGCCCAGTCCAGACAGAAGAGTTATGCTGACAAGAGAAGGAGAGACCTGACTTTCAATGTCGGAGATTTTGTATATCTCAAGGTTTCACCATTGAAAGGAACTCAACGCTTTAGTCTGAAAGGAAAGTTAGCCCCCAGATATATCGGACCTTTCAAGATTCTGAACCGTCGAGGAGAAGTATCGTATCAGCTGGAACTGCCTGAAGAGATGTCAGCCATCCACAATGTGTTCCATATCTCGTTACTTCGAAAATGTCTGGAAGTGCCCGAGAAGACTGAAGTTTTCAAGAACATCGATCACCGAGCTGTGGAAATCAACAAGGACCTGATCTATCGAGAAGTACCCATCCGTATCTTAGAAGAAGCTTACAGAACCACCAGGACCAGGAGTATCAAGTTTCTCAAGATTCAGTGGAGCAACCATACCGAGGGGGAAGCTACTTGGGAGCGAGAAGATTACATTAGGACAGAGTTCCTAGATCTCTTTAGTTCCTAGTTTTCTTTGTAACTCTCGAGAAAAGATTTTGTCTAAGGGGGGAAGGTTTGTAACATCCAAAACTTCAATCCAAGGTTATCAAGATCAAATCAATCAAAATTAGGGTTAACAAAAACTTTTCCAAACTTAAAATGAAAGCATTCATATATGTGTGCATTTAAAATAGGAATTGTTGTGAATTGCCATGATTGAGTGATCCAATGCTTGTAAAATGTTTCTTAGGTGATTTAAACATCATCAACATCATTCCCAAACTTTTCCTAAAGAAAATCAAATCAAAAAGAATTAAAAAGGAGGAATGGTCATTTTGGCCATTTTAATCCACTACACTACTTTGAGTGTTCCTAGCACTCATTTCTTAACAGAAACAATTCTTGATCTTTGTACCCCTTGCTAGTACACATAATGAGGTACCAAGGCCCACCTTTTGATCTGCTAAAAACATTTTGTTACTTATTTTAAATGGCATTTGAAATTTGAATCCAATGCATATGCATAGATCACCCCTATTTCAAAACCCATCTTTTTGAGCTCCACTTTCAAAACCCTTGCAACCAGAGACTACCTATCACTAGTGGAGATCACTCAAAAAATTTGAAACCAAAATTCAAAACTTTTTCTCTTTCGGCCATTTTGTCAAACACCTTGCTAGCAAGATCATTATGGCCTAACTAATACTGTTTTGGGCTGATTTTGTATAGCAATTCTATAGTGCTTTGATCATCTCTGTCCCCCTCAAGCCTGACCGGACCAACCCCAACATCTCCCCTACCTCCTAGCTGCACTGCACTGCCATGCCGAGCCACCTCTCGCCGGCCGACCGTGCACTCACCGCAGCAGCCCTCTCCCGCCTCTCTCTCCATGTCTAGGAGGTAGCTCACACCTCACCGCCACCCCCTGTCCCCTGCTCGACACCAGCCCTGCAGTGGACCACCGAGGAAAGCCCGCGCCCAGTGCCACCGCACCATGCCAGTGCCGTCCCTAGAGCGCGCTCTGTCCCCGCTCGCACAGACCGCACCTTGGCCGCAGCCCGCGCCCACCGCTCCGCCACGACCTGGAGAACACCCCAGACACCCCCGCTGGCCGCCCAATGCCTCAGAGCCACCGCTCGCCGTGGACACCGCCGCCTCTGCCGCTCAGAGCGCCACATCGCCCAGACCGCATGCCACCGCCCCTACGACCGCATTCAATTCCTAGAGCACCGCCAGGGAACCACACGTCGATCGCCACCCACAGCCATGCCTCTACCCCATCGTAGCCATGTCGCCACCGTCGCCTGCCCATCCCGCTCGATCTCACCGTCGGGCCTATAAAAGGAGCCCTCCCCAGCCTCTTCTCTCCACACCATTCCACTCCCCTCACCTCTCTGAACCTCACCCACCGCTAGCCGGAGCAAGGCGAGCTCTGCCTCGCCGGAATTGGAGCCGGAGCCGGAGCCGCCGCCTCTAGAGGAGAAGGGTGTCGCTGATTGCGACCACCCCAAGCTCTGCCGCAACCGCACCTCGCCTCGCCGTCGTCTTCCAGTTCATTTGCCCGCCTTGCCGACCCCGCTGGAGCCCTGGTACGTCCCTAGCAGACCCCCACCGAGCCGCTAGGGTTCGAGCTCGCCGCGACATGTTCGTCGTTGATGACGACCCTCAGCCGTAGATTCCCCTTCTAATCCAACGGCCCACAGCGCGTGTACCGTTTCGCGTGTTAAGTGCCGCTGACAAGTAGGACCCCCCTGTCAGCTGAGCCCCGCGCCGTAGAGCACCACTGGGCCGGCCCAAGTCTTTTCCCGCGCTAGCCATTCAAATCTGGATTTTTCTTTTTAGTTAAATCTAGTTTCTGTCCCCTATTTTAAAATTCAATTCTGGTAGTTTGACAAATCCAAATTGCATGAAACAAATTTTGCCTGAAAGGTATTAAGATGATCTATCCAAGTCCGTTGGATTTAATTCAATTAGAGTTATAGATCTCTCCTAATAAAAATAAGAAGACAGAAGGTTTTGCAACTTGCAACATTTTTAGAGAATCAACCAAGTTAGCTTTTGAGTTGATTCCAACTCCCAAAAATCACATTTCATCATATCTATCTAAATATGTAATAATATTAAGGTTTACAGGAAGTGACTTTGGACTAGTACAAAAATAATGCTATATAGGCATTTCTAGTCACTTTAAATCATTAAATAATGAACTTAAACCAAAGTAATATTGATCCAACCTTTAAATCTCATTCCCACATGTTAGAATATGTGGTGAGGACATGTCCACATGATCCCATATTTTGGTGGTGAATATTAAATTTTAGTTAATTTTTCAATGAGTAGAAATTACTTTTCTAAAATAAAAAGAATGAAACTTGTGATGCTTGTGATGATAATAGATCATAAAATGTGTGTCTTAGAATGCTATTTAGCCTAGTTAAGTATTGCTTGGTGATTGTGCACTCCCTATGTATTTATAGGCGATAGTACCGACCAAGCTTTCGAGGAGGAGGAGTTCTACCAAGAAGAAGAAGAAGAAGAAGAAGAAGAAGAAGAAGAAAACTTCAACCACTTCACCAACCAAGGCAAGCTAGCACTATCCAAGATTAACCCTTGCAAGTTGTACTTGCAAGCCACCATTAACAATGCAAGCTAACCCTTGAAAGTTTAGTGTTTAACAGGCTAGGATCAACTAGATGGTTTAGCTAAGATGCCTTAGGCATGCCTTGATCACACCCCTTTGACTATTAGTACCCCAAGTTCTATTTACAAGTTTTACTCCCTTTAGTTTACACCAAGTTCTTTAGTTAGTTTGAAGGTAGCATAAAAAGTATAAAACTTGACCTATTTAGAACCCTTTAGATGTCATTCTATGGCATGAGATTGAACACATCTTTTCCACCTTAGTGAACACTCTTAACTTGGTAGTTAGAGTAGATCAAAAACTTGAGTCACTTTAGATGGGAATACTTGGTGAAAATGAATTATGAAAACCTTGGAATGATGAGTCATTCTATTGAGATGTTTTGACATGTGTTGAGAAACACAAATGGTTGATGATGATGAAAATGTTGAGGCGTGAGCCTTAACCCTTTTATAAAACTGATGGTTGGATTCGGAGATACCATTCCAAATTTACCGCACAACCACATTACCTGAATTGGGTAAGTCTTAGCTGGAAATTTATATGCATTAGTATTAGTTCCCTCACGGGAGAGGTCTGAGCTGATGCTACCTCTCATGATGTCCACCTATGCAGTGCCCAAGATGACTGATGGTCATGGTTGGGAGGCCATGCTCATAGGAGAGGTGCTTATACTAGGGTGTGTAAAGGGAAGGTTATGTTTGATTATTTGCATACTAAGTATGATGATTCAGGGTTATCCCTGACAGATGTATCGAATCTTGTGGTGAAAGTGTACCACCTCTGCAGAGTGTCAAACTATTCGAATAGCTGCGTCCGCGGTTATGGACAGTTGGAATGGCCATACTGTTTCGTTGTCAGATGTTTTCTCAGATACTTTGAAATGAATGATGAATCTTGACTTGACCACAACAGGGTTGTGTTTATGACAATAGTTTCCCCAACTTAAGTGATTCTAGAGTTTTACCTTATCTTTCTTTGCTTGAGAACTCAGCTTAGGTTTCAACTTAACTTTATAGTTAAACATAGAGTTAGCACTTTAACTTAGAAGTGTATACTTGTTAGTGGTAGTTTGCAAGTACTTAAAGAGTACTCATGGCTTTTGTCCCTGGCTATTATCATGGCCAGACTATGAAGGAGATTATCAAGATGATGGCCAACAGGACGGCTATGATAACTAGGACCATCTGCCTTCGTCAGCATTGCCTGTGCCCCTGAAGATGGACCCCACCGCTACGCTTATCTTTTAATTCCGCTGCTTGTTGTATTAAGACTGGATCATGAGATCCTTATTTGTGTAAGACCTTATGTATGGTTTGTAATGGATGATGTACTGTGATATCCAATCCGTTATGTCTCGCAAAAATGGTAATCCTGGGATTGCGAGGTATGGCATAACGGGCATCTGGGATTAAAAATCCGGGTGTTGACACTGATGCACTGCGTCCCTTCTCTCATGGTTGTCATACCTCGGGGGAGGGGGAGGCAACATTAACTGTTGTGTGTTCGCTCCGGAGAGCAATTGTTGCCGGGGTAACTCCTGCCGAGGTTGATCATTCCGAGGTGCCTGAGCATTCCCCGAACCACTTTGTTCTATCTTTCGCATCCATTCACATTGCCTGGTAGTGTGACCCGTTGGGTTACTCGAATTTGGCGTGTGAAATTTACACGGCTGATCCAGCATTGCCTCATAAGTATACCTCGGACGGTCCTTCTTTTCTTGCCACTGTTTCTTCTGCTCAAGCGTCCAAGTTTTCTTGCCATCATTCCTTGGAGTCCACTGCTGTCCTCTAGTTTTCTGACGCCGGTTGCTTCCTGCACCAGGTTGATCTTGATTCACAGCAGCAACTTGTTGCGAACTGTACCGGTAATCCGGTCTGTCATCTCTTCTTTTACCTCGGTAATCATTTCTCCGGGATGACCCGGCCCCATCTCGCTGATAATACTCATCGCTTGACTCGTTTGACATGAGCCTAGGTTGCGTCGGATCACCCAAGGCATATGAATCAGCAATCCGGATTGTTTCTGCCAATGTGGTTGGCATATCTCTTTGCAATATTTGCCATAGCATGCTTGCATATCTACACCCTTGCGCAAACCAAGCTATGGCCTATGACTTAATCACACCCTCACATGAGTTTCGCACTGTGCACCAGCGGGTCAGGAATTCCTGGTCTGTCTCATTCGGTCTCTGCTTGCACATTGCTAGGGTCTGTGGCCTGTCGGGCCTCTGATATGTACTTGAGAAATTGCTAACGAACAACTCCTCAAAATCGATCCAACAGTTAATACTTCCAGGTGGCAAATTGTTTAGCCATACCCTTGCTAGCCCCTCTAGCATCTGGGGTACATATCTCACAGCCCATCTCAAGTTGCCTGTGGCAATTTTTATAGTAGTTGCATAGTTAATCAACCAATCCTCTGGCTTAGTGCTGCCGTCATACGTCTTAGTGCCTCTAGGTAACTGGAAGTTAGGTACCGGAGGTTCCTTCATGATCCGGGGCCCAAAACATGCTGGACCCGGAGGACCTTGACACTCAATTTTCTCCGACCTATACAGCCGATCTAGCTTTAACCTGGCTTCATCAGGAATCAAGTTCCTGCTTCCCAATCTTGACCCTATCATGTGATAGTCCGGCCTGGGATATCCAGCGTTCACCATTTCTAAATTACCATCATTGTACCTATCTTGCTCCTGTGGAGCCGCTCTCTGTTGCATACCTTGGCCGGCACTGCGCTCTTGCCGTGGTATGTTCCGCTGTTGTGGTTGCCCTGCACCTGCCGAATTACGTTGTCCGGCATTGCCGTTTACAGCATTCCCTTGACCGGCATTGCCTTGGTCGTGGTTACCTCGGCCGGCTTCACCTCGGCTTACACTTCGTCGATCCTCATTTCTCTGTACTTCTTTTCATTTCCCTGCCCTTGCCGGTTCATATGGGACTATCTGCTTATTCCTCCTGGCCGAGGTTACTACCTCTTCTCTCCTAGGAACACCATGAGGAGACGATGCAGCTCCAGCGGATTTCTCTGGGTTACCCACCGCCGAATGAACGATCTTGGAAGCCCCAGCTCTCTCCGGGTTAGCCCTGAGCAACTCCTCATTTTGCCTGTTCGCGATCCGAACCAACTCATTGACCCTATCTTGCTGTCTTTGACGGGCTTCACCCGACAGACCTTCTAACTCGGATGCAGCTGCATCTGCTGCTCGGTTCTTTGCCGGGGTACTATACTTCGGCAGCCCCACGGACAGACAGTTTTCTGACTCCTCAATCCTAGTATCACCCTCTTTGTTCATTGTAACACCCTCGAATCGGCCCTATGCAAGTTTTAGCCTTTTCCGCCAAACCCGCATAGAAACGATTCAAGGACGCCCACCAGGCACTTTCGTGCGGGTGGAAAACGAAGTACTACCATTACACAACAGTCCTCGATGGGACCCACAGAACAGATATATATATACAACAACGACTCAACGAGTCAAGAATACAGATATACAATACAAAGATCCAAATCACCTTGAAAACATTACAGCGTCCGAGTACGGACAAGATGAAAATGGGGCTAAGAGCCCTGAAAAATAACCAATGGCGTCCATAACCCTGCCCAGGCCAAGCCGGAAGGGTAACCCTGCTAACGACGTCGATCTCAAACCTGCTAAAACAAAAGGGGTGCCGACAAAGGGCAAAGGAAAAAAGAGGAGCGTCAGTACTAAGGCCAGTACACGGCGAGGCTAGAATTCGGCGGCTCTCGCCTACATAGGTATGGTGGACTGAAGCGGCAGCGGAGCAGCACTAAACAACCTATAGAGACCCAGTAAAACTAGCGGCTATTAGAGAGGGATAAGAAAGACCTATTCGAAACCACCTGATACTAACACCAAACATACCCATCCTGCTATTCCCCCTCGAGACCAAACAAGGAAGTCAAGCCGAGGAAACTCACACGGTTCGCAGTTTTATTTAATTTTTCCATGGAAGTCATCCAACTTACTAGTCATATCCGATACAAGTCAAATTATAACAACAGTTCTTTAGTTATAGTTGTCTATGATCGAGAAACTGTGCTCCAAGTCGTCCATAACCGCGGACACGGCTTTTTGAAAAGATTTAACCCTGCAAGGGGTGCACCAAAGTATCCACATGCACTTCGACCCTTTTTGCCAGATCAATTAACATACACCCATCGGTATGTCGGCGGGGCCTAAGTCATGACGTTTCCTAGACCCAAAGCAAGTACATGGGGGGCCACCCCACTAAGCTACCCGCAACGAAGTCGGCCGGCTCCGAGGCGGACCCAGGGTTTGTGCCAATGGCTGTAAACGACTGGGAACCCGAAAGTGTGACTGGGCTTGTCGATACCGCGAAAACATTCCACATTCTAAACAATACAGGTGCTCCACGCACAATCTTAAATAAAGCAGTAAAGCATGGCATAAGTACAGAATAGTAATAAAGCCCCAAACTACTTGTGGCCCCCGGTACAATACTTTGAAATCAGGTAGTAACCCGATGGGGGTGCCCACACACCCCACCTGTGGTTAGCGCGCTCGATCTCGGAACAGGTGTCAAGAACTCGGGTCCTAGGTGGACACAAGTGGGCGGTTAAAAACCAAATATTGACTATTAAACACCGGTGCCTCTGCATTATATCTATTTCCAGCATTAATTAATAAACTGTAATTAGAATCATGATCAGCTCCACCATTAAACATCTGCCAACCTCCCAACAACTGTGGAACATCGACGACGTGAAGCAACACCTGAGCAAGCAACTACGACTCGCGGGGCCAACTGTCTAACAAGCAACAGGTAATAGGAGGTGACCAAGGCAATATAACGGCTGCAGGAATATATCTGGTACGGAACACTAAAGCATCGAGACACGGATAGCAATAGATCAACAGGAGGAAATAAAGACTATAAATGCAAAATAGGTAGAAGGGGGAGAGATGCTCGCCTGGAAACATAGTCGACGGTTCATTATCCAAAGAACTTGTCGATACTCGTATCCGCTCAACGGTCTAATCCGTGAAGAAGCAAAATACTAAAAGAAACACCGGATACACTATTTAATACTACAGCAGAAGAATCGGCATGTTTATGATATGATGTATGACATGGCAAAGATGCGATGCGACTAGGCAATATTAAGCGGAACCAGGGTCCCGACAATTAATTAGAAGGTTCAAGTTATTTAAATACCCTGCAATTTCAATGTTGACTTAATAAGACAAAACATGGCATCAGTTTGCTACACAAATTTAAATGGAGTCCAATATAAGACTAGAATAGTCCGCATATGGTCTCCATAATTAATTTAGATGAATCGCCTGACAACCCCCAAACCACAATGACAATATGTATGCAAGCATGTACAATTAATTTGACAAGATAGATAACATTTTATATAAAAATAGGGTTAGACTCGGGGTCTCACAGTTGCATCAGAGAGGTGAAGAGATGGTCTCTGATTGTGGTAGAAGTAATAGCACAAGGGACAAACGCCTGGAAGAAGAAATCCTTGTCCAAATCTCTTATGAACATTTTGTCAAACGCCTGGCGAACAACATGACCATGGAAGCATTAACACAAACAAGGCCGAGCCAAGAGGAAACAACAATGGCAAACGTTGTCCACCTGGAGAACAAAACACGAGCGGATAAGATGGACTTGCACGTAGCTGCTCGGAGTAGAAGCTTCAGAGCACCGTCGACCGGGTGGTTGTATCCTGCACACCAAACGAGGGGACGAGACGGAGAAGACACTACCTGCGGGCGTCGAAGAAGGGCATGTAGCCTGGCCGGACGCGGGGGGGACAGTAGTGCTGCAAGCTGCCTGCTACTGCTGCTGTCGGCCGGCCTTGCTGCAGGCGGCGCGCGCATGGGAGCAAGAGCAAGCCCAAGGCAGGGCAGCGGGAGGATCTGGTGCTGCTGGCCCTTGGTGCCGTTAGGAGACAGGAGGCGGGGATGGCAGCCCACGGTGTCGAGGAGCTCGGCCCGAGGGCGACGGCGGCGAGCTAAGGTGGGAGGTGGCGACGGCGGAGGGCTTGAGGAGATGGACGAGAAGGCGGTCGGAGAGGCCTTGTGTCCCTGGCGGCGGGCGGCTACGGGACGGAGCAGGGGCTTCCGCGCGAGAGGAGGAGGGCATGCGAGGTCGGCGGGGCGGAGGGCCGAGGGCTCAGGCGGTCACGGTCGAGGCAGAGGACGGGCGACGCTGGCCGGAGGCGGGCGGTGGACCGAGCTCCGGCGACAGGGAGGCATCCGCGTAGGAGGAGAGCAGGCCAGGGCGGCCACGGAGTCATGGCCGGCACCGGTCGGAGGGGAACAACAAGGAGAGGAGCTCACGCAGCGACGACGCGCTCGAGAGCAAAGACGCGGTGGAATCGAGAGATGGTGGAGCGGGGGAGCGATGCGAGGTGGGTCGCGTGGTGGGACCGGGTCCGCAGCGGAGATCTCGAAGAGGGGGTTGTCGGCATGGGACGTGTGCGTGCCTCTGTGTAGCGTGTCAAGGCTAGGGCACGCGCGCTGGGGTGGGCGTGTACCGCGGGCTGCGCAGGATGTGAGAGTAGCGGCGGCTGCTGGGTAGGTGGGTTAGGGTTTGGAGGGATTTGGGTTTTCTTGGTTTTTCTTGGGGGTGGCCGGCTGGGCCTGGTTCGGCTGCCCCCTAAAAAAGATATAAAATTTTATTTGTGATTCAAAAGGCTTTTCCAAACCGTTTGTAGACAAAACGAAATATTCCGGACAAGCCCGGGTTTTATAGTTTGAATAAAAGACGGGGCGTTTGGAAAACAAAATCAGGCTTTTCGAAAATAGTTTTAGACAAAACCATGCATGATGATGACGATGCTCAAATGTAATGTGGCATGATGACCTGAGCATGCGGTCATGATGATGCAATGCACAAAAACACAGCGATTTTCTAGTAGTGGTTTTAGCGGGGCGCCACATTCATTTCACTTATGAGGTTTCTCCCCTTCACTTTTACAGCATCTACCTTATTTGCCTTCGCGTACTCACGCAGTGTCATGTTCAATGACTGTTGAGCCGCGGCTATCTTTTTCGCACCCTCTAGTATTTTTTGCCTAGTCTCCTCTAGCTCGGCCTGTGCCTAAGCCGGATCTACTACTGCTGCTACTGGGTTTGCCAAGCTATCCATCGCCTGCTGCAACACATTCTCTGGCCTTTTCAGAGGAGGACCTCTACTTTTCCTTGGTGCCTTAGGCGTTACCTCCAGATCTGGTGTTGGATCCTTGCTCGCACCAGCGCCTGGCACAGTCATCATCACCTCAGCGTGGTCCAGGGAGCGAGTGATACGCGCCCTGCGAGCCGCGCTAAGGGGTGGCTCGCCTCCTTCGACGACGTGTCGCGGGTGAACGCACGACACATCGACAGCTACGTAGATCTTGTGCGCACCGAGCTTGACGAAGAGGCCGTTGCGCAGAAAAGGACGCTTGCCGAAACAGCCAGCGTTGTTGCTGACGAAATCCAGCGCTCCAAAGCGCTGGACGAGGGCATACGTGCTTGGAATATGCCTCCTCCCAAATTATAAGCCGACCGGGTCACTTTTGCCCAGCGTCATCCATGCAGAGGCTACGTGAGCCTCTACGGCGCCAGTGTCATCCGACCTAGGCATCGTCACCTTTGTCGGCCACGCCTTGGTGGTCCTGGCCTCTGTCCGCTTTGCTCACGCTCTGCGTACAGTGGTCATCCTTTGACCAGCGAGATACCTTCTTTCTCTTACAAGCTTGATATAACCCGGATCGTACCTAGTTCATCCGGTCACACATGTACCTGCATATAAGTTAGATACATCTTACTGACATACGCCATAAGTCGATTGAGACCCAGTTAGGTGGACGTCCCCTGGTCCGAGTTACTCCGTGATTCGGCCTGCCTTGAGATGACTCGGCCAGCACTTGCTTTGACCTTGCCGTACCTCGGCTAACTTGGCCTTTATACCCCGGTGTGACCCTACCCGGGGGTATCCCCCCAACACAAGGGGGAGGAGGGACCCCTTTATATAGTAGGACGGGGGGCGCACCACCCAGGGGCCAGGCGGGGTGGGACTAATCCCCACACCCGCCGACCACCTTCGGGCAGCCGCCGGCCCTAGGTGGGCCCCACTGGGGCGGCCCACCAGCCCTAGGTCGGCTGGCCCCCACTCCCTAGGCGCCTTGCCCACTTGGGCCTCCTTTCGGGTGAGGCCCATTAGCAATATAGTGCCTTCAAAAATAAAATAAAATAAATATTTAATATTAATTATCCAATTAACATTCAAATATACATATTATATTATCTCTTCACTCCGGAACAACTTCCGGACCCCTTTCCGATCTCCATCGGATGGTACCGAAACTATTCCGGTCTCTCTCTCTCTCTATTTCTCATACGATGCCTCATCTACCCTAAGCGTCCCTACCCTTAAGCGTGACATCCTTCGGTTCGGAAACACTCCGGACATGATAGAGACCACTCTCATATCAATGATCAACAGAGGGACCTAGATGGCCATGTGACCCCCGTGCATTTCACGAATACAATCGCTCGAACCATGAGATAGTCGTTCCCCATTCCCTTTGTCACTCGATACCTAATTCATCCGAGACTTGATCTTTGGTATCTGCATACCTTAGTTCGATCTCGTTATTGATGAACTTGTTTTCTCGTTCTCATGTCATTGCATTCCGTGACCTAGTCACATGCTTGCAAGCTTCATTAATGCAATGTCACCGAGATGGCCACATGTATCTGTCCGTTACATGGACTAGACAAATCCTGGTCTTGATATGTACTCCTCTACGCATTCCTTCAGAAAACCTGAGTGGCACCTTTTGATCACCCTGTTACAAGATGATTCTTGATAACCATCTAAGCTTCTTCCAGAATGGTGATTTGCATTACCTCACAGTCAAAGGATCAGGTTGCGAGGTTCTTTGTGTTTTATCATCAATGGTGAACATTGTAACTAGATCTCATTAAGATATAACGGTCGCATGTTTGTCTATCATGTTATTCAACTAATAACATGATCTCATTGTCAGTTGGCATAAATGCCCATGATCTTGAAACACAGACCATCCTCATGACTAATGAACTAGTTCACTAGAGGTAACTAGAGACACAGTTTGTTTACATACCACACGTGTATTAACGTTTCGTATTAACACAGTTATAGCACAGTATGAAACGTATTATGAACATACAGGAGATATATCAAATAATACACTTTATTATTTGCCTCTAGGGCATAACTCCTTCAGTCTCCCACTTGCACTAGAGTATATAAAACTAGTTTACAATAGGTAGGAACCTAACACCAATGAAATCTCGGTGTTGTTCGTTCTTGTCATGTTGTAGAACTTTAGTCAAAGGATCAGCTACATTCAGTTCCGTATCTACATTGTAAATCTTGACTTCACCTTCGTCAACGTTCTGCCAGATAACGTGAAATCTAAGCTTGATGTGTTTGGCCGTGGAATGAGTTCTTAGTTCCCTTGCATTTGCAATAGCTCCCGCGTTATCACAATAGATCGTCACGGGGTCTTGCGCATTGGGAAAAACTCCCAGTTCGATGACGAAATTCCTTAGCTAGACAGCTTCATTTGCTGCATCAGCTGTAGCAATGTATTCAGACTCCATTGAAGAGTGTGCCACCACCGACTGCTTCTTGCTTTTCCAGCTTACCGCCCCACCATTCACCAAGAAAACAAATCCTGTTTGAGACTTCGAGTCATCATGATCTGAATTCTAGCTCGCATCTACGTAACCTGTTACGTTTAGAGCTTCATCATTTCCTCCATAGATCAGGAACATATCCTTTGTTCTTCTCAAATACTTTAGGATATTTTTCACGGCTGTCTAGTGATCTGGTCCTGGATTACTCTAATATATCGGCTCGTCAAACTAAGAGCCAATGCCACATCAGGTCGGGTAGTAAGCATTCAATACATGATAGATCCTATTGCTGAAGCATAGGGGATGTAAGACATCTTTTCTCTATCGTCGTCCGTTACAGGACATTGAGTCATACTCAAATTGCAATTCTTCATCATAGGTGTAAAACCCCTCTTGGTGTTTTCCATTTTGAACCTCTTCAAAATCTTATCTATGTAAGTACTCTGACTCAATGCTATTAGGTGCCTTGATCTATCTCTATAGATCTTGATTCCTAATATGTATGCAGCTTCACCTAGATCCTTCATGGAAAATTGGTTACTTAAATATGCTTTCACGCTATTCATAAGATCCACATTGTTTCCCATGAGTGATATGTCATCCACATATACTACTAAGAAAACAACCAAGCTCCCACTCGCTTTCTTGTAAACACAGAACTCTTGTTGGTTTTGGATAAATCCAAAACTCTTGATCACTTGATCAAAACGTTGGTTCCAGCTCCGAGATGCTTGCTTCAATCCATAAATGGACCGTTGAAGTTTGCATACCTTTCCAGCATCCTTAGGATTGACAAAACCTTCTGGTTGCATCATATACAACTCTTCATCAATGTGACCATTGAGGAATGCGGTCTTGACATCCATCTGCCAAATTTCATAGTCGAAATGTGCAGCAATTGCTATTAAAATCCTGACAGCTTTAAGCATTACTACGAGAGAATAAGTCTCGTCGTAATCAACTCCTTGAATTTGTCGAAAACCATTTGCGACAAGTCAAGCTTTGTGGATGGTCACATTACCATTCACATCTGTCTTTTTCTTAAAGATCCATTTATTTTCCACGCCCTTGCGGCCTTCTGGAAGATCCACCAAGGTCCAAACTTGGTTTTCATGCATGGATCCTATTTCGGATTTCGTGGCTTCTAGCCATTTCTCGGAGTCAGCACTATCCATAGCTTCTTTGTAGTTTGCAGGTTCTTCCTGGTCATCTAAGATGACAGACATTACAAGGCTATTGTACCAATCTGGAGTGGCACGAACGCTTGTAGACCTGCGAACCTCAGGAGTCTCGATGTCATTGTTTTGATCAGCGTCAATGGGCTCTTCTTCCATACTGGAGAGCGGTTTCGGAACAGCTTCCGTTGCGCTACTCGGAATACGGAGACAAGGGTCAACAATTTCATCTAACTCAATTTTCCTTCCACTCACTCCTTTTGCAAGAAATTCCTTTCTGAGAAAGGTGCCAGTTTTTGCGACAAACGTTTTGCCTTCGGCTTGGTTGTAGAAGGTATACCCAACGGTTTCCCTTGGGTATCCTACAAAGATACATTTTTCCGATTTGGGTTTGAGTTTGTCAGGCTGCAGTTTCTTAACGTAAGCCTCACAACCCCAAACTTTCAAAAATGACAACAATGGCTTCTTGCCATGCCATATCTCATATGGGGTTATCTCCACGGATTTGGATGGTGCTCGGTTTAAAATAAAAGCGGCGGTTTCTAACGCGTATCCCCAAAAAGACACAGACAAATCAGTTAAAGACATCATGGACCGTACGCTATCCAATAGGGTTCGGTTACGATGTTCCGACACACCATTATGCTGTGGTGTTCCGGCTAGCGTAAGATGTGGGATAATCCCACAGTCCTTCAAGTGCATGTTAAACTCATAACTCAAATACTCACCTCCTCGATCTGATCGAAGGTGCTTGATTTTCTTGTTAAGTTGATTCTCTACCTCTTTCTGAAATTCCTTGAACTTTTCAAAGGTTTCAGACTTGTGCTACATTAAGTAGATATATCCATATCTGCTTAAGTCATCAGTAAAGGTAACAAAGTAACGATAACCATTGCAGGTTGAGACACTCATTGGTCCACATACATCTGTATGTATGATCCCAAGTAGGTCTACGGCTCTCTCCATTATACCGGAGAATGGTGTCCTGGTCATCTTGCCCATGAGACATGGCTCACATGTATCAAGGGATTCAAAATCCAGTGATCCAAGAAGCCCTTCTTAATGAAGCTTCTTCATGCACTTTACGCCAATATGACCAAGACAGCAATGCCATATGTACATGGAATTATTGTCATTGTGCTTACAACGTTTAGCATCAACACTATGGATGTGTGTATCACAATCAAGATCAAGTAAGAATAAACCATCACGTACAGGTGCATGAACATAGAAAACATCATTCATGTAAATTGAACAACCATTTGTTCCTGATTTAAACGAATAATGGTCTTGCAACAAGCAAGACCCACTCACAATATTCATACTCAGTGCGGGTACATAATAGCATTTATTCAAAACCAACAATAATATCGATGGTGGACATAGATGCAGGGTGCCGACAACCATCACTTTGACTTTCGAACCATTGCCGACGCGCATCGTCACCTCGTCCTTCCTCAGGTGCCTCCTACTCTGCAGATCCTGCTGAGAGTTACAAATATGAGCAACAGATCCGGTATCAAATACCCAGGTGTTACTCCTGGCGCTTGTAAGGAATACATCAATAACATGTATATCATATATACCTTTGTCTGGAATGGCTATCTTGCCAGCTCGCTTGTCTTCAAGGTACTTGGGGTAGTTGCGTTTCCAATGCCCATCCCCTTTGCAGTAGAAGCACGAAGTGCCAGGCTTAGGGCCAGGCTTGGCAGCCTTTGAAGTGCTGGGAACAAACTTGCCATCCCTCTTAGGCTTCTTACCCTTACCTTTTCCCTTTTGCCCTGGTTTCTTAAAGTTGGTGGTCTTGTTGACCATCAGCATCGTGTGTTCCTTCTTGATTTCAACCTCAGCAGTTTTGAGCATGGCGAACACCACAGCAAGGGTCTTAGTCATCCCTTGCATGTTGTAGTTCATCACAAAACCCTTATAGCTAGGGGGCAGCGAATGCAACACCCTATCTATAGCGAGTTCCTCCGAGATTTTGCAATCCAGGGCGTTTAAGCGTTTAACGTAGCCAGACATTTTGACCACGTGCTCACTAATATTGCTGTGCTCTTCCATTTTAGCAGAGAAGAAGAGCTCGGAAGCATCATACCTCTCTGCACGAGCCTGTGGAGCAAAGATAGCCTTGAGATCCTCAATGATCTTAAAAGCATTCATCTTCTCAAAACGCTTTTGAAGCTCCGGCTCCATGGCATAGAGCATTCCACTCTGGATGAGGGAGAAATCATCCGCCTTGGACTGCCAGACATTCTTTTCGTCCTCAGAGGCGGAATCTGCAGGCTTAGCCGGAAGCTCAGCCTCGATGACATAAGTCAACTTGTAGGGGACTAGGAGAATCCTAAGATTGCGGAACCATGCGGTGAAGTTGGTTCCATCAGTTTTCAGCTTGTCCTTCTCGAGAAAAGTGCTAAGGTTGAAGGTGGGTGGGCGAGACATCTACAAAGGATTTGCAAAGTGTTTAGACTATGTTCATAATATTGAGTTCAAGTTTTAACTAAAAGAACTCCCACTTAAACGAACATCCCTTTACTTGTTCAGTGATCACATGATCCCTATCCTCTGCGCCTCCCCCGATTGTCACGGCCATCAGTGCAGTATCAAAGGTGGACATTCCCAAATGTCGATCACATCAACCATGTGATTCATGCTCGACCTTTCGGTCTCTTGTATTCCGAGGCCACGCTTCTCTAGCGTGATAGGCTCGCCAGTCCTAACTCGTGTGTATTCGCAGTGCAACATGGCTTACACCCACTGTATGTGAACGTAGATATGTTTGACACCCAGGCCTGTAACCTTGGATCGCCTCATACCGAAGAACTTTCTTGGTGGTGCACACACAAGGGGAATACAATAACTGGAATACTATGAGGGATTATCTTATTATGCTACCGTCTAGTAAGTATACTAGCACAATAAGAAATAATTCTAAAGTGAAGTGCTATGACATGGTTATAGCTCTATGATTATCATCAACAGCTTCAATGAAGTTTCACAAACTTGTCATTGCCATGTTATAATACTTGCCCCTATGCAATAATAAAGATAGACACTTCTATATTAACTATTGCATGTTTTACGCGGCTTTAGGGCTTTCACAGTAGAACCCTTTCCCACCTACGAACGTTGATCCACAACATGGATTCAATGATTGCCGTTCTTCTTCCCTTTTCAGGGCCCTCCAGTGTCAATGCCATATCAACTACTGTAGAGAGACAGACACCCCCCTAAGCCACTTTGATATGTGGACCAGTCTCGTGAATCACCACGTGAGGTCGGTTGGGGGCCGCTTCATCAAACAATGCCACGATATGAACAATAACACTAAAGAGGGTAGCAACTAGAGAATCAATGCCCACATATTGCTATGTGTTCTATCCGTACGACATGTCTACCCACAGACCCGCTCTGATACCACTGAAGGGTTCCGTAGCAGAAAACAAAAAAATTCTATCTACTCGAACACTAATACTAGGATCTATACTATGTAGACATAAGTAACGAAGAAGGAATACAATATTCATACCTATGCAGAAAGAGGCACACCTTACGCAGGAAGGCGTATATTGATGAAGACGAGCAGCACCCCAAGTGTGGTGCCTCTGAAGTTCATCACACGTCCGGTGTAGGGGATGTCAACCGGTCTCCGATCCAGCCGAGCAGCGGAAGAAGTAGATGCCGGATCGCCGATCACACAATGGTAGTGTGAAGGTGGAGAACTCAACTACGAGGTCCTCCCCAATATTACGGGGAACTCCTTAGCAGATGAGAGAGAGAATGAGAGGAATGGGTGTGTTCCAAGGGGAGGGGGGCGCACCACCCAGGGGTCAAGCGGGGTGGGACTAATCCCCACACCCGCCGGCCACCTTGGGGCAGCCGCCGGCCCTAGGTGGGTCCCACTGGGGCGGCCCACCAGCCCTAGGCCGGCTGGCCCCCACTCCCTAGGCGCCTTGCCCACTTGGGCCTCCCTTCGGGTGAGGCCCATTAGCAATATAGTGCCTTCAAAAATAAAATAAAATATATATTAATATTAATTCTCCAATTAACATTCAAATATACATATTATATTATCTCTTCACTCCGGAACAACTTCCGGACCCCTTTCTGATCTCCATCAGATGTTACCGAAACTATTCTGGTCTCTATCTCTCTATTTCTCATACGATGCCTCATCTACCCTAAGTGTCCCTACCCTTAAGCGTGACATCCTTCGGTTCGGAAACACTCCGAAATGATAGAGAGCACTCTCATATCAATGATCAACAGAGGGACCTAGATGGCCATGTGACCCCCGTGCGTTTCACGAATACAATCGCTCGAACCGTGAGATAGTCGTTCCCCATTCCCTTTGTCACTCGATACATAATTCATCCGAGACTTGATCTTTGGTATCTGCATACCTTAGTTCGATCTCGTTATTGATGAACTTGTTTTCTCGTTCTCATGTCATTGCATTCCGTGACCTAGTCACATGCTTGCAAGCTTCATTAATGCAATGTCACCGAGATGGCCACATGTATCTGTCCGTTACATGGACTAGAAAAATCCTGGTCTTGATATGTACTCCTCTACGCATTCCTTCAGAAAACCTGAGTGGCACCTTTTGATCACCCTGTTACAAGATGATTCTTGATAACCATCTAAGCTTCTTCTAGAATGGTGATTTGCATTACCTCACAGTCAAAGGATCAGGTTGCAAGGTTCTTTGTGTTTTATCATCAATGGTGAACATTGTAACTAGATCTCATTAAGATATAACGGTCGGATGTTTGTCTATCATGTTATTCAACTAATAACATGATCTTATTGTCAGTTGGCATAAATGCCCATGATCTTGAAACACAGACCATCCTCATGACTACTGAACTAGTTCACTAGAGGTAACTAGAGACACGGTTTGTTTACATACCACACGTGTATTAACGTTTTGTATTAACACAGTTATAGCACAGTATGAAACGTATTATGAACATACAGGAGATATATCAAATAATACACTTTATTATTTGCCTCTAGGGCATAACTCCTTCAGGGACGCATAGGGATTGATACGACACCGCATGAGAAATGAGAGAGAGAAATCGGAATAGTTCTGTATAACACCCAATGTTGATCGAAGGGGTCCGGAAGGAGTTCAGGAGTGAAGGAATATAATAATATATGTTTTTTATATTAATTGGTTGAATTAATATTAAAATATATATTTTTATTTTATTTTATAGGCAACCCTTTTGCTAATGGGCCTCACCCAGAGGGGAGGCCCAAAGGGGCAAGGCGCCTAGGGAGGAGGGCCAGCTGGCCAGGCCCTAGTGGGCTCCCATGTGAGGCCCACCTAGGTCGGTGGCTCCCCCTTGGTGGCCGGCAGCTGTGGGAATAGTCCCATACCGCCTGCCCCTTGGGTGGTGCCCCTCCCCTCCCACTATATATAGGGGTCATCCCCTCCCCTTAGAAACCATCTCATTCTCTCTTCTCTCTCTATCATTTCCTTTGAGGGTTTCTCCGTAATATTGGAGAGGACCTCGGGGGTTTTGAGATCTCCACCTTCACACTACCCTCGTGTGATCTTTGATCCTCCATCTTTGTTCTTCCGCTGCTTGGCTGGATCGAAGACCGGGAGATGTCGCCTATACCGAACATGTGTAGAAATTCGGAGGCCCCACACTTGGGGTGCTTGGAGCTATTTGTCTTCATCAACATACGCCTTCTTGTGTAAGCCGTTCCTCGGTCTTCAAGAGTATGAATGTCGTCTTCCTTTTCCGTTACTTGTGTCTACATAGTATAGATCCTGGTATTAGTGTTCGCGTAATTAGATTTTTTTTGGTTTCTACTCCGGAACCCTACACAGCAGGCGCGGGGTGTCGGCATCTACGCACGGCGAGGACGAAGGCGCCGCGGGGGGCGCTCGCCACGGTCCTCACGCCGGAGCCGAGGGTGAAGATGGAGGCCCCGGTCGGCGTGGACACGTATGCGAGGGCGTCGCCCTCAATCTCGACAACCGCTGGGGTCGGAGATGGAAGGCGCGGACATCGACGAGTGCGGCGCTGGTGGAGCCGAACTCGAAGACCGACGTGGGCGACTGCCCAACCGCGTCCACGCCGGCGGTGGAGCCGTACCCGTGCAAGGGGCAGATAACCCAGCCATGCTCCGAGCACCAGAACGCCGACAGCAGCGCTGCCGGAGCCGAGTCAGTGTTCTCGTCAGCCCTAGGCAAAGGCAGGGCAGGACCGTTGACGAGCCATTCCGAGACTGTCGGCGTTTGCGGAGCGGCGAGCATCAGCAGAGGCGCAACGCCTGTCGCCGGACCGGTAGCGTTGCGGATGCGGAGGCCACGAAAACGGCGCATGCCGTGGTGGCACGCCCGGTATCTGCCGACGCCATGGTGGAGGCCGATGAACATTTATATACAATATCAAGGGGCCCATAATAGGGATGAGTCGGTTTCTACGGCGGTTTGACGAGGGACACGCCCGTTCGGAGAGAGGCGACGGTTCCAGAGTAGGCGGAAGCATGTGCGGTTAAGTGGAGATTTAACTCCTAATTTTTATTTTTTTTTACGAAATTCCACCGATCTATTAATAATTAACTATCGCTAGTTATTAACACAATTAACCCTTGGATTGAATGTTGTGTGGGAGTGTAGATGAACACTGAACAAATTTGAAGCCAGAAGTACACTTTTTGAGGACAGAGGGAGTATGGCTTCCGAGCAGTGAGCTCTTTATTCTGAAAAAAAATAATCAAAACTCCTATTTAGAAGTTCGAAAAAAATCTGATTATTTTTACACATACAAGCTGATGATATTTTGTGAAAGTGTTGGGTCTTTTGTATTTTGGGCTACAAAAAAGACACAAAAATTGGCTCTAAGCAGGCATTAAAAATAATACTCCCTTGGATCCAAATTTATTGACTTGGTTTTGTCCAGATTTAGATGTATCAAACTAAAATATATAGATACATCCGAATCTAGAAAAATCCGAGTCGACTAATTTGGATCGGAGGAAGTAATTTCTTCTCTTCATATTTTTCGTTTTCTAGTAAATTACAAATGAAAGCAAAATACAGTGAAATTTCTTATGCACATTAGACATCCATATGTAGATGTGTGATTTTTTTTAATCTTCTGAATTCAAAATATGAAGTTTTTGAAATTCAAAACCAAGCTACATGGAACTTAGGCTCAATTTGAAGTTTTCATGGACATGCTTCCTTACAATAACTTAGTATAATGTAACCGAATATGTAAAAATGGATTTTGGTTGAAAAACAAAAATTATATTGGTAGAAGATCATGTACACGTCAAATTCATAGACGATTCTTATGGTTTAACCAAAAGCAATTGATAAGCACTTATCGGAGTCATTATTTAGTTGGAACAGTGGGTTATAACATCAGAGCACTAAAATATTGTGTGCATGATTCGATAGAAAACACACCAAATGCCCTGTTCAGACGCAAATTGACATATGAATTGAAAGTTATACACAAATAATAATGGTACTCTGTATTACTTTGTGCGAAATACAGCGTGGACAAACTAACACAGCACACAGCTTAGTGCACCACACCATGATGGCTTTGATCATAGAAGGTTGTCATGCTCCACTTGAGCAGCCGACAGCATAAGTCATATCAAGGGATAGCGTTTTTCGAGCTAATTTCCTCGAAGTTAAGCTCAGTTATAAACAGCCTTCTTGCACCGTGTCGCACATTCCTAAGAAAAACTGCAGAATTCTTCTGTGGGTACTAAATAGAACTCAAGCAACACAGCAAATGAAACTGCATAATCTGTCCTTCCTCTTGCCCAAATTATGGAGTCGGGTTTATCTAGATTGGGATATATCTAGTCATGTTTTAGTGCTAGATACATCCGAATCAAACAAATCCGAGTCACTAGTGCTAGATACATCCGAATCAAACAAATCCGAGTCACTAATTTGGATCGGAAGGAGTACCTCAAAACAGCATATAGTTGCCAGTCGAATGGAAGTTCAAATAATATCAGACGTCAGGGAACCATAGATCAATAACACTCCCTCCGTCCCAAAATAAGTGACTTGTCACTGTCTATATTTGAATGTACTACACGTTTTAGTATATAGATCAATAACACTCCCTCCGTCCCAAAATAAGTGACTTGTCACTGTCTATATTTGAATGTACTACACGTTTTAGTATATAGATAGATATGAATATACATCAAGTCACTTATTTTAGAACGGAGAGAGTACATTTTGTGAATCAGGCTGAGAAGCACCGACTGAGTCGTCATCCACCACGATGTAGAGCATACAACACTAGTGCTGGAACAAGGGAGCGTTTTTTTTTTGGAATTTAACCAAACAACAAAAGTATCAAAGATGCTGCCTCCTAGCGAAACAACAACCAGGGGTGTATTCCTAGGGACTCCAACACTAATCAGCGGCGTGCAAAATTTACATGATTTCCAATGATTTCCAAGAATACAATTGAACAGATTACAGATACTATTTCTCAGAGATTGCCTGCCCTGCAGCTATTCATATTCTACTGCTAAAACATAGCAGGCACAGGACACACACAGGAACGAGTTAAGAATATACGCAGAGAAAGGGATTTCATGCCTGGGTCAAAAACACAGTGGAGGCAAGGAACAAGATGCAACGAGGACAGGAAGTAATCTCTACCTCTTGCTTCTGATGCTTAACCAGGCGAAGCAGCTTAGTCACCACTCACCTCGCTGTCCTCTGCAGCTCCTCTTCCTTCTGCTGCTGCTTTCCTCCCTAGTCCTTCACAACACCCTCTATCGGCAGATTCTCCTGTCGCAATGCACCTATCACACTCAAGTACCACGTAGAGGAAATCACCAACTGCTATGCCATGGATGGAAGCAATAGGAGGTGAAAAGCGATACTGAGTGGGACACAGAGAGGGAAACCAAGGCCGGTCCTGCTCCATTCTTCTCCCACGACTCGTCTGTTTACACAAGTATGCTGCTGTTTTATCCCTTCCAACAGCAATACTACTCCCATGGCAACTTCCTTCCTACTCAACCTTTACCAACTAGCTTGTCCAAGTCAAAGATTAGACAACATCACAGTTAAAGTCACCTAGACCTATGATCAGTACTCCTATTTACGAACAAGACCACACACCAACACCGCAGAAATCATTTGGCAGAGCACACATCTGGGAATGCAATAGCCTATTTTCTAAATTAAAACATCGATACTTTTCAAGAACGACTACATGTTTTCCTTAACCAACTTCAATCTCGCAATAATGGCAAACTGGGCCAAAATAAACAAATAATTTATTCAACTTCTGTTAAAAAACAGCTCTGCATGACAGTAAAATCAGGAGTGACTAAAATGGTCTTTTTAAGCAGAACACAAATTTGGTTTCCAGAAGGAAAAAGTAATGAAACAGAAGTATCACATAAAAAATAGTAATGTAGTAAAAATTCCACGGTACTCTAAATCCACAGGAAGTCTTTTACAATAGGGTCACAAACTCTGTAAATTTAGATAGTTGTACAAAGCTTTGTTCAATTTTGAAAACATACGATTGAAGAAATCAAAGTTCCTTTAAAAACTTTGACCGCTAGAGTAACTGAGTTGCCAGAAGCAGCCTAAAACAGCATGTTTATAAGTGCAACACGGGAACACGTAGAATCATCTGGCCACAGTAAAATAGTTATAAGCATCCTGTCAAATAGCAATATGGGTAAAGATAAGTGAAATAGTTCTCCCAAAAAAACATTATTTGCATATAAAAAAGCAAAACAAAACTATAACTGCTAAATAAATGCATAACTTGCAATTTGGGGTTTGTAGTAGTTAAAACAAGTAGCATCGTTTTTGTAACAGAAGCACTAATATGTTACAATGCATGTGAAACAATCCTAAAAGCATAAATGACAAGAAAAAAATGATAAGGCTTGTCAAAAGTTCTTCGCTTGCAATTTGAAAACGTTTGAAACCTACCAAGGATACTACAAGACCACTACTTTTTGACAAATTCACAGATATTAACAAGGCAACAAAACAGAATAAAGCATCACTGAACTAAAACGGAGCTCATATAATCAAAACCTTCACCTATAGCCGCAAGACTATCTACATTTACCTCCTACTGTTTAAACTAAACTTTATGACTCAAATCTCAACAACGATCAATCATTCAATCTTTGCAAGGCTAGCTCTAATGTAGCAAACGTAATAAAGTTACAGGAGGTCAATTGCTAAACTACAAAAAAAATAAGAAGTACTGATTCCTTATACTTGACAGCTGGCCTATCGTTTCAAACAGCTAATAGAAGGCACTAACTTATATTTTGTAGTTCGGGTTGCCTTATTGTACCGTAGTAAAACAACAAATTAGATTACATGCATGCAGGCACATTTTAGATTTCATAAAAAATGCACAACATTAGAACTTAAACTACCATATTCTGTGTCTAATATGGTAAAAAGAGATAAAAGAAGAGAACTGCAAAGACTAATATCTGAGTAAGTGCAAAGCTAATTTCTGCAGAAAAACAAACAGCAAAACAGAACTGAATGTAGCTTCTACAGTTAGGACACATCCACCAATCAAATCTTACCTAATGACCCATGTAATTTCTTCCAGGACCTCCCGGTGGACCACCATACCCACCACCACCCCCATAGCCGCCCATATAACCACCTGGCATACCAGGCACACCACCGCTACCAAGAGCTCCAGAAGACCCTGAATTTGGCACCCCTGAACCATTCGGACCAACTCCAAGGATATTGTTCAGACCCAACCCTGTGCCTTGGTTGGCTAGGAAAGCTGTCAAGGCCTGCCCCAGTACGGGATTCATTCCTGGACCACCATGTACACCCCCAGGCAGTGAAGCCAAGCTCGCTGGAGATGACATCCCATAACCGGCACCAACACTACCAGGCAAAGAATGGCTACTAGCACCATAACCAGCAGCGCCCTTCCTCCCACTCGTACTGGCAGCACCATATCCTCCGCCTTTGTTGGGTTTCGGTCCATCAATTGCCTTCTGGCAGTGCAGCATAACGCCCTCAAACGACTTATGCGGCTCCTGCAGCGCCTTCCTGGCGCTATCAATGGTCTTGTAGACAAACAGAGCGAAACCCTTGGGCTTCCCGGTTGCCTTGTCAAGCCCAAGTGGACCCTCCTCAATCTCACCATACTTCGAAAAGAACTGCATCAGTTTCTGTGGGTCGATATCTGCACCGACATTGCTGACAAAAATCTTCCGCTGTGTGTACTCAGACACTGGCGGAAGTATCAACGCCGGCGGAGCAGGAGCTGGCGATGTAGCGAGCATAGGGTTGGTGGCCGCACCGCCAGATGGAACAGGGCCCACGGAAGCGAGCTGGCAGGAGGTGGTGCGGTTACCGATTTTCTTCTGGGGCTCCAGCAGGGCTGCGCGGGCGCCGGAACGGCGGCGGAAGAGGATGAACCCGTAGCCCTTGCACTTGCCCGTGCTACGGTCGGAGACGAGCTTGAGGTCCTCGATCTCGCCGTAGGAGCTGAACGCCTCCTTGAGGGTGTCCACGGTGGTGTCCCAGCCGAGGCCGTGGACGAAGATCTTCCTCTGGGCCGGATCCGCATCGGCCGCCACGCGGACGGCCGCGAGCACGTCGCCGTGGCCGACGGCGGCGTCACGGAGAAGCTCAACGAGCTGCTCCTTGGGGAACGCCTCCAACAGCGCCTGGATCGAGGCGGGATCGCTCTCGCCCTCCTCTGCCTGCTGCTGCTGCTGCTGCTGCTGCTGCTCCACCTCCACCTCCTCCTCCTCCTCCTCCTCCTCTTCCACCTCCACCTCCTCCCACTCGTCCTCCTCGTCCCCCAGCTCCTGGGGAGGCTTCTCCTCCGCGGCCGCAGGGGTTGACCCGCTTATCTGGGTCACGGTTTGGGAGGAAGGGGCGTAGAACTCGGCTAGGGTTTCGGGCTGAGGGGTGGGGGTGGGGGCCGCCGGCTCGGCGATCTTAGCAGCAGCCTTAGCGGCGGCGGCGGCCTTAGCGGTGGCGGTGGGTTTCGACTCGAGCTTTCGCTTCTTGCCCATGGCGACGGCGAGGTGGGGGGAGATTGGAGGCGAAATCGGGCTAGGGTTTCGACGATTTGGAAAGGGAAACGGAGGGGGGGTGGCTGGGCGACAAAAGGCAAGGGTTCGTATATCGTATCGCCACGCGGTCGGGTGGCTGGCTACACTACACGGCACCGGATAATGGAATTGGAGAGAGGGACCGGAAGGCCGGAAGAAGCTAGCTGGGCTGTCTACCGAGTTGGGCCGCTCAGGAAGATGTGCCCACGCGGGGTCGCGAGGCTGGCGCTGGGCAAGGGTGCACGGCGGAGGGCAACAGACTCGACCTTCATAGCATGTACAATGCGGTCAGAACGGTGCTTAGAAAAATAAACTGGTTTTTTTATATCGATATTTATTTATACTAGGTAGATGTCTAAATAGACACTCCTCTAAGCATCTTCTATTATACATGCTCTTAGTTCCACATCGGCATGACGGGAGTTATACCTAGTTTAAATTATTTTGAGATTTTATATGAGCGTTCCAGTCCTTTTGTCATCGCAGGGCGTGGCTTGCAAATGGGTCCTTCTTGCATGTTTCATGCCTTCTTTAGCCACAGCATTTCTTACATGTACTAGAGCCAGATCTTCATTCTGTTACAGATAGGTCCCTACTATAATGTAACCCTTAATTTTGCTTACAACCTGACAAAGCTTCACTTACTAACTCGTCTTCCAGATTTTCTTTCTAAGATTTCATTGCACATATAGTTCTGGATGAGAAGGATGCTGTGATGGTTACTCAAATGTTTCTCAATAAGAGCAATTCACTTATTCTCGTAGGAACAATACAAATCGATTGTGAGGAGCATACGGTGCCTTGTAATCCTATCCTACATATCAGATACATCGAACCTCAATTAATTTGGATCGGAGGGAGTACTATATAAGCCATGCTTGGAACATTCGTCAGTTACTGGCAGACCCATTAGCTGTAGTAACCTGATGCGCGTTCAGACCTCACCTCTTTTTCGCCAACGCAAAATAGCACTTGGGAGATAATTTGAAGTGTGGAAAAGAGCGCCAGAAGATGATACTGTAACTGAAACAATTGCATAGAAGAACAAACAATTTTGGTGCTAGAAGACCAGTCTTGCTAAGCTACATGAATCTTAGACAGGATTACATGTTCAGTCTCGTTCAAAACGTCTTTTCTGAGACAAGTTCCTGTAACATGTCCGCTGGGACTCGTTTCTCTATCAGAAGGTTGTCATCTGTCTGGCTTCACTAATCGTAGTCAGCGGCACCAAAAAACACGTAATCTGGGTCAGCGGATGAACCCAGCATAGGAATGTACTCCGATCCTCTCACGTGAACACCAAAGCAAGCTGAAACATAAACGTGCACACCGTTAAAGATTGACAAACAAGTAGCAACAGATTTATCTCAAACAATGCAAGTAGGCAAAAAGATAATTGCATCTGTCGCATATGAATTCAATATTAACGAACTGGAATAAGAAGATGATACCACAGATGCAGATCTAAGTATTCATTACAGATGCAGATCTAAGTATTCATTCATCTGAGAATGTTTTAAACTAGGGTTAATTGGATTTATGCTAGTACTACAAATTTCATGAGTTGGAAAAATGCTATTACAAAAACCAAAGTTGGAAAAATGCCATTGCAATTTTCTCATACCATTTTGTCCAATATCAGGCCATATTGTACCCTATACATACCTTTATATACAGCACTACGTACCTTTATACGTTTAACACGTGCACGCCCTGTCAATACCCAATTTTCCACCCACGACCTGTCTGCTAAGCCTCAAACCAGTTCGTCACTGGCCCGATTCGCAATAAACCTACCAGCGAGGCCACCGGCGGAAACTGCAGAAGGGTCTGCGCTTTGGCTGGCTGGAGGCGGGCGCCGCGTGTGCTGGCTGGAGCTATTCAACGCCACACCGCTGGAACTTCCACCCTGGAAGAGGGTGCCACTAATGGAGCTGCTGGAGGAGTGTTTCTGTTCGATTCGGACGCCCCGCGCGAGGAACTCCACCGCGGACCAGTCCCCGGCGACGACCAGAAGTAGGTCTTGCGGCGCAACAGCCTCATCCCCATCCCGCGCGCCTCCTGCCTCAAGAGTACCACCGTCTGCAGTTTGCACTACCCGCTCGGTGAACCACAGGAGGTGCCCGCGGCATGGCTGCAGCCGCACCCGTCGGTGCTGGAGAATAGCGCGGCGGCTGGAGGCCCTCAAGCGCCGGCATGGAGTTGACTATCCAAGTTGCCGTATAAAGATGTGTATTGTTGTGTGAGGTAGTATACTGTTCGTATGATAGCCTAGTATTGGATAAAATGGCATAGATAGAGGTATGAGAAAGTTCTAGTGGCATTTTTCCAAGTTTGATTTTTGTAATGGCATTTCTCCAATCTGTGAAGTGTTATAGTGGCACAGATCCAATTAACCCTTTAAACTAATACAACACATGGCAGGTTACATAAAGAAGTGGAGGAGAATAATAGCAAATAGGGAGTGCAACATGCTTTACAAATAGAAATACAGAGTGATTAGCAAAGACAAACGAAAAGTGGCAGAAAGATAGAGATTTTCGAAAATTGATTAACAGAGACAACGGGCTTAGGCACTTCTACATTTTTGAAAATTCTAGAATACTTCAGAGATTTTGCATCATCTTAAAACTGTGCACAGGAAAAAAATATGTAAAAATATGATGAAAATGTTCATGTAAAAAAGACAGGTAATTCCATTAACTCTTTGCATGACGTAGGTACTCGAGTTATAACACGATGCACATCTTTGCATTTTTTGAACGTCTTTAAAGATGCACAGGTAGTTAAAGCCTAAGCTCAAGCACCCACTCTTCCATCTACAGTATCTACTCTCCATTATTTTGTTTAAAATGTGAAATATTATAAGTTCAAAAAAAAAATTCACACAAGATTTATCTAGAGGTACTGCAATAAATCATGAGCTCACGTCATACACAATCAAGGTCACACCAAATGATTCTAGTTGACTAGCACTAGCACAATTAAGGTCACATGAATCAAGTTCACATGTGAACTTAAATAACATAAGACTACGAAACCAACCCTACTTCAAGTTGGGGAATCCTTAATTTATAATAGAAAAACATCATCAATCATGCCAGTTTGATCATTGAGAAACTTCAACATGATCATGATGATTCTTGTCGAATAGAACAAATCGATTTAAGGGTGAATATCCAGTGTCAAACACAAATAGAAGTACGGAACACATCATCAAACAAAAAAATTGTGATATAAGAAAGAAAATCATGGTTACATAACTGTAATACAATGTCTAATGCAATGACAGCATCATTAGTCTCACAGACAATGCAATGGCAGCGGTTGCTAACTTAACAGAGGACATCACATTTTCAGTCGAGAAGAACCTTCTTCTCAGACATGCCATTCTAGCAACTATACACAAATTTCCCTTTCCCTTAGCATCTATCAGTGGTAGGAATTAAGATTAGTATGATGGTCTAGGAACTAAGATGTGATAGATGTCAAAGAGGGTTTATTATGTTGTTCGTGTTCTTTGCCATGGCAGGACATATATATGACACATACAATATTCATCATGTTGGTATTTTTAATGGACATCATGCCTAGTCTATATGCTGTGCAAGTGTAATTCACTGCTTCTGCCGATTAAATTCATCATTACAGTGCATAATCATATTTCCTTGCATTTGATCACATGGAAGTTGTGCACACAGATGTCAGTCAGTGCGTCCAAACCTTGTATCAATATCTTATCTTTTTTCTTGTCTGTGGTTATTTGGTTAATCAAGTTGTTAGTGCTGGTACTATGTAAAGCACACCCCAGATTGATTACAGGCAAGCAAAGGAAAATAACAAAGAAGAGGTGTTTGCTTTGGTTTTAATGATGGTGACTGTATCACTCAATCCTAGCTCTGGGCCTAACAACTTGTTTGGTCTGCAGAAGAGAATTGGTTTGCTCGCCACCACTGCATCCCTCATAAGCACGAGACTAGTCTAAAATGAGGGATGGAATCATTCCGCCAATACTGATGGTATTATCGAAAGATCAACCATACAGGATGAGGTGATTCTTCAAACCAACATTTGTAGTTCTTGCTGTGATCTTCCCTCTTTGGCTCATTATTCTAGTACCCCCCCCCCCCCCCCCCCCCCCCCCCCCCCCCCGTGTCCCAATATGTGCCTCTGTCATAAGCGTCCGCTGTCTCCCCAACAGAGGTTTACACCCGCATTTTAGTTAGCATACATTACACAAGTGAAGAATCATCGGTAAGTTTAACAGTACTGTGAATGAAAGAAGTGATACCATTCTCAATTTTCACTACACTTTGAAGCATAACCTCCATTTTCTTCTTCATCTCATTATTATCATCCATCAGTGGCACCAGAAGGGTCAGCTCCCTATAAATGTCACGTACAAATGAACATATATCTTTAGCATATTCAACTTCCCCATCAGATATACGGCCGATTGCAAGCCTCATTAGCTCCCCTGACAAATCAGCAACCTAAGACATTGGCAGCACAGAAATAGCATTAACTTCGAGCAAGCACAGAAAAAGAAAAATGAGAACAAATAAACTATACATGTATTAATATTTACCCCTAAAAGATAGTCAAGCACGTTTATCTGCAAAGGCTCAACAGATTTATCACTTAGTGCTAGCAAAGAATCATTAATCTCAGCTAGACTCAATAAAGTACCAGTCTTGCAAAATCTACAAAACGTTGCAGCTTCGATATACTCTTGTACCTGCAGCATTTATGACATATCAGATCTCCGGCAAAATAAATGTAAAGAGGAGATGTTGATACTAACACCAAAGGTATAGGCTCTTCTGAGCTTCCAGAAGTCGGTTCCTTGTAATTCCTTTACTAACTTTCCAATGTGTTGGTTAACCACAGAGGCAAGATCATTTTCTGCCTTTGAAAGAACTTCCTCCTTGTTATTTCTGCTGATCCTGGAAAAGAACAATAGTATAAGAATACATGTGAAGTTTACCAGCAAATAAACTAGCAGAGCAAATTTAGGTTCACATAATATATCAGGTGTATTCTGTATTTGTAATTATAAACTGTAGTCATGATGAAAGAACAATTTGAGATGAGTATGTTTATTCTTCGGTGTTGTTAAGTAAGATTGATAGTGGTGAGACTAAATGATAATTAGCAGATGCGTAACTTGCTGTCTCATACGTTGGCAATTGAAGGAACCAAATGTAAGTTTGATCAATTCCTGGAGCTACCCATAATTTCTGCCTGGTAATGAGCTACACGATGGAGATGAATTTTAAGCTAAAATTTTGTTCCTTATTATCACATTTAACTTGAAGGAAACAAATGCTTTGAATAACTTAACTCGTGCACTTCCGCATTGTCTAGGCAGACTACTGGCTTGGGGTATACTTGCAACATCCAGCATCATGTGCTTATAATACGACAAGAAAATTTTAATGGAAAAAAAGACATTTCTGTATTCCACTTCTTCAAACTAATTCATTAGATCAAAATTAGAAAGTAAGAGTGATCGAAATGGTTCTGCCTTCTGGGAATCTCAATAAATTTTCTGTTTTCCAACAAATAAAATAAACAAATCGTGATACAGCTAGCACAACTGTTGACCCTCAAATCAAGTAGGTCACCAAGGCGCTGTATGATTACCTGTGGACTTGAAAGATGACTTTTTTGCTGTTCATTGTCACATCCCGACTCGCTTTCACTAGCCTTTCCCTTTTATCATTCTACAATGATACAGAAGAGCGATGAGATAATATAAGGCACTTAATTACCTAAGAGAGTAGGTTGAAACACATCCTATCACAACACACAAGACCTGCTTTTATAGTTTACAAAAGGAGGGAAAAAATTATAAAGGAGAAACTAGTGGAAAGGAAGGTTTTGGAAAGACTTCCAGCATATAGTTCAGGGAACCTTGAAGAGGCATAACGTTAAGTACTCCCTCCGTTCCATATTAAATGTCACATATTTTTCTAGATACGCGCATGTAACACACGTTTTAGTGTGTACTTACATGCGAATCTAGAAAAATCTGCGACGGTTAATATGGAACGGAGGTAGTAGTAGTAGTCAGTAGATAGATAATTTTACGCATGGAATGTGACAAGTGCTGCAACTTTTCCATAATCTTAGACAACCACAGGGAAAATGTATCATGACAAATACAATGATCCTTATTGATCTAAAAACAGGGATGCTAAGAAGTCTAACTTCATACAGGGGAGAGGAAAGAAAATATCTCTAACACATCAACTGGGTAAAGACTGAGTATCGCCTGCGGAATATATTCCAGATTGTGTAAGACTTGGTGTAGTTTCCCAACAAATCGGGTTAGTTTAACACCAATGATTGTGGCACTCAGAAATGTTCGCCTTATACTGCCTGTTGCTACGCTCCAGTGAGATATTGTCATTGAAGTGGCATTGTGCCTGATTTGAAATCAGCAGGCAGCAGCCACCTTCGTGCCAGTGGTCACTCACAGGTTTCGTTGGAATTTCTCCGAACACCTAGCACGCATAAAATTTTGGCGAAAAGAAATGCACATACCGACCTACTACATACATAGCTCTACAGTCTACACTAACTTCCCCTCTTCGAGCGCACTGCACGGCACAAAATAATCTTGGGAAGCGAAAGCATCAACCTCACCTGGAGCAGCGGCTTGATCCAGGGAGGGGCAAAACCAAGAAACAGGGCGGCGCCCGCACGTGCTTACCAGCGTGTTGAGGTACTCGGTGTGCCTGGCGAACTCGGCCTTCATCGCGGAGCACTCCGCCGAGGCCGGAGGAGCCGCCGCGTCCGAGGCCATTCTCCTGGACCTCTTGGGCGCCGGGCCGGCGGGAGACGCTGGGGACAGAGCAGCAGACAGTGAGAGATCGGAGAGGAAGTGACGCGTGCGGCGCGGGTACGGGAAGGAGGACAAGGAGGAGGAAAGGGGGGGGGGGGGGGGGTGGAGGTTACGCGAAGAAATGCTGGCGCGAAGGGTTTTGCAGCCGGATTGGGGCGCCGCCATGGTGGTGGTGGGGAGGGGAAGCCGAAGCAAGGAGGGGAGGCCGCGCAGGCGGTGGCAGACGCGCAGGGGCACCATCTGGTATCAAACCACCAACGCCAACGCCGCAAAAGGCATCCTTTCTCTGATCCACACTTTCACTACCAGTATACTTGTCAGTATGCTTGTCGATGGCAATCCGAAATCTCTCACAAGATTGAAATACTTCTCCACAACTTAATTAGAGGCTTCCAACTAACAAGTTTGGGGGAGAAATAAAAAAAACAAGTTTGGGAAAGCTCCACAACTTAATTGGAGGCCCAAGTAATCCACAAACCTGCAATACAATCAAAGTAAAAAGCTTCTCACCTTTCACTCAATTGAATCCTCACCGAGAACTCAAACCGATGTACCAAATGCAATGGCAAGAACACAAGAAATGCTTAAGTCATTCTCTCCTAAATACCACCAAAGCTATAAAAGCTTATGGGGGAATAAAAGAGGAAGAACAATGGAGGAAATCCACAAAAGACTCCAAGATCTAGATCCCAAAATGTTCCCCTCACTTAGAAGAGATATTGATTGGTGGGGTTATAGATCTAAATCTCCTCTTTCAAATCCCTCAAGAATATGCAAGAATCAATGGAGGGATTAAGGGATAGCAAGCTCAAGAAGGTCAACAATGGAGGAGAAAACTTGCAAAAAAGGTTAAGGAACCATTAGGGAAGAAGGGCCCCTTAAATAGGTCCCTATAAATCCAACCGTTAGGCCCAGGAACCGCCTAGTCCAGAGTCTCCGGACTGGGATCAGAGTCTTCGGTGTGCCCAGGCCAAACAGAGTCAAACTAGGGACAATCAGTACGCGGTCCAGAGATGGGCCGGAGATTTAGTCCGAAATCTCCGGTCTTACAAAAACTGGCAGAAAGACCAATACGAAAACAACCATTACTTTTGCATCCGGACTCCGATTTTGATGATCTTGAGCTAGTTTTAAAAAGGACAACAAACTCTACAAGATCATGCAGGGAACCATCATAGTCCAGCAAGGGAGGATAGAACCAAATGACAAAAGGTTTGACCTCTCTCAAAAAGATGAACCGGTAAAACCTCCAACATCGAAAACGCAATAGAGAATGCATATGAAATCCATTTTCGATGAACTTGGGCTTGTCATGAAGATTAACACAAGCTCTAAATCCTCTCATGGATAAGAACCAAATAATGGAAGGTTTTACCAATCTCTAAAAGACAAACCGGTAAAACCTCCACATCGAAAACGCAATAGAGAATGCATATGAAATCCGTTTTCGATGAACTTAGAGCTTGTTGATACGTTGCAAACGTATCCATAATTTTTGATAATGCTTGGTTTTATCTACTTTCTTATGTTGTGTTCACACTTTGGAGTACTTTTCATATGATTTCTTGGACTAACCTATTAACAAGAGCCACAGTGCTAGCTGCCTATTTTCTGTTGTTTTTAGTTCTAGGAAAGTCAGAAAATGAATATTCTCGAAATTGGACGGGACAAAAGCCATAGTCAGTTTTTCACCGAGGGACACCAGGAGCCAGAATACGAGACGGAGAGGGGCTGGGGCCCGGCCACACCACCTGGTCGCGCGGGCTAGGCCTGGCCGCGCCAGGGGGTGGTCTGGCCGCCCCAGGCACCCCCTCGGCCTCCCTCTTCGCCTATAAGATGCCTCTTGATCTAAAAACCAAGGGGGGTTCGACGTTTTTTCAGAAGAAGTTCCGCTGTGCCGCCACCACCAGATTCCGCGATTTGGAACCAGAAGCTCCGTTCTGGCACCCTGCCGGGACGGGGAATTGGAGGAGATCATCACCATCATCATCACCATTGCTTCTCCATCAACCATTCATGTTTCCCCCATCTATGAGTGAGTAATCCCCCGCTGTAGGCTATGGGGATGGTAGGGATTGGATGAGATCGTTCATGTAATGGCATCAGATTGTTAGGGCATCGTGCCTAGTATCTATTATTAGTGTTTTTTGACTTTGTTGCAACTTGTTATGCTTAATGCTTGTCACTAGGGCCCGAGTGCCATGATTTCAGATCTGAACATGTTATTGATTCATTATGATAGTATTGTTTATGGTCTTACCTGCAAGTTGTATACACGTCGTTGTCCGGAACCAAAGGCCCCGAAGTGACAGAAATCGGGATAACCGGAGGGAATGGCTTTGATGTGAGGATCACATGTGTTTACGGAGTGTTAATGCTTTGCTCTGGTGCTCTATTAAAAGGAGCACCTTCATTGCCAGTAGTTCCCTTGAGGCCCCGCTGCAAACGGGCTGGCAGGACAAAAGATGTTGTGCAAGTTCTCATTGCAAGCACGTATGACTATATATGGAACACATGCTTATGATTATTTAGTACTTGGATGCTTTATCTTATTTATCTGCAAATGCCCTATGTCTTGATTGCCATGTGAATTTTCTTGTCCATGCAACGCCCGTCCATCCATCCCTATGTCTATCGCGCTTTAATCCTACTGTTTACTGCAATTGTTACTACTATCTTTACTTACTACTGCTATTACTCTACTATTGCTACTACAAAACTGTTGCTACTGATAAACTGCTGTGAGCAAGATTGTTTCCAGGTGCAGCTAAATTGACAACTCAGTTGTTAAGGCTTATAAATTTTCTTTGGCTCCCCTTGTATCGAATCAATAAATTGGGTTTCACTTCCCTCGAAAATACTGTGATACACCCCCTATACTTGTGGGTCATCACTTGTTATGAATATTACCACAAGATCAAGAACCTCACATGGATAAGATCCAAATAACAACCAAGAAAGATGATGCCAAGTATGCAAAGGTTTGAGATCTTTCTGAAGGATATGATCAAGTTACTCACTAGAGAGCCCCTCTTGATAGTACGGTTACCTATCCTATAAACCGGTCTCCCCAACTAACACCATGAGACCGGTAAGAAAGAAACCCTATCAAGAACATACCTTTGCCTTGAGCATATTCCACTTGAGCTTGACGATAACGATATTTTCCACCTTGAGATGGAACACCTTTCTTCATTGCGCTAGCTTGGTGAAGTCTTGAAAATTGCTCCCCCATACTCACTATGGGAGAGACTCTCTTTTAGGCATATCTTCACAAATCCATGATCACCATAATGATGGCAAGCCCCAAGCATATGATCTCTTTGAGATGGCTCATCTTGAACTTGCACATCATTTATTCTTTCTTGATTATGTTGGTGACTTGAAGATACATAAGAGATATCACTTCACCTTTATTCTTCAAGACACACTTGCCATAGGCACAACTTTCACATGACCAATCTTTGGATCTCTCCTTGAACACTTTGGTCAACACTTGATCTTCTTTACTTTCTTCTTCTCCCAACCTTGAAGCCAATATATGGTACAAGCATTGCCTATGGACAAATCCTACAAGTAAAACTCAATGCAAACATAAGTCCATAAAGATTGTCATTAATTACCAAAACCACACATGGGGGTACTGATGTCTACGCACTTCTATTCTTGTAGACAGTTGTTGGGCCTCCAAGTGTAGAGGTTTGTAGAACAACAACAAGTTTTCCCTTAAGTGGATTACCCAAGGTTTATCGAACTCAGGGAGGAAGTGGTCAAAGGTATCCCTCTGAAGCAACCCTGCAATCAAGATACAAGAAGTCTCTTGTGTCCCCAACACACCCAATACACTTGGCAGGTGTATAGGTGCCCTAGTTCGGCGAAGAGATAGTTAAATACAAGTAGTATGGATAATTATAAGTGGTAACGATGCCATAAAATAGCTTGATGGCGTGGAAGAGACTAAAGGCGTGGAATAGAACTTGTATTTTGAGTCGATCGAGATGGCGGTGAAGATGGTGAAGAGGCGGTGGTGCCGACGGTGGCGCTGAGGACATCTTCCCCGTCGCCGGTATCACAGGGGAGCACCGCCCCTTATCCCCCTTCCTTCATGGCTTATTGGGAGCACTCTCCCATGAAGATGGGATCTATAGGGGAGGAAAAACATAGCTTTGGTGACTGCAAATTCGTGGGTGGAGGTGTCTCCCACGAATTAGGTTTCCTCCCTTTCACCCCATCTTGGGTTGCAGTAAATCAAGCCTATAGGGCCCGTTTAGACTCGGAATCAGCTAAATTTTATGTTTAGAACGTTTGGCTCGAAATTTCCAACAACTTTGTAGTTGAAGAGTTTTCCGTTTGATGCTGTCTTCGACCTGAAACGTGACCATCTTTAAAAATAGTTCTGAGACAGATTTCTGGAAAAAATCTCAATTTAACTCCAACAAGGTTTCCACTTGTATTCTTGGTAGTTTCTACACATCAAAGTGTAAAACAAGAATATTATGCACTTTTGCAACTATTAGTAGGTTAGTCCAAATAAATCATAAACTTTATATAAAAAGGAGTGTCAAAAGCATATTATTAGCATAAAACCATCAAAAATTATAGATACGTTATGGACGTATCAGGTACACATGCACTTTCAATCTCCTCCATTTTGGTAATTGATGAAAATCCCTTTGAGAGGGTTTATATAAGGAATTAATCAGACAAAACATTGTGCTAACATCAAATACAACACAAGTATGTGATGTTAGTACAACCACAATATAGAGCAAACTCCCCCACAATCTATGCACGTGTGGATGAACTTGAATTTCATTGCATATATTGCCAACCATTACCGGTGGTTGAGTTTTCTCTATATATTCAAGATGACATGCAACACACTAAGATGCAAAGCACATGAGGCAAGTGTTTAAGTACAAAACTCACAACACACAACCAAATTCCCTAAAACCCTCTAAAACTTCTCCCCCATTGGCATCGATTGCCGAAATGGGTGAAAAAAATTAGAAGGCCAATTTAGTGAGAGTTCCTCCATATGGTGTGCATTTCTCATAATATGAGTGGAATCAAGTGCACGTATCGAATGACGAATACCATGAGGAAATCAAACTAAACTGAGGATCCAAAGATTGCAAAGAAATAAAATGGTGAAAAAGCATCAACGACTGAAACAAGCAATCAAAAGATCAAAAGAAGCACTTCGCAACAGAAAGATACAAAAACAAAGATAGATATTATGATAATGTTGAAAAGTGAGTGATCTAAATAATATGAGGAGACTCCCCAAGGTTTGTGCACAAATTATAATTTGTGTTTGAATACAATATGCATAAACATGGCATCCTCATTCCCTCTGTGTCATTTAAACCACGAGTACAAGCAAGAGAGAAGATATTATGATGAAAGCAAATGGGTGTTTAGATGAAAATAGGAAGCTCCCAAAGTTTCATGCACAACAAAGTGCGCTCCCCATAATCAAACAAAACACCAAACAAGAACAATAAGGTAAATGTGTGTTCTTAGGTAAATTAGGAAAGCTCCCCAAGGTTTATGCACCAAATATAATAATTGCTTTGAATGCAAAGTGCATAAACATGGTATCCTTGCTCCCTCAAACTTACATAACAACACAAAGGCATGAGAGATCAACTTTCTTAGCACCAACGAGTGCCAAAATATGCAAATGAAAAGGTCAAGCACTCAAAGTAAAACTTTTGGAGCCACCAAAGAATAAAAAGGAGCATAAGGTGGACCCCAAAGCAATAGGACGTCAACTAGAGATTTAGCCATAATCATATGTATAAGTTTCTAGGTAGATAACAATCACCAAGATATACATCCACAAAGAAACATGTACACACAAAATGGATACTCAAGAATGAACAAGATATCTAAATGAAAGTCATAGATAATGCCCATAAGATTTTTGCTAGAAAGCATGGCCAAAGGCTCAAATTTATCTTATTGAACATAAATGACCTTCAAACACCAACAAATACATCACAACTATCACAAGGGAACAAGAGATAACAAGTATCATAAAGACCAAATAAACCTTGCAAACTCATCCATATTGCACATGAGAGAAATTGAGGAAATGGCTGGCAACAGAATTGCTAGATTGGCACGTGTGGGATTGGTTAATAATAAAAATGACTTTTATACACTCCCCAAAATATGCATTCATCTCAACTTACTCATACCACAATAAGGATGATATAGTAAAATCTTGCAAGAATCACAATAAAAGCAACTGAAGGACATCATGCCATGATGCAACCATAAAGGTTGGATGCTAGAAAAGTATGCATGAGAGGGATAATTGTCACCGAGATACCATTGGTAGGATGTAGTAGATATGAGTTTGTTCATCATCCTAGCTTGCCTCCAATTATAATTTAGTAACCACATCTTCTTATTATTGAGACAAGCATCCAATGTATCTCCAATGTACCTAAAACACATTCAAGTACACAATGGTCTCAAAACTCATTGGGTCCAAAGTAGTTAGATACACTACAATACATAGGACAAACTCCACAAAAACATGTGCATATTGATATGAAAATTGAATTTCATGCACATCTTAGCCAAAATAGGATTTGGTGGAGTTTAACCTATATATTGGATCAAAAAAGCAAGCATACCATAATATATACATTTAGTAAATATGCATGCATAAGACTTTCAAGAACCAAAAGGAGATATAGTTTTAACAAAACACCAAGAACACCAAGAAGGTACACCAAAGTGTGACCCAACAAACGGCTGTCCAAACTATATCAAAGACCAAATCAACACATGATAGGACACAAATTCAACAAATGAACAAGGCAAAAGCCAAAGAGCAAAGAGGATAAAAAATATAAATGCTCAACGATTTATCTCATTCAAATGGTTAAAAGAAAGCAGGGAATGAGAAAATCAACTCCCAAACAAAATACCACTTGAAAAATAAGTGGTTCCAACAAAAGAACCAAACTCTCAACATTTTTCAAGAATGGCAAAAAGTACCAAAGAAAAGGTTTATCTTCCAACGGCATAAAACACGGTAGGGATCAACACATGCCATGAAGAAGCATCAAATGAGTGTTCTAAATAATATAGGAGAACTCCCCTATGATTAGTGTATTATTTAAGATTTTGCATTTGAATACAAAATGCACATACATGGGTTCATCATCCCTACCTACATCAACTAGAGCACTAAAAGATTTCAAGACAAAGAAAGATCCATAAGAGTCGAGGAAGACATGGGAGACAAAACACAACAAATTCTTGGCAAGAGATAAGGCAACTAAAGCAAAAACCAATGTGAAAATGATAAAGAGGATCTACCACATATTATAGTACCGATTGTCCAAGGACAAGGGACTTGCAAATATTTACCGATGGTAGATAGCAAATATATCCAAGATCATATTCACAAAGAGAAAACAAATATCAAAAGATAGGAATTAAAACCAAGACATGAAAGAGATCCTTGAGGGTTTCAACTAGTTAACCAATCACGCACAACAATGATTAGAATAACTAGAGGCAAAATTCTTGCCAACTTAGATATAAGAATTCATATATGATGAAACCCATACCAAGGAAATCTCTTGCAAACAAGATCCAAAAAATAAGGAATAAAAGTATTATACTTAAATATGAGTGTTCTAAATAATATAGGAGGCTCCCCCATGAATAGTGCATTATGTAGGATTTTCCATTTGAATACAAAATGCACCCAAATGGGATCATCACTAGTACCTATATTAAATAAAACACACGAGGATATCAGTAAAAAAGAAGATCCACAAGAGGCAAGGAAAGCTTGGGAGACAACACAAAACATTTTCTTGGCAAGAGATAGTACAAAATTAAGCAAAGGCAAAAATGAATATGATCAATAAACTTGTACCATAAATATAGTACTAATTGTCCAAGGGCAAACAGTATTGGGAATAATCTTCCCGATGAAGTTCACAAGGATATCCAAGATCATATTCACACAAAGAAGCATATAACAAAGTATAAGAATTAAGCTTGATGCTCCAGAAGAGATTCTTGGTAGCTTCCAATAGTCACACACTCACTAGTGATTAGAGTAACTTGAAGTTAGTGGTTTCCATGAGGATATAGATGTCCAAGTATGAGGAAACACATACCAATAAGAGCTCACACAAACAAGATCCAAAAGATGAGAAACAATGTATTCAAGCAAATTTGAACTTGTTTGAGCAAATGTGTCACATAGGAGATAGATAATTATCAATATCAATTCTAAGTGACACAACCTCGAATATTCACATTTTCTAGGCTTGTAATATGCACTAAGCATATGACTCTCCCATAATGTGATAAACCATAAATATCGACACTAGGCAAAAGGATCCAAATAGATATGATTAATGGACATTATAGAACTTGAATTTCTCATGAGAAACATACCACATATAGACTATATAATATTGCACTATCAATACTAGGTGGTATTCCTCATGTACACATATTTAGGATTGTGAGGTGCCCTAAAGGAGAACACACTCCCCCAAAATGGGATAGTCCATTAATCTCCCGCAAGAGCCAATTAAGATATGAACAAGATGCAATAGGCTCAAACATAACACACATACATGGTGTGCAAACCAAAATACACAAGCTTGATTTATCAAGTTAAGAAAGTAGGAAGCACAACATATGCAAAACACATGCAAGGTACAAAACTAACACATGCACAAGGGGCGAGTAACTTTCAATGTGTATGAGTTAAGCACATGTTACCGCAAGGAGGAACATTGGATATATGATAGAAGCATGATAATCCAAATGGCTTGACTTAACAAGAATAAATGATGAAGATCCCTCAATTCTTCATAATGTAGCCAAACCTCCAATGCTCTCCAAACACACTTATTGATCAAGTTTTGGCTTGTTGGTCCCCAACCAAGTTGGGTCCTAAGAAGTTAGTCACAATAGGCTTAGCAACCCAAATGGTTCTTTTCTTGAACCCACATTGAGCACCAACAAATTTGGCAAACATATTGCCAACCTCATCCTTATGAAGAGAATAAGCATCATCAATTATGATAGGGTTGGATGAGGAGTTACCAATGGTGCATGAGGAAGAAATATGCCCTTTCTCGCGACAAATGTATCAAGTTCTTCTCTTGCCATCTTTCCTTTTGGATGAAGCAAGAACTTGAGGAAGAGCTTGAATCTTCTTGGGAGGAGGCCCATCTCTAATAAGAGGTAGAGCTTGAGGACGCTTCCCTTGTTGCTTCTTGCTAAGGGGCTTATTATTAATGGGCAAGACTTAACATGATGCCCTTCTTTCTTGCACTTGAAGCAAACAATGTTGGTCGGATGCTTGACTTGATCTTGGCCATTTTTATTTTTGCTCTTATGCTTCAACTTGATATTGGACTTGTTATTAATATTGGAGTTGAATCCAAGTCCACTCTTGTCATTGGGGGGATTTTTGCACATTCAAGATGTTGTTGAGTGTGGTCTTCCCTTTATGACCTTTTTTTAAGTCATTCTTTAAATAAGTGACTTGAGCCTTGAGCTCTTTAATTTCCTCTACATGGTTAGGGTGAACAACAATACTAGAGGAAGTGGATGCTACATTGTTAGAGCTACAAGGCACAAAATGTAATTCATCACAAGATGTAGCAATGGCATGAGTGGATGAATTACAAGGACAAGCACATGGCAATATGACATTTGGAGTAGAAATAGTGCTAATTTCCACATGAGGCTCATTAAATGTTACCTTGGACATAATAGCCCCATGAGCTAATTTTAGCCTATCATGGTACGCTAGAAGATCTTCATGAGAGCTTGATAGCTTACCATGACTTTCTTGCAAGATCCCATACTTGCTAGTTAGCAAAGCAAGTTGAGTCTTTATCTCAACATTCTCCTTCAAAATAGATGCTTCACAAGAAATAGAGTTAGTAGCATAAGCATCATAATTAATTGCAAGAGGTGAGGGCAACTTCGAAAGCTCTTTTGAGTAAGAGGCTTTAAGTTGCTCACGTGACTCAGTGGGTTTGATGAGTTCTCCCTTGATGACCCTAGAGACATTTTTAAGGTGCTCAAAATCCTCAAGGAGTTTAGCATAAGCAAATTGAATCCCAACATTTTTACTTTTAAGATCACTTGCCACCTCAAGATATCTATCACGAGATTCCTTCACTCTAGACAACTCTAGAGCAAAAGTCTCCTCAAGAGATTCCTTAGTGGGTTGTTCCTCTTCAAGAGCTTCATTTAGATGTGCAATTTGATTAGCATGCTCACGCTCAAAGCTACTCATTTTATCAATGGTGTTCTCATGATCCTCAATTTGTGCTTCTAACTTATCAATGTGTTCTTTGCTCTTAATAGCAAAGTCCAAGATTTCAACGAAGTTAGAGCAAGCAATATTATCCTTAACAAGAGCATGATAAACCATCTCACCCTTTTCATATAAATCATCAACATTAATCTATTTTTCCTCATTATCCTCATACTCATCATCACAAGAGGTATTGGGTTCCAAAGTAGGAGTTACCTTTGAATCCAAAGCCATAAGGCATAGGTGGGAACCGTGAGATGATGATGATGAAGAATTACTTGAAGCTCCATTCAAATTCGTGTCTTTACCAATAGAATCTTCGATTTACTCTACATTGTTAGACACACAACAACTAGAGGAAATAGAAGCATTTATATTATGACAACAAGGCAAAGAGAGCATATCATCATGTGATCTATTGAGGCAATTTATACATGATATTCAAGGACTATCAACACTAGCATGTAAATCATATATAGTGCTAGACGTGTTTAAGTCCAAAGATGAAGTATTGCAATGAGATAGAGAAGAAGGATCAATAAGAGTAAGCTCACTATCAACATTGAAAAGTTCACCACCACTCACCATATCATTACCTTGTGTCTTACCACACTTTGGTGAAGTGGAATAAAAAGAGAACTCATCTCGACCGGAAGTGGAAGCAATACAATCATCCTCAATAATGTTGGACACATCATATTTATCTTGAAGTTTTGTCCATAACTCATGAGCGCTCCAAAAAGGTATGATTGAAGAAGTAACTACATAGCTCAAAGCATTAACAAGCACATTAGAAGCTTGAGCATCGAGATTAAGTTTTCTCATCCTCACAAGATAGATTTCAGAAATCCATTGGAGGAGAAAAACCTATATCTACAATCCGCTCCAAATTTGGGTCCATGTCCCAAAAATGAATAAGCATACGAGTTTTCCATATATCATAATTTGTGCCATCGAATATGAACATTTCATTATGCACTAATCCCCTAGCGGACATCTTTACTCTCAAGGCGGTGAAGCCTGAAATGAGAGACCAGGCTCTGATACCAATTGAAAGGACAAGGATGTCGCCTAGAGGAGCGTGAATAGGCGGTTTAAATTTTTTTACGAGATGGGCTTAACAAAGGGGGAATAAAACTAGCGTTTACTTTGTCAAGCACAAAACCTATATATACTATGGTTCACCTATGTGCACCAACAACTTATGCTAAGCAAGACAAGCAACTATGTGATAGGAAGATATAGACTTCAAGCACGAAGGCTATCACAAAGTAAGGTGCATAATAAAGAGCTCGGGTATAGAGATAACCGAGGCACGCAGAGACGACAATGTTTTACCGAGTTCCTCCCAACATGGAGTACGTCTCGTTTGGAGAGGGGGTGGTATCAAACCACCAACGCCACAAAAGGCCTCCCTTGTTCTCCTGTGAATCTCACCCCAACGGGATTGATCCACACTTCCACTATCGGTGCACTTGTCGGTGGCAATCCGGAACCTCTCACAAGATTGGAGCACTTCTCCATAACTTAATTGGAGGCTCCCAACTAATAAGCTTGGGGAAAGCTTGATATGTTGCTAACGTATCTATAATTTTTGATGTTCCATGCTTGTTTTATATCTACTTTCTTATGTTTTGTCCACATTTTGGAGTATTTTTATACACTTTCTTGGACTAACCTATTAACAAGATGCCATAGTGCCAGTTGCCTGTTTTCTGCTCTTTTTGGTTCTAGGAAAGTCAAAAAATCAATATACTCGGAATTGGGCGGGACAAAAGCCAAAGTCAATATTTTACCGGAAGACAGATGGGGTCCGAAGGAGAGACGAAGGGGGGCCATAGGGCGGCCACCCCCCTTGGCGCGGGCAGCCCTAGGCCGCGCCAGGGCATGGTGTGGGCCCCTTGGCCGGCCACCGACCTTGTCGCTTCACCTATAAGAAGCCCCCAAGACGGAAACCCTAAATCAAATAGCATACAACCATGAAAAGTTCCGCAGCGCCGCCGCCACCGAAGGGGAGATTCGGGGGACAGAAAGTCTCTGTTCCAGCACCCTGCCGGATGGGGAAGTGCCCCCGGAGCCATCTCCATCGACGTTGCTGATTCCCATGATGAGGAGGGAGTAGTTCTCTCTCGAGGCTAAGGGTTCTACTGGTAGCTATGTGTTCATCTCTCTCTCTATGCATGATCATATTTTGATCATGAGCTTTGTAATCAAGTAGATCTACCTTGATACTCAAGTGCTTTAATAGATCTCTGTTCTCCCCATGTGTGTGAAAGTGACAGCGTGCACACCATGGTGACACTTAGGCTAGAGATTACAAATACTTGTTATGAGTTATATTTGGAGTTGGATGTCTCTATGAAATTGCGGTGTTTGTTGGAACCATCTAGAGCTCAAGGTGACATTATCTAGATGGGGAAAGCAAACTTTGAGGTGTGTTGTTATAGCCCTACCATGGATTAGAGTGTCCAACCGGAGAGTAGTTCAGGGTAGTATCATGAAGATAATATATTTATTAAGAGTGTTCACTAGTGAAAGTATGATCCCTAGGACTTGTTTCTAAGCATTGAAACACCGTTTGCAACTAGATCTGTTACATGTTTGATTGCTGCCATCTTTATTTTAGTTTGCCTTTAGTCTCTTCCACGCCATCAAGCTATTTTCTGGCACCGTTGTATTTTATCCATACCACTTGTATTTCACTATCTCTTCGCCGAACTAGTGCACCTATACACCTGACAAGTGTATTGGGTGTGTTGGGGACACAAGAGACTTCTTGTATCTTGATTGTAGGATTGCTTGAGAGGGATACCTTTGACTACTTCCTCCCTGAGCTCGATAAACCTTGGGTAATCCACTTAAGGGAAACTTGATGTTGTTCTACAAACCTCTGCACTTGGAGGCCCAACAACTATCTACAAGAATAGAAGTGCGTAGACATCAAGCTATTTTCTAGCGCCGTTGCCGGGGAGGTAAGGTAAAAGGTACTCACATCCTCCGGTGTGAGTGCTCGAAGTTATTTCCTTTAGATTCTACAATTATATATTTTTGTTTCTTGTTTTTATTTTCACTAGTTAGGCTTAATGGAAAACAACAACAAAATTAGAGAGCTTTATAGTATTTATCTTGAGTTAGGACATGAAGTGTTTGAAGAGAAAATTAAAAAACCTATGGAACTTTATTTGCATGCTAATAGCAATGTTATTAGTATGAATTCTTTGAACACCATTATTGCTAATGATATGGAAAAATCTAAGCTTGGGGAAGCTGGTTTTGATGAGCATGATATTTTTAGTCCCCCAAGCACGGAGGAGAAAATTTACTTTGATGATACTATACCTCCAATATATGATGATTACAATGATGAATATGATATTTTCAGTCCACCTACTATTGAGGAGAAAATTAATTATGATTACAATATGCCTCCTATATTTGATGATTATGGTGATGAGAATAATAATGATAGCTATTTTGTTAAATTTGCTCCCACTACAATTAATAAGAATGACTATGTTTATATGGAGAGTATTAATTTTTTTATGCATGTGGCTCATGATAAGAATGTTTTATGTGACTGTTATATTGTTAATTTTATTCATGATGCTACTGAAAGTTATTATGAGAGAGGGAAACATGGTTTTATGCATCTCAGTAATATTAGGTTTCCCCTCTTTATGTTGAAAGTCTTGAAGTTGCACTTATTTTGCTTTCCTATGCTTGTTGCTTTGTGCTTTCATGACTTATTTCTTTACAAGATTCCTATGTATAGGAAGTGGGTTAGACTTAAATGTGTTTTGAATTTGCTTCTTGATGCTCTCTTTTACTTCAATTCATATTTCTTATGTGAGCATCTTCTCAAACTATCAAGCCTAACTTAAAGGCATTAAAGAAAAGGACTTATTGGGAGATAACCCAAAAGTTTTAGTTGAGTATTCGAAGATATTACCTCTATAATAACCTCTTCTTATCATTTTTGTGTGGTTTTTGTGCCAAGAGTAACCTCTAATGAGAGAGAAGTAATGCTTGGGAAAGTTGCTGTCCCGAAACAGATTTTTGTGCTTCGCTGTAAAAATTTGTGTAAAATCTATGTACGTCGGTTTGAGCTGTGATTTTTTTTGCTTCTGCCCCAGGTTGTTATCCAAATTTCGTTAGTTCAACACTTTTCGATTTGAGCAACATAAGGTCTTCGAAAAAATTGATTTTTACCTGCTGGTCTGTTTTGACAGATTTCTGCCATTATTTGCATTTGCCTCTTAATCTCTTTCTCTTTGAGTTCTCTTTGATCACTTGAACTTTTTAAAGGAAGTTCTACAGTAGATTGTGTTTTAATGGAAGTTTTACTTATGTTTAAACTGAACCAAAAGACTTATTATCTTGAGTACACTAATGTTGCTAATGAAGATTGTGTGAAGTTTTGTATGAAGAAAAATTTTGAGTGTAGGGAAGAGTAATGTGATAAGATGAAGTATGGACAAAAACTCAAGCTTGGGGATGCCACCCGTGTCACCCCAAGAAATATTCAAGAAGTACAACGTCAAAGCTTGGGGATGCCCAAGGCATCCCCTTCTTCATCAATAAAAATCGCAGGTTTCTTCCAAACACTTTATTTTTATTGTTTCATGTGCAGTTGTGTTGTTCTTGGAGCGTCTTAGTTTTCGTTTGCTTGTTTTTCTTAGTTTGCTTGAATAAATTGGTTGGACCCCCTCATTCATGCATTAGTTTTCAAATAATATTGGTTTGGATTGGAAAAGAGTAGGAAAAGTTCATGCTTAAGTGGTAAAAAGGAGATTGTTTTTTACTGCGGCCTATGCTTTGTCATGTCATGCTTGATATTTTTTTGGCTTTATGCTTAGTGATTTTTGCTGTAGCATGACATGTTATAAACAATTGAGATTGCTTAATGTGCCTTGAAAGAATCATGCGTTGTTTTAGCATATTAAAGCATAGTATTATGGTATTCTCCTTTGATGCTTTATTTGGGTTGACTTGGCGCATGCTCACACCATGTTATGACTATCCCAAATCACCATAGCCTTTATGATCCTTTAGTTTTCGACTTGTAATATCACTTTATGCTTTAATTAATGATGTTTTGTCGCTGTGCATGATTATGGCCATTATTGCTCTCTTAGTTGGTCGCTCCCAGTCTTTTGCTAGCCTCCATAACCAAGTATGAGTTCCACTCATGCATCCAACTCCAAATAAAACCAAGTTATCCCAAAGAGTCCACCATACCTACCTATTAGAATTTGCTATTCCAAGTATATTCATGCTTTTATCTACCTTTCGAATTAAACTTGTAATGTGAAAATTAGTTTATTAAAGCTCTCACGAACTGGATGGCACATTTTACTTTCTTGCACTTAATAATCTTGAACCATTGTGTCATCTATGTTGTATATGCTTGCACTTATATGTTGGGGATTAGTAGAACCATGCTGTCATGGGGAACGCTTTCAACATTGCACTTGTACATTGTACCTAGTTGATATCATGCTCTTTTGTCTATGGATGTCGTCGGTGTGAAATGAAAGGGGGTCTTGTAATTCCATGGAGTTATGTATCTGTGTTAGAAAAACGCCTGGGCCGCTGGTCTAATCCATGCCTAATCATGGTGGAAACCTGCAACGTAACCATAATGAGCAATCTTTGAAGCATTGTTCTTATAAAAAAAGAGATAAAGATTGAGAAAAAGAGAACAAGAAAAAAATGAGAAAATAGGAAAGAGAGAAAAAAGCACCATTTTCCCATGGTAAATAAGAAGATTGCTGAGATGCTCATTGTCTGCTTGCCTTGTCATTTTGATATGGGGATTCTTCCGTATCATCGGGCAAGGGGTACCCCGTCGGCGGTTCTCTATGATACACATGTACTTACTATGACAAGAACTTACTGGTAACTAAACTTGAGTAGCATGAGGAGCGACCCTCGTATTACAGGGACATGAGATTTCCAACTTATACTTTGTCAAGCATATACTCCATGGTTTGTTTATTTTAACCTTAATCACTTCAAGATGCTTATGATAGGGGCAATGAGTGCTAAAAGCTAATAAGTACCATAATTTTTGGAATCTCTTTATGAGACTTGAATCCCTGCTTCCTTCTATGAAGGACTTTCTTTTAATTTTAAATTGAGTCTCCATCTTCTATCTTTATGCACCTATTGAGAGAGCATAGTGGCCATTCTTAGTTTAATGTGCATTGTCCCAAGACTTGTTGATTGATGCATAACTTTTATATTGCTTGTTCTTAAACTATTTGTATCTAGTCACCCTTATGAACTTTGAAGGTGTCCTATGCATTTATGTTTTGCTACTCTATGAGGGACAAGCTGAATACCATTCTCATTATGTTTTCTTTATCTGAAACAAACAAATGTATTGCAAAGCATTGTTATTCATGAATTTTTTGTTTGTGCCTTTTCATGTTACAACATAGTTGTTATGTCTTATTGTTAGAAATATATCTTTCATGCTATGTTGAAGTACTATGATCCCAACTATCAATGTTTTACAAATACTTCGATCAAGTTTATGATGGTGCATGTCACCTCAAAAATTATTCTTCCTTTTTATCACTTACCTACTCGAGGGCGAGCAGGACTTAAGCTTGGGGATGTGGATACGTTGCTAACGTATCTATAAATTTTGATGTTCCATGCTTGTTTTATATCTACGTTCTTATGTTTTGTCCACACTTTGGAGTATTTTTATACACTTTCTTGGACTAACCTATTAAGTAGATGCCATAGTGCCAGCTGCCTGTTTTCTGCTATTTTTGGTTCTAGGAAAGTCAGAAAATTAATATTCTCGGAATTGGACGGGACAAAAGCCAAAGTCAATATTTCACCGAAGGGGACACGGAGCCAGAATACGAGACGAAGAGGGGCTAGAGGCCGGCCACACCACCTGGCCGCACGGCCAGGCCTAGCCCGCACCAGGGGGTGGTGTGGCCGCCTAGGGCACCCCCTCGGCCTCCCCTTTCGCCTATAAGATGCCTTTGATATAGAAACCCTAAGAACCCAATAAAAATTCCACGAAAGAGTGTGTAGCCATCATTATCTCCATCCCTAGATCGAGAGGGATTCAAAGCTCTTCCTGGCTGATACGTTGCCAACGTATCCATAATTTTTGATGTTCCATGCTTGGTTTTATCTACTTTCTTATGTTTTGTCCACACTTTGGAGTATTTTCTATACACTTTCTTGGACTAACCTATTAACAAGAGCCACAATGCCAGCTGTCTGTTTTCTGCTATTTTTGGTTCCAGGAAAGTTAGAAAATGAATATTCTCAGAATTGGACGGGACAAAAGCCAAAGTCAGTTTTTCACCGAGGGACTCCTGGAGCCAGAATACGAGACGGAGAGGGGCCAGGGGGCCGCCACACCACCTAGCCGCGTGGCCCAGCCTGCCCCCCCAGGGGATGGTCTGGCCGCCTCCGACACCCCCTCGCCCACCCCTTTCGCCTATAAGATGCCTCCGATACAGAAACCCTAAGCACTCGATCAAAATTCCACAAAAGAGTCTGTAGCCACCGTCATCTCCATCCCTAGATCGGGAGGGATCTGAAGCTCTTCCCGGCACCCTGCCGGAGAGGGGAATTCACCCTGGAGGCCTTCTTCATCACCATGCAAGCCTCCGGTGTGATGCGTGAGTAGTTCATCTCTGGACTACGGGTCCATGTAGTAGCTAGATGGCTGGTTCTCCTCCTTTGTGCTATCATGTTTAGATCGTGTGAGCTCCATTCATGATCAAGATCATCTATTTGTAATTCATACATGTTGTGTTTGCGGGGATCCGATGGATATTGAGATGCTATTTCAGATTGATTATTGATTCTATCATGTCTTTGTTATTTGTGATCTTGCATGCTTTCCGTTGTTAGTAGCTATCTTGGCCAAGTAGATGCTAGCAACTCCAAGAGTTAGTATTTGTGCTCGATAGTGGGTTCATGCCTCTAGTAATCTGGGGAAGTGACAGAAATCTCTAAGGTACTAGATGTGCTGTTGCTACTAGGGAGAAAACAACAATCCTTTGTTCATAGAACAATCGTATTGTTTACTTTACACGCAATGCGTAATACAATTATTTGTTGCTTGCAACTTAATACTAGAGGGGGTTCGGATGATAACCTGAAGGTGGATTATTAGTCATAGATGCAGTTGGATTACGGTCTATGTATAATGTTGTAATGCCCAATCAAGTCTCAAAGGAGTCAAGATGAGTAGTATATGCTTATTGCTTTCTCGATGCTTGTCAATTACCCCGCTGTAATTTGTTCACCCAACATGTTATCTATCTTAAGGAGAGCCACCGCTAGTGAAGTATGGACCCCGGTCCTTTCTTTTACCATCAATCTACAATCAGCTGTTTACTGTTTTCTATTTACTTTCTGCAAACTATTACTTTCTTCCATTTGATACGTTTAATCCTTTGTTTTCAGCAAAACCGGTGAGATTGACAACCTCATCGCAAGTTGGGGGCAAAGTTCTGTGGTTGTGTTGAGCAGGTCTCCACGTTGCTGCTAACGCCGTTAGTGCGCCCTACCAAAGTCGAGCTAGCAACACCTTTTGGGTGTTTCCTTGCTCCTACTGGTTCGATTAAACCTTGGTTTCATAACTGATGGAAACTTGCTGCTGTGCTCATCATACCTTCCTCTTGGGGTTCCCAACGAGCTCGAGATATCTTGGGCCATCAAGCTCTTTTGTGGCGCCGTTGCCGGGGAGTCAAGGACATCTTCAGAAGGGGAGTCCCTCATAACCAATCTCTTTACTTTGTTATTTTTGTTTTGCTTAGTTTACTTTTGCTTTGTTTGCTTGTTTCTTTATCAAAAACACAAAAAAATAGTTTTACTAGTTTGCTTTGTTTATTAAAAACACACACAAAATAAGTATTTCTATAGTTGTTACCTATTCCTTAGCTCACCATGTTGATCCCTAAATTCACCTTGAAAGACCTTTCAATAGGTAGTGGCTCTATAATTGGAAAAGATAATATTGAAGAATTCTTTAATCATGTTAGTAAACATGAGGATATTGAGGGTAGATCCCTTGCAGAACTTGCTCCAAATTATGAAATTGCTACAGCTTTTTTAATTCACATGTTGGAGGCTAGGTTTGTTAACCTTAACCCCTTAATGCAAGTAATGTTTCTTAAACTTAAGGAAATTGAGGACCCTGGAAAGAGAGATTTTATTCTGGAAACCTTGCTTAAAGAATTCTATGATGTTGCTAAGGAAGCTAATATTTTTTTGATCGTTTTAATATGCTTGGCTCGTGTGTAGATGTTATTGGTACACGAGAAAATATGAACAAAACCGAACCTAATGGGGAGGAAATTAAGATACCTACCTTTCAAACTTGTAGCAATGCATGAAGCCATAGAAAAGAATCTTGATTGGATTGTTCCTGAAAACCCGTTTGATGAAAATAGTGAACCCAAGAGTATTGAGAGAGGATCCTCTAGAACTTATTTGGATGAGATACCTTGCCTTGTTGAAGATATTTCTGGTATTAATCTTAATGCTTTTTCATTTGAGAACACTTGATTCTTTTTCTTGCTTCTTATGCCTAACTTAAAGGCGTTAAAGAAAAGTACTTATTGGGAGATAACCCAAAAGTTTTAGATGAGTCCTAGAAGTTATTACTTTAGTAATAACCGCTCCTTTTCCTTTTTATTTGTTTTTTGTGCCAAGAGTAATCTCTAATGAGAGAGAAGTAATGATTGGAAAAGTTGCTGTCCCGAAACAGATTTCTGTGCTTCACCGTAAAAATTCATGTAAAATTTCTGTACGTCCTTTTGAGGCGTAAATTTTTGTGCGTTTGCCCTAGGTTGTTATCTAACTTTAGTTAGTTCAACACTTTTCGATTTGATCAACAGAAAGTCTTCGAAAAAAATCGTCTTTACCTTCTGGTCTATTTTGACAGATTTCTGCCATTATTTGCGTTTGCTTCTTGTTGGTTCCTTTTTGAGTTCTTTTGGGGAATTGAGATTTTTGAGGGAAGTGCTACAGTAGCTTGTGTTTTAATGGAAGTTTTATTGGTGTTGAAACTGAACCTTAAGACTTATTATCTTGAGTGCACTAATGTTGCTAATAAAGATTGTGTGAAGTTTTGTATGAAGGAAAATTTTCAGGTGTATGGAAGGAATGAGTAATGAGATGGAGGATGGAGTAAAGCTCAAGCTTGGGGATGCCACGTGTGTCACCACAAGAAATATCCAAGAAGTACAAGCTTCAAAGCTTGGGGATGCCCAAGGCATCCCCTCCTTCATCAATAAAAATCCCAGGTTTCTTCCCATGGTAAGAGAGAAAAAAAGCACCATATTCCCATGGTAAATAAGAAGATTGCTGAGATACTCGTTGTCTGCTTGCCTTGTCATTTTGATATGGGGATTCTTCCGTATCATCGGATAAGGGGTACCCCGTTGGCGGTTCTCTATGATACACATGTACTTACTATGACAAGAACTTACCGGTAACTAAACTTGACGTGGCATCCCGCTAAAACCAGTACTAGAAAATCGCTGTGTTTTTGGGCATTGCATCGTCATGACCGCATGCTCATGTCATCATGCCACCTTGCATTTGAGCATCGTCATCATCTTGCATGGTTTGTTTAAAAACTATTTTCGAAAAGCCTATTTTTGTTTTCTAAACGCCCCGTCTTTTATTCAAACCATAAAACCCCCGGTCTTTTTTGGATCTTTTATTTATCTAAAAACTATTTATAAAATCTTTTCTAAAAATTAAATAAGTAAAAATAAATATTTATTTTGTGGGGGAGGCAGTCAGCCACCAGGCCCAAGGCCCAGCAGCCAGCTACCTACCACCCCACCAGGAAAACCCTAGCCTGCCCTAACCACCTACCCCCGCAATCCCTCTTCCTCCACCCCGTCGCCAAAAACCACCCACGCAGCTGCATGCAACCACGCCACCCTGGCCTATCGCCATCCCCACCACCCATCTGTCCACCTGGGCCACCAACTCCCACACGCCACACGCGAGCGAGCACGCTTCCCGCAACGCATCGTGCGCACAACCCCCGCCTGGCACGTCTCCTGCCGCACCGACCAGGTCCTTCCCTGGCCCCGTGCTCGGCCCCACCAGCCAGATGCCACCTTCCCCGCAAATCCTCGCTCACCTACCCCCGTCTCCACCACGCCTCTCCCGCACCATCCGTCGCCGCCAGCATCCGTGCCTCCCCGCGGCCCTTCTCTGCTCTCCACCGTCGTCGTCGCCCCCATCTCCGTCGAGCCGCCCTTCCGCCGTAGCCCATTCCGCACCATGTCGCCTCAACCTGCCGTAGCCGGTGCCTTGGTCTCTGCCGCCTTCCTCTTCCAGCGGCGCCCACGCCGGCCTCCTCCGGCGAGTCGCCTCCCTCTCCTCCTCGTGCCCGACCGCGACCAGCCTCGCACAAGTTCCCGTCGTCCCAGCCCCGCAGAGGCCATGTAGACCCCGTCCGCCCCTCTAATCGTGCGTGCATGCAGGAACCACCAAGTTCCTCGCTCCGGCCCGCAGCAGTGCGCCCTGCCGCTCATCTCGTCCCCGCCACTAGGAGCTCCGACGAGCCCTGCAGCGTCGCCAGCCCGCTCGCCTGCGTGTCCTCGACCCAGAGTTCGTTCAACTTCGGCATGCCCTGTTGCATCCCCAGAACCTGCCGTGGACCTCCAAGGCCGCCCCTCCTCGCGCCGCGCATCCGCAAGTCCTGCAACCTTGCTAGCCTGTGTCCTCAAGCATCGTCGTCTCTCTGCAGGGTGTTTTTCCTACGGATGGCCTGTTGGTGGAAGTTTGGTAAGATGGTAGTACGGTACTGTGAATAGTTGATGAGATATGATTTTGATGCGAAGTGAGTGCCACAATCCCGGTGACCAGATGTTCGTGTTGCGCCAAGATCTCCACCGCGAAACAACAAGACCGTCGACATGAACAGAAGACCGTGGATGCGACAAGATCGTCTCTCGGACGCCAAGTCCTTCGGCCCGGGAAAACCGACAACCCAACCAAGATCCAAAGACCGAACCCTGACGCGTCAAGTTCTTCGACCCCGAGGACCGATCCATCGGATGCGACAAGACCTCCTTCTCGGAACCACCAAGTACTTCCTCCCGGACGCCATGACCGTCTACATGGATTCGAAGACCCCGGTACCCGATCCACTCAAGTTCGCCATCGACGATAAGATCGACCGCTTGGCACCCAAGTTCTCTGTCGCGTCAGGACAAGTTCTCCATCTTGTACCCGAACCTCGCCGTCCCCGTCCAACCCTGAGTCCGAACCCCGAACCCCCAGAACCCAAGATCTTCCGAACCTAGATGTGCGACCCTAAGCCCCTATTTTTATAATATGACATTATCAACTGTCGCATATTAAATTGTTCATGCATGCAAACTTGTCTGTGGTTTGGGGGCATTATGCCGATTCACCTCATAATTAAATATGGAGTCAATATGCGGGCTATACTTGTATTATACCGCCTCCATTTAAATTTGTGTAGCGAACCGATGCCATGTTTCGCCTTGTTAATACAACATCTAATTTGCGGGGTAGATAAACAACTTGAACCGTCTAATTAATTGTCGGGGCCCCGGTTCCGCTTAATACTGCCTAATTGCACCGCATCTGCATCATATCATAAGCATGGCGGATCTTCTGCCGTAGTATTAAATATTGCATCCGGTGTTTCTTCTAGTGTTTGCTTCTTCGCGGATTAGGCCGATGAGTTGATGCGAGTATCGACAAGTTCTCTGGATATGATCCTTCGGCAGTGTTTCCCAGGCGAGCATCCCTTCCCCTTCTACCTATTTTGCATTTATAGTCTTTATTTCCTCATGTTGATCTATTGCTATCCGTGTCACGATGCTTTAGTTTCCATACACCAGTTATATCTCGTGCAGCCTCTATATTGCCTTGGACACCTCCTATTACCTGTGTTTGGTAGATAGCTGGCCTTGTGAGTCGTAGTTGCGAGCTTAGGTGCGATCTCGTGTTGTCAAGTAACACAGTTGTTGGAATGCCGGCAGATGTTTAATGGTGGAGATGATCATGACTTTAAATACAACCATTAAATTGCTGGGAAAACTAATGAAAGAGGCACCGGTGGGCAATATATGCTATTTGGATTTTATGCCCACTTGTGTCCCGTAGGCCTCGAGTACTTGATACCTGTTTATAGCCATTGTCACAAACCCTGGGTCTGTTCCGGAGCCGGCCAACTTCGTTGCGGGTAGCTTAATGGGGTGCCCCCCCTGAAATATTTTATGAATCCTGTGATTTCTTTATCGTGAAAGCCTCGTTGGGTTTTGAGTTGGTTTTTCTGAGGTTGATCGAGTGTGTGTTGCTATTTGTGCACCCCTGCAGGGTAAAACTTTCTGAAAGCCGTGTCCGCGGTTATGGACGACTTGGAGCACAATATCTCGATCATAGACAAGCATAACTAAAGTAGTGCTATAAATTTGACTTAATATGTGACTAGTAATCAGATTCAAATACAACGGAATGGATATTAAAAATGCCAACAACTGGTGGAGTTGGGGTTCCTTGTGTCTTGTTATATCTGCCTAGTAAGTATTGCAACTCCAATGGAATGTGATAAAAGCACCAACAGCTGCTGGGTTTTGGGATTCCTCAGGACAATTATATCTGACTAGTAAATGTTCCAACTACAATTGAATGGTTAACTAAAACTGCCCACTACTTATGCTATCAGGATGACTCATGCTATATATCTGACTAGTAAATGCTGCAACTATAAAGGAATGAGTAAAACTGCCAACTGTGTGAGTTCCTTGGTCCGACTTCCTCGTTTGGTCTCGAGGGGGAAATACCAGGATGGGTATGTTTGGTGTTAGTATCAGGTAGGATCCGAATAGGTCTTTCTTATCCCTCTCTAATAGCCGCCAGTTTTACTGAGTCTCTATAGGTTGTTTAGTGCTGCTGCGCTGCCGCTTCAGTCCACCATACCTATGTAGGCGAGAGCCGCCGAATTCTAGCCTCGTCGTGTACTGGCCTCAGTAATGACGCTCCTCTTTTTCCTTTGCCCTTTGTCGGCACCCCTTTTGTTTAGCAGGTTTGAGATCGACGTCGTTAGCAGGGTTACCCTTCCGGCTTGGCCTGGGCAGGGTTATGGACGCCATTGGTTATTCTTCAGGGCTCTTAGCCCCATTTTCCTCTTGTCCGTAGACGGACGCTCTATAGTTTTCAAGGTGATTGCATCTTTGTATTGTATATCTGTATTCTTGACTCGTTGAGTCGTTGTTGTATATATATCTGTTCTGTGGGTTCCATCGTGGACTATTGTGTAATGGTATTACTTCATTTTCCACCCGCACAAAAGTGCCTGGTGGGCGTCCTTGAATCGTTTCTATGCGGGTTTGGCGGGAAGCGCTAAAACTTGCATAGGGCCGATTTGAGGGTGTTACACTTGAGTATCATGAGGAGCGGACCTCGTATTCAAGGGACATGAGATTTCCAACTTATACTTCGTCAAGCATATACACCATAGTTTGTTCACTTTAACCTTAATCACTTCAAGATTCTTATGATAGGGGCAATGAGAGCTGAAAGCTATTAAGTACCATATTTTTTGGAAGCTCTTTATAAAACTTGAATCCCTACTTCCTGCTACGAAGGTCTTTCTTTTACTTTTATGTTGAGTCTCCACCTTCTATATTTATGCACCTACTTTGAGAGCATAGTGTCCATTCTTAGTTCTATGTGCATTGTCCCAAGACTTGTTGATTGATGCATAGCTTTAATATTTCTTGTTTTAAACTATTTGTATCTAGTCACTCTTATGAGCTTTGAAGGTGTCCCATGCATTTATGTTTGCTACTCTAAGAGGGACAAGCTGAATGCCACTATGCTATGTTTTCTTTATGTGAAACAAACAAACGTCTTGCAAAACATTGTTATTCATGAATATTTTGTTTGTGCCTTTTTCATGTTGCAACATAGTTGCTATGTCTTATTGCTAGAACTTTGTCTTTCATGTTATGATTGAAGTACTATGATCCCAGCTATCATTGTTTTACATATACTTTGATCAAGTTTATGATGGTGCATGTCACCTCAAAAATTACTCTTTCTTTTTATCACTTACCTACTCGAGGACGAGCAGGAGTTAAGCTTGGGGATGTTGATACTTTGCTAAAATATCCATAATTTTTGATGTTCCATGCTTGGTTTTATCTACTTTCTTATGTTTTGTCCACACTTTGGAGTACTTTCTATACACTTTCTTGGACTAACCTATTAACAAGAGTCACAGTGCCAACTGCCTGTTCTCTGCTATTTTTGGTTCTAGGAAAGTCAGAAAATGAATATTCTCGGAATTGGATGGGAGAAAAACCAAAGTTAGTTTTTCACCGAGGGACACCTGGAGACAGAATACGAGACGGAGAGGGGCCAGGGGGCCGCCACACCACCTGGCCACGCGGCCCTGCCTGGCCCGCGCCAGGGGGTGGTCTTGCTGCCTCCGGCACCCCCTCGGCCTCCCCTTTCGCCTATAAGATGCCTCCGATACAGAAACCCTAAGCACCCGATCAAAATTCCACGAAAATTTTGTAGCCACCGTCATCTCCATCCCTAGATTGGGAGTGATCTGAAGCTCTTCCCAGCACCCAGCCGGAGAGGGGAATTCACCCTGGAGGCCTTCTTCATTACCATGCAAGCCTCCGGTGTGATGTGTGAGTAGTTCATCTCTGGACTACGGGTCCATGTAGTAGCTAGATGGCTGGTTCTCCTCCTTTGTGCTATCATGTTTAGATCTTATGAGCTCCGTTCATGATCAAGATCATCTATTTGTAATTCATGCATGTTGTGTTTGCGGGGATCCGATGGATATTGAGATGCTATTTCAGATTGATTATTGATTCTATCATGTATTTTTTATTTGTGATCTTGCATCCTTTCCGTTGTTAGTAGCTATCTTGGCGAAGTAGATGCTAGCAACTCCAAGAGTTAGTATTTATGCTCGATAGTGGGTTCATCCCTCTAGTAATCTGGGGAAGTGACAGAAATCTCTAAGGTACTAGATGTGTTGTTGCTACTAGGGAGAAAACAACAATCCTTTGTTCATAGAACAAGCGTATTGTTTACTTTACACGCAATGCATAATGCAATTATCTGTTGCTTGCAACTTAATACTAGAGGGGGTTAGGATGATAACTTGAAGGGGGATTATTAGTCATAGATGCAGTTGGATTACGGTCTATGTATAATGTTGTAATGCCCAATCAAGTCTCAGAGGAGTCAAGATGAGTAGCATATGCTTATTGCTTTCTCGATGTTTGTCAATTGCCCCACTGTAATTTGTTCAACCAACATGTTATCTATCTTAAGGAGAGCGACCACTAGTGAACTATGGACCCCGGTCCTTTCTTTTACCATCAATCTACAATCAGTTGTTCACTGTTTTTTGTTTACTTTCTGCAAACTATTACTTTCTTCCATTCGACATTTAATCCTTTGTTTTAAGCAAAACCGGTGAGATTGACAACCTCATCGCAAGTTGGGGGCAAAGTTCTATGGTTGTGTTGTGCAGGTATCCACGTTGCTGCTGACGCTGGTAGTGCGCCCTGCCAAAGTCCAGCTAGCAACACCTTTGGGGTGTTTCCTTGCTCCTATTGGTTCGATTAAACCTTGGTTTCATAACTGATGGAAACTTGCTGCTGTGCTCATCATACCTTCCTCTTGGGTTTCCCAACGAGCTCGAGATATCTTGGGCCATCACTGGCACCCTGCCAGAGGGGAGAGATCACCTTGGAGGCCTTCTTCATCACGTTAACTGCCTCCGGTGTGATGCATGAGTAGTTCATCCCTTGACTACGGGTCCATGTAGTAGCTAGATGATTGGTTCTTCTCCTTTGTGCTACCATGTCTAGATCTTATGAGCTCCGTTCATGATCAAGATCATCTATTTGTAATTCATGCATGTTGTGTTTGCGGGGATCCGATGGATATTGAGATGCTATTTCAGATTGATTATTGATTCTATCATGTATTTTTTATTTGTGATCTTGCATCCTTTCCGTTGTTAGTAGCTATCTTGGCGAAGTAGATGCTAGCAACTCCAAGAGTTAGTATTTATGCTCGATAGTGGGTTCATCCCTCTAGTAATCTGGGGAAGTGACAGAAATCTCTAAGGTACTAGATGTGTTGTTGCTACTAGGGAGAAAACAACAATCCTTTGTTCATAGAACAAGCGTATTGTTTACTTTACACGCAATGCTTAATGCAATTATCTGTTGCTTGCAACTTAATACTAGAGGGGGTTAGGATGATAACCTGAAGGTGGATTATTAGTCATAGATGCAGTTGGATTACGGTCTATGTATAATGTTGTAATGCCCAATCAAGTCTCAGAGGAGTCAAGATGATTAGTATATGTATGTATGCTTTCTCGATGTTTGTCATTTGCCCCGCTGTAATTTGTTCATCCAATGTGTCATCTATCTTAAGGAGAATCACCACTAGTGAACTATGGACCCCGGTCCTTTCTTTTACTATCAATCTACAACTATTTACTATTTTCTGTTTACTTTCTGCAAGCTATTAGTATCTTCCACACAATACGTTTAATCCTTTGTTTTCAGCAAAATCGGTGAGATTGACAACCTCACTGTAAGTTGGGGGCAAAGTTCTGTGGTTGTGTTGTGCAGGATTCCAAGTTGGAAACAACCCCTTGGAGGTGTTTCCTTGCTCCTATTGGTTCGATAACCTTGGTTTCATAACTGAGGGAAAACTTGCTATTGTGCTCATCATACCTTCCTCTTGGGGTTCCCCAACGAGCTCGATATATTTTGGGCCATCACGGGGCCTCAAGGGAACTACTGGCAATTAAGGTGCTCCTTTTAATAGAGCACCGGAGCAAAGCATTAACACTCCAAGAACACATGTGATCCTCACATCAAAGCCATTCCCTCCGGTTATCCCGATTATTGTCACTTCGGGGCCTTTGGTTCCGGAGAACAATATGTGTATACGACTTGCAGGTAAGATCACAAACAACACTATCATCATGAATCAATAACATTTTCAGATCTGAAATCATGGCACTTGGGCCCCAGTGACAAGCATTAAGCATAACAAGTTGCAACAAAGTCAAAAAGCACTAATAATAGATACTAGGCAGCATGCCCTAACAATCTGATGCCATTACATGAACAAACTCATCCAATCCCTACCATCCCTATAGCCTACAGCGAGGGATTACTCACTCATGGATGGGGAAATCATGGATGGTTGATGGAGAAGCGATGGTGATGATGACGGTGATGATCTCCTCCAATTCCCCATCCTTGCAGGGTGCCAGAATGGAGTTTCTGGTTTCGATTCACGGAATCTGGTGGTGGCGGCGCAGGGGAACTCTATCTAGAAAAAATGTCGAACCCCCCATTAGGTTTTAGTTCAAAAGGCATCTTATAGTCGAAGAGGGAGGCCGAGGGGGTGACCGAGGCGGCCACACCGCCCCTAGGCGCGGCCTAGGCTGGCCCGTGCGACCAGGTGGTGTGGGCCCCTCGTGGCCGTCCTCCGCCTCGTCTTCTAGCTCCATGAGTCTTCTGGTGAAATAGGATTTTTGGCATATTTTCTGGGATTTTTCCTGATAGTTGGTTTTCTGCACAAAAACTAGACACCAAGGTAATTCTGCTAAAAACAGCACCAGTCCGTGTTAGTTGTAGCCAAATCACACAAGTTTAGAGGAGAAACAATAGAAAAAGTGTTCGGGAAAGTAGATACATTTTGGACGTATCAACTCCCCCAAGCTTAGCTTATTGCTTGTCTTCAAGCAATTCAGTTGAAAACTGAGTGCGATAAAACAGTTTTCACGAACACATTTGCTTCATAAGATGTATATATTCTCAGCATATGATCAAATACTTAATCAGTTCATAATAAATAGTATGTAAATAAGTTTACGTAATAGTCATTGCAAGCTATGAAGAGATTCCAACTCTAAAATAATAAGTAGCATGAAACATAAACATAAGCAACATTGCAATGCTCATAAAAAGGTATGATAGAGTGGTATCTCGCTTGCCTTTGATCGTAGAGCAAACATAAATGCCAAGGCACCTCTGAAGTTCAAGTGAATACTAGAAGTAAAGATATCAAAGATACATGCATCAAAGTCATGACACAATTAACCAAGTTTTGAGACAAGCACATTACACTAAGAATGACAACTATGCTCTCAAGAAAGTGATCATAGAATAAGTGGTGACTCAACAAGGAAGTGAAAAGGTTTTGAAAAGTTTGAAAGGCTTCTGATGACCCACAAGTATAGGGGGTGTATCGCAGTATTTTCAAGGGAAGTGAAACCAAATTTATCGATTCGACACAAGGGGAGCCAAAGAATATTTATAAGCCTTAACAACTGAGTTGTCAATTCAGCTGCACCTGGAAACAATCTTGCTCACATCAGTTTATTAGTAGCAACAGTTTTGTAGTAGGAATAGTGAAGTAATAGCAGTAGTAAAAGTAAAGACAGTAGTAACCGTAGTAGTAAACAGTAGGTTAAGGCGCAATAGGCATAGGGATGGATGGACGGGCGTTGCATGGACAAGACAATTCACATGAAAATCAAGACATAGGGCAATTGCAGATAAATAAGATAAAGCATCCAAGTACTAGATAATCATAGGCATGTGTTCCATATATAGTCATACGTGCTCGCAATGAGAACTTGCACAACATCTTTTGTCCTGCCAGCCCGTTTGCAGCGGGGCCTCAAGGGAACTACTGGCAATTAAGGTGCTCCTTTTAATAGAGCACCGTAGAAAAGCATTAACACTCCGTGAACACATGTGATCCTCACATCAAATCCATTCCCTCTGGTTATCCCGATTTCTGTCACTTCAGGGCCATTGGTTCCGGACAACAATGTGTGTATACAACTTGCAGGTAAGACCAAAAACAATACTATCATAATGAATCAATAACATGTTCAGATCTGAAATCATGGCACTCGGGCCCTAGTGACAAGCATTAAGCATAACAAGTCGCAACAAAGTCAAAAATCACTAATAGAAGATACTAGGCACCATGCCCTAACAATCCGATGCCATTACAATGAACGATCTCATCCAATCCCTACCATCCCCATAGCCTACAGCGGGGGATTACTCACTCATGGATGGGGGAAACATGGGTGGTCGATGGAGAAGCGATGATGGCGATGATCTCCTCCAATTCCCTGTCCCGGCAGGGTGCCAGAACGAAGTTTCTGGTGCTGATTCACGAAATCTGGTGGTGGCGGCGGAGCGAAACTCTTTCTTGAAAAACGTCGAACCCCCCTAGTTTTTAGGTCAGAAGGCAACTTATAGGCGAAGAGGGAGACCGAGGGGGTGTCTGGGGCGGCCAGGCCCAACCCGCGTGGCCAGGTGGTGTGGTTGGGCCCCAGGCCCACTCCGTCTCGTATTCTGGTTCCGTGAGTCTTCTGGTGAAATAGGATTTTTGGCATATTTTCCAGGATTTTTCTTGATAGTTGATTTTCTGCACAAAAACTAGACACCAAGGCAATTCTGCTGAAAACAACGTTAGTCCATGTTAGTTGCATCCAAATCACACAAGTTTAGAGGAAAAACAATAGCAAAAGTGTTCGGGAAAGTAGATCCGTTTTGGACGTATCAACTCCCCCCAATCTTAGCTTATTGCTTGTCCTCAAGCAATACAGTTGAAAACTGAGTGCGATAAAAGGAACTTTCACGAACACATTTGCTTCATATGATGTATATATTCTCAGCATGTGATCAACTACTTAGACAATTCATAATAAGGAGTATGCAACTAAGTTTACTTAATAGGCTTTGCAAGCTATGAAGAGATTCCAACTCAAAAATAATAAGTAGCAAGAAACATAAACATAAGTAACATTACAATGGTCATAACAAGGTATGATAGAGTGGTATCTCGCTTGCCTTTGATTGTGAATGCTAAGGCACCTCTAAAGTTCAGGTGAAGACTAGAAGTAAAGATATCAAAGATACAAGCATCAAAGTCATAACACAAATAATCAAGTTTTGAGACAAGCACATTATACTAAGAATGACAACTATTCTCTCAAGAAAGTGCTCAAACAATGGGTGGTGACTCAACAAGGAAATGCAAAAGGTTTTGAATAGTTTGAAAGGCTTCCAAATGCTGAAAGTATGGTACTCATTAGCTTTGAGCTCTAATTGCCCCTATCATAAGCATCTTTAAGTGGTTAAGGTTAAAGTGACACAACTAAGAGGATATGCTTGAAAAGTTATAAACTGAAATCTCATGCCCCTTACTTACGAGTACCGGACCTCATGCTACTCAACTTCAGTCACAAGTAATCTCTTGTCATTGTAAGTACATGTGTATCATAGAGAAACGCCAACGGGGTACCCCTTGCACATGATACAGGAGCTATCCCATAATCAAAATGACAAGGCAAGCAGACAATCAGCATCTCAGCGATCTTTTTATTTACTTTGTGCATAGATTTTTATTGAGGATGCTTCATAGAATGGTCATTATGGTTATGCTGCAAGTTTCCACCATGATTAGGGATGGCTTAGGCTAGCGGCCCAGGCGTTTCTCTAACACACCTACAAACTCCATGTTCTTACAAGTTGCACTTTTATTTCACACCGTCGGGTCCATAGGCAAAAGAACATGATATCAACGAGGTACTAAGTACCAGTGCAATGTTGAAAGCGTTCCCCATGATACATGGTTCTGCTAACTTCAACTTATAAAGCGCAAGAATATATGCAACAAAGAAGGACGCAATGGTTCAGGTTTATTAAGTGCAAGAAAATAAAGTGTGCCATCAAGTTTGTGAGAGCTTTACTAACTAACTTTCTCATAACAAGCAAACATTTTATTCACAAGAAAACAAGGCATATTGAATATGCACGGAACAACAAATGATGCTAATAGGTAGGTATGGTGGACACTTTTGGCAATATTGGTTTTGGGGAATTGGAAACACGAGTAGAGCATACTCAGTGTAAGTGAAGGCTAGAAATAGAGAGGGAGCGACAAACGAGAGAGCAATAACTGTCATAATCATCCTTGCAACAAAACAGCACTAATCATGGCATGAAAGTGATTCAATACCCTCAAGGCAAAATAATTCATTGAGGCTTAACTGATTATTTCAGTCATATGCATGCGTGAGCATGTGCCAAGTAAATTCAAGTGAGACTTCAGAGGAGGATACCACAGTGTCATACCAAGTTATGAATAGAGTAATGCAAGCAAACATTCATATGACATGCCACAAACTATTAGCAAGCTGGAACTAATCATATGAAATTAAGAACTACTAAGCATCCATCAATAACATACACCCCACACGAACAGACTAAGCATGCCCACAATGATGAGTATATGTACAAAAATGAAAACAAATAGAGTTTGTTACCAGCCTCTTACCACACCTCAAGTTGTCATTAATCCTCATTATTGCCCTTCACTTGTGTGGCTTGAATAATAATATGAAACCAATTTCCACTAAGAACTGCTGAACCCTGCAACAAACTCACAAAACCAAAGAAGAACAACAAATATTTTTGGTGTTTTCGTTTTTTAAAACAAGAACCAAAAGGGAAAAACAAGCGAAGCAAAATCTTTTGGGTTTTTCGAATAGTTCAAACAAAGAAAAAAGGGAAAAGCAAACCAAGGCAAAAATAAGAAGAAGCAAACAAAGAGAAACAACAGAAATATTTTTGGTATTTTTGTGTTTTAAGAAAGCAAAAACAAAAGAAAGAACGAAAACTAGAAAGAGAACGAAATATGAATATACAAAGTATGGACGCAAAATGATATGGAGATGCGTGCGATATTGGTGTACCTCCCCCCAAGCTTAGGCTTTTGGCCTAAGTGGGTATCATTCCCAAGCTGGCCAAGATGAAGTGTCTCCGTGGTACGACGAGGAGGTACCCTCGTCCTGGTATGAGCTCGAGGACGCCCCACCATAGTGCGCAGAGTAGTCGTAAGAAGGCACATCCTCCGGGTGCTGCCTATGGAAACCAATCAAGCGGAGCTACTCGTCCACTTCCTCCTTGGAACGTGACCACGACCTCCTGTGAACACTGAACAAAGTAGATTGCGGCAAAGGAATCTCCCTTTCATCCCCGTCAGTAAACAACATCCTGTATACTAAACTGTCCAAATCAGAGTCAGCAGTGACGAAGTGATATGTTTTCATGGCAGCAAGGTCAAGCCTTTGTGGTGCTAATATAGTATCATTTGGATCCACAGAAAGCTCTAATACATTGACCATGCGTGAAGCGATGATGCCCCCATAAATAGGTCCCCTAGCAGCTAGGCGGCGAGCAATAAGAGAGCCAAGATTGTACTGAGTATCATTGTTAAGCGCAGCAGCGAGGAAGGCTAGATGATAATTGGACATATTACTTGTATTCTCCCTACCAAGAATGCTAGTAGCAAGATAATAGGCAAAGTATCTAAGAGCGGGGAGTTGGATGTTTCTTATCTTTCTGTGCTGAGCTACGCGGTCGTCGTCATTGGTCACACCCCGATAGAGCTCCAGCAAATCAGCGGGTCGCCCTTGAATCTTCTTCACGGTCCCTATCATGCCCACACCTATAATACTGCAAAATCTTTCCAATGGCATGGTAAAGGGCAGATTATAAATTCTAAAAGAAATAGTTGACTGATAGGGCCTGTTAGTAAAAACGAAGCTCTCAACAAAAGTTTTGGTGAGCATAGCGTATTGCTCACTCTCATCTTGCATATATGAGGTCAAACCAACCCTCTGAATCAGTATCAAGAAATCATGAAGAATCTCTGTAGCTTGTAAGAAAGTAAAACAAGGAAAAGTAGATGGGTGAGCATCCCCATCATCTCCTTCATTACCAATGCGAGGTGCAATGCGATCTTTGTTGTATGATGGCCTAAACTGAGAGGCTGACCTTGAGGGCCTTGACCTCCTAGGTGCATCCCTCTCAAATATTTTTCCAAAGATATGGTCGTTCATGTTTGATATTCTGAAATTTAAACATCTATTAAATAAGTGATTGCAAAGTGAATATAATGAAGGGTACTACTCATAGGGACTTGTAAGAGGCCTAAACATGCATCAAAACTATATCTCTAAGCATTGAACAAGCTTACAAGCACTCAAAACCTGTCACCTACAGCAGCAAAATACTCAAGATAGAAACCACTAAACACAAATCTACTTGGACAAGCGGAGGAGTCACATACCAGAGAAGAAATGCTCCAAATTTCAGCAGCAAAGATGGGCTGAGCAAGGAGATCGAAAAATCGAGGGCAAGCACAGCAAGAATGCGATTTCGAGCAATGAACTGGTGTTTACTTGAGAGAGAGAAGAAAGTGGCAACTGAGAGAGTGAGTGGAGGGCCAGGGGTGGCCCACACCATAGGCAGGCGCGCCCCTGGGCAGGCCGTGCCACCAGGTAGTGTGCCTTCCTGGTGGGCCCCCTGGTACCTTCTAGGCACTTCTCTGCCCCTTTTTTCACGTAAAAATTTAATATGAATTTTCTAAATTTTTCAAGACACTTTATTTTTGAGCAATTTTCAGGTATAGATGAATGATTTTTCTGCAGAAAAGTGATTTTGAAACGATGCAATGACAAAACAAGGCTAAAACTTTAGAAGTTCTAAGACACTCTAACAGGCAAGCAAACAACAAAAGAAAAGGTAAACTAAACGAAAGCAAAAACTAAAATAGATGGAATAGAAGTAAGCGGAGATAATCATGGTGAAACATTGTTTTGTTCAATGAAATCCTTTTGTTAACAAGGTTGATCAGGTCTTGTTACCAAAACAATTTTATATGAAACAAAACTTTGTATTCCACTAATGATTATGTTACCTCAACCTTGATAGCAATGGTCCCAATCATAATAGTTTCAAATTTTTCTCTTGGTATGGGACAATATATTTCTCCAACTTGAATGCCCTCAACATGTTCAATTGAATTTAAACCATAAGTCCTATCAATCTTCTTGGGGAAATAGACAGTATGCTCCTTGTCATTAACATTAAAGGTCACCTTTCCTTGATTACAATTAATAACAGCTCCTGCAGTATTAAGAAAAGGTCTCCCAAGAATAATAGACATATTATCATCTTCAGGCATTTCAAGCACAACAAAATCAGTTAATATCAAGAAATTATGAGCCACTTGAACAGGTACATCCTCACATATACCAACAGGGAGATTTATCAGCCATTTGCAAAGATATATCAGTTGGTATCAGTTTTTCTAGTTGAAGTCTCTTATAGAGAGATAAAGGCATAACACTAACTCCTGCTCCCAAATCACACAAAGCAGTTCTAACATAACTATTTTTAATAGAGCAAGGAATAGTTGGAATCCCTGGGTCTCCAAGTTTCTTCGGAACCTTACCATTAAAGGAATAATTAGCAAGTAAAGTAGAAATTTCTTCATTAGGGATCTTCCTTTTATTTGAGACAATATCCTTCATATACTTTGAATAAGGAGGCAATTTAATAGCATTAGTCAAAGGAATTTGCAAGAATAAAGGTTTCATCCACTCACAAAACTTATTATAGTGCTCATCTTCCTTTGACTTGTGTTTCTTATCAGGGAAAGGCATATTTTTTTTGGACTCAAGGCTCTCTTTCACTACCATGTTTCTTAGCAACAAAATCTTATTTAGTGTATTTAGTATTCTTAGTGTGCTTTTCAGGTTCTTCTTCAACTTTTTCTTTATTAGGAACATCATTTTCTTCATTACCACTTTCAGTTTCAACATCAGAGATAGATATACTATTAGGATCTTTAGCAGGTTCAGAGGGTTCTACAATAGTTTTATGTTTCTTTTTCCTTTTCTTACGAGTAGTACCACTATTTTCAGCTTGTTGGGAATCCCGCTCCATTCTTTTGGGATGCCCCTCCGGATATAGAGGATCCTGGGTAACGGCACCACTTCTAGTTCTAATTTCATAAGCATGTTTTTCTTTAGCAGCATTAACTAGCAAGTATTTTTTCACTTTAATAAGTTGATCTATTTGAGTTTGAACCATTTGAAAATGTTTAACAAGCATTTTAACATCATTAGAGGTTCTTTCCAAAATATCTGTTAACTGAATAATAGCTCTAGAGTTTTCCATTAAATGATTTTGCACCCTTTTATTAAAATTATCTTGCTTAAGAATAAAAATATCAAATTCTTCTAAGCATTGATCAGGATATTTAGAGTAAGGAATATCACCTTCATCAAAGTGTTGGAGAGAGTGTACCTCAATAGTGGATGAGTGGGGAATTGGCTTACATAATTCTTCTATAGGAGGTAAATTCTTGACGTCAGCAGCTTTAATTCCCTTCTCCTTAAGACATTTCTTAGCTTCCTTCATCACTTATCATTCAATTCAATAACTCCCCTCTTCTTAGATGATGGTATAGGCGCCGGTACAGCTGGTTTAGGTATAATTATTTCAGGTATAGCTGGTTCAGGAGGAGTCCAATCTTCATAATTCTTGCTTATTTTAGCCATTAATTCCTTAGCATTCTTGGGAGTCCTATTCCTGAAAACACAATCAACACAGCTATCCAAGTATGTCCTAGATTCTTCAGTTAGTCCATTATAAAATATATCAAGAAGCTCATTCTTAGGTAAAGGACATCCATCTTGTGCATGAATCAAAGCACAAAATCTTGCCCATGATTCAGACAATATCTTTTTTTTCCTGTTTAAAATCAAAAAGTTCTTGCAAAATAGCATGTCTAGCACTAGGAGGAAAATATTTCTACAGGAATGTACTAATCAAGCAATGAGGGCTATCAATAGATCTAGGAGGTAAATTACTAAACCAAGTTTTAGCTTCTCCTTTCAGTGAAAAGGGGAAAATCTTAGCAATAAAGTAAGTACGCATCTCAATATCATTAGAAAATAATCCACTCATGGTAGAAAGCTCAGTCATATGTGATACCGCACTTTCATTCTTAGTCCCACAAAAAGGTTCTTTCTCAACAATAGTTATATAAGATAGATCAAGAGAGAAATCATAATCTTTATCTTTAATGTTTATGGGAGAAGCAGCAAACTTAGCATTAGGAGACAATTTGGGTCTAATAGTACGCCTCTCAAGGAGATTCTTAGCAGCACTCCTATCATGGGTGTTTTGACATTTCTTTAATAAATTCATCGGTCATCTCAACATAACCGTCTTCAATATCATAGCTTTCTCTAGACTCAGGTGAACTAACAGGTGTAGTAGTGTCTTTATTAGGAGTTTCGGTATTTCCAGCTATAGTTCTAGCAATCATAGCATCTAGAAAAGGACCTAATGAACCACTCTTATCAAGCACAGTAGAAGCAGCAACATAAGCATCAGAAGTTTCAGATTCAGCAGTAGTAGCAGTGTGTGTAGCATGTGTATGTGGTGGTGTAATGAGCTTACTCATAACAGATTGCGAATCAAGAGCAACAAAGGTGTTCAAAACCGTACCTCTTCTTGTAGTGGATGGTAAAATAGGAACCTTGCCATCACGAGACTTACCCATGATGGATGGATAGAAGCAAACAGTAATGGTTTCAAGTGGACTTGATAAATAAAGCTATGCTACCCGGCAACGGCGCCAGAAAATAGTCTTGATGACCCACAAGTATAGGGGGTGTATCACAGTATTTTCAAGGGAAGTGAAACCCAATTTATTGATTCAACACAAGGGGAGCCAAAGAATATTTATAAGCCTTAACAACTGAGTTGTCAATTCAGCTGCACCTGGGAACAATCTTGCTCACATCAGTTTATTAGTAGCAACAGTTTTGTAGTAGGAATAGTGAAGTAATAGCAGTAGTAACAGTAAAGACAGTAGTAACCGTAGCAGTAAACAGTAGGATTAAGGCGCAGTAGGCATAAGGATGGATGGAAGGGCGTTGCATGGACAAGACAATTCACATGACAATCAAGACATAGGGCAATTGCAGATAAATAAGATAAAGCATCCAAGTACTAGATAATCATAGGCATGTGTTCCATATATAAACATATGTGCTCGCAATGAGAACTTGCACAACATCTTCTGTCTTGCCAGCCCGTTTGTAGCGAGGCCTCAAGGGAACCACTGGCAATTAAGGTGCTCCTTTTAATAGAGCACCAGAGCAAAGCATTAACACTCCGTGAACACATGTGATCCTCACATCAAAGCCATTCCCTCCGGTTATCCTGATTTCTGTCACTTCGGGGCCATTGGTTCTGGACAACAACGTGTGTATACAACTTGCAGGTAAGACCAAAAACAATACTATCATAATGAATCAACAACATGTTCAGATCTGAAATCATGGCACTCGGGCCCTAGTGATAAGCATTAAGCATAACAAGTCGCAACAAAGTCAAAAAACACTAATAGAAGATACTAGGCACCATGCCGTAACAATCCGATGCCATTACAATGAACGATCTCATCCAATCCTTACCATCCCCATAGCCTACAACAGGGGATTACTCACTCATGGATGGGGGAAACATGGATGGTCGATGGAGAAGCGATGGTGGCGATGATGGCGATGATCTCCTCCAATTCCCCATCCCGGCAGGGTGCCAGAACGGAGTTTCTGGTGCTGATTCGTGAAATCTGGTGGTGGCGGCGGAGCGGAACTCTTTCTGGAAACACGTCACCCCCCCCGAGTTTTTAGGTCAGAAGGCAACTTATAGGCAAAGTGGGAGACTGAGGGGGTGTCTGGGGTGGCCAGACCACCGCCTGGTGCGACCAGGCCCAGCCCGCACGGCCAGGTGGTCAGCTTGGGCCCCAGCCCCACTGCGTCTCGTATTCTAGCTCTGTGAGTCTTCTGGTGAAATAGGATTTTTTGGCATATTTTCGGGGATTTTTCCTGATAGTTGATTTTCTGCACATAAACTAGACACTAAGGCAATTCTGCTGAAAACAGCGTCAGTCCATGTTAATTGCATCCAAATCACACAATTTTAGAGGAAAAACAATAGCTAAAGTGTTCGGGAAAGTAGATACGTTTTGGACGTATCAGCTTCCAAATGCTGAAAGTATGGTACTCATTAGCTTTGAGCTCTCATTTCCCTTATCATAAGCATATTTAAATGGTTAAGGTGAAAGTAAGGTCCAATACGAGTTATATGCTTGACATACCATAAACTGGAAATCTCATGTCCCTTGAGTATGAGGGCCGCTCCTCATGCTACTCAACTTTAGTTGCCGGTAAGTTCTTGTCATAGTAAATACATGCGTATCATAGAGAACCGCCAACGGGGTACCCCTTACCCGATGATACAGAAGAATCCCCATATCAAAATGACAAGGCAAGGAGACAATAAGCATCTCAGCATGTTCTTATTTACCATGGGAAAATGGTGCGTTCTTCTCTCTTTCCTCTTTTCTCATTTTTTTTCTTTTTCTCAATCTCTATCTCTTTTTTTATAGGAAGAATGCTTCATAGATTGCTCATTATGGTTATGTTGTAGGTTTCCACCATGATTAGGCATGGATTAAACCAGCGGCCCAGGCGTTTCTCTAATACACATACATAACTCCATGGACTTACAAGCTCCCCTTTTATTTCACACCGACGACCTCCGTAAACAAAAGAGCATGATATCAACTGGGTATATATTTACACGTGTTGAAAGCGTTCCCCGTGACAACATGGTTTTGCTAATCCCCAACCTATAATTTGCAAGCATATAACTTTCATGGATAGTCACAATAGTTCAGGTTTATTAAGTGCAAGAAATAAAGTGTGCCATCAAGTTCGTGAGAGCTATACTAATTAACTTTCTCATAACAAGCAAACATTTTATTCGGAAGAAAACAAGGCATACTGAATATGCACGGAATAGCAAATGATGCTAATAGGTAGGTATGGAGCGACAAACGAGAGAGCAATAACTGTCATAATCATGCTTGCAACAAAATATGACTAATTATGGCATGAAAGTGATTCAAGAACCTTGAGGCAAAATAATTTATTGAGGCTTAACTGATTATTGTTTCAGTCTTATGTATGTGTGAGTGATACATTGCAAATGTATCTATAATTTTTGATGCTCCATGCTTGGTTTTATCGACTTTCTTGTGTTTTGTCCACACTTTGGAGTACTTTTCATATGATTTCTTGGACTAACCTATTAACAAGAGCCACAGTGCTAGCTGCCTATTTTCTACTGTTTTTGGTTCCAGGAAAGTCAGAAAATGAATATTCCCGGAATTGGACGGGACAAAAGCCAAAGTGCCTATTTTTCTAGAAGACTGCAGGAGCCAGAATACGAGACGAAGGAGGGCCAGGGGCTGGCCACACCCCCCAGGCGCGGGCTGGGCCTGGCCGCGCCAGGGCATGGTGTGGGCCCCCCAGGCACCCCCTCGGCCTCTCTTTTCGCCTATAAGGAGCCTTCTGACCTAAAAACTTCGGGGGGTTTGACGTTTTTCCGAAAGAAGTTCTGTAGCGCCGCCACCACCGAAGGGGAGATTCGGGGGACAGAAAGTATCTGTTCCGGCACCCTGCCGGGACGAGGAAGTGCCCCCGGAGCCATTTCCATCGATCTCTACCATCATCTCCATCGATCATCCATGTTTCCCCCATCTATGAGTGAGTAATCCCCCGCTGTAGGCTACGGGGATGGTAGGGATTGGATGAGATCATTCATGTAATGGCATCAGATTGTTAGGGCATAGTGCCTAGTATCTTTTATTAGTGCTTTATGACTTGGTTTGCGACTTGTTGTGCTTAATTCTTGTCACTAGGGCCCAAGTGCCATGATTTCAGATCTGAACATGTTATCAATTCATTATGATAGTATTGTTTTTGGTCTTATCTACAAGTTGTATACACACGTTGTTGTCTAGAACCTATGGCCCCGAAGTGATAGAAATCGGGATAAGCGGAAGGGAATGGATTTGATGTGAGGATCACATGTGTTCACGGAGTGTTAATGCTTTGCTCCGGTGCTCTATTAAAAGGAGCACCTTAATTGCCAGTAGTTCCCTAGAGGCCCCGCTGCAAACGGGCTGGCAGGACAAAAGATGTTGTGCAAGTTCTCATTGCGAGCACGTATGACTATATATGGAACACATGCCTAAGATTGTCTAGTACTTGGATGCTTTATCTTATTTATCTGCAATTGCCCTATGTTCTGATTGCTATGTGAATTGTCTTGTCCATGCAATGCTCGTCCATCCATCCCTATTTTTACCGCACTCGAATCCCATTGTTTACTACTTTTGTTACTACTGTCTTTGCTTTGCTACTGCTGTTACTCTGCTATTCCTACTACAAAACTGTTGCTACTGATAAACTGCTGTGAGCAAGATTGTTTCCAGGTGTAGCTGAATTGACAACTCAGTTGTTAAGTCTTATAAATATTCTTTGGCTCCCCTTGTATTGAATCAATAAATTGGGTTTCACTTCCCTCAAAAATACTGCGATACACCCCCTATACTTGTGGGTCATCAAGACTATTTTCGGGCGCCGTTGCCGGGGAGCATAGCTTTATTTATCAAGTCCACTTGGTATCACTATTGTTCAAGCTAAGTTTATTTTCTCCTTGTTTGCTTGTTTCTTTATCAAAAATACAAAAAAAGTAGTTCCTACTCTAGTTGTTCTTTTCATTGGTCTGTTATTGTCTTGCCTTATCATGCTTGTTGTCAATGGTTGGTTTCTTTGAAACTGAAGCTTATTGGCAAGGTGGGTTCACGGAAGATCAAAAATATTATTATAAGGAACACCGCTTGTCACAAAAAGGGAAACACTTATGGGAACAAATTGATAGATTGTATACCATTGCTAGAAACATGTGCTCTACTTATAATGTAACTTATTGCTGTGATGAATCTCGTTGCAGAAAGAGGTATAAACACGTCCCTTTTCAATGTGAGTATAATGATAATGATACCATATCTTCCTATGCTAAAGGAATTTATGACTTTTATGATGCAGAACAAACTGAAGAGTTTATTGCTCGGAAGGGTGCTTTTGAACTTGCTAGTTTGCTTGAAAATATTGATGATTCACCTTATAAGTATGAGGTTTATGGTATACTTAAATTTTGCTTTGATAATTACAAGGATGAAAATGGCTATATTCTTGAATATTTTAATAGATGCTTTCCACAAATGGAAGAGATTAATGCCTTGCAGGATCCTATGGAAGAAGAAATTGATGAACCTGAAAGCTCATTAGATGAAAAAGAGGAGGAGAGTGATGAACAAAAGGAGGAAGAATGGATTAGCTACCCATGCCTACATCCTAATGAGAGTAACTCTTTATCCCTCACATTATTTGATTGTCCTCCATGCTTACTAAAGGAGGATGAATGTTATGTTCCTGAGGATTCTTTTGAAAGTTTTTATAATAAAGCTCTAGTGCTTGTAGATCATGAAAAGCATGCTTTATGTGATAGTTATATTGTTGAGTTTATTCATGAGGCTACTGAAAATTATTATGAGAGAGGAAAATATGGTTGTAGAAGTTTTCATGGTATTGAAACACATCTCTATGTGCTGAAAGTTTTGAAGTTACTCTTGTTTTATCTTCCTATGCTTGTCACTTTGTTCTTTGTGAATTTATTTGCATACACGATTCCTATGCATAGGAAGTGGGTTAGAGTTAAATGTGTTTTGAATTTGCTTCTTAATGCTCTCTTTTACTCACTCTTATTTCTTATGAGAGCATCCTCTCAAACTATTATGCCTGAAGATGATAATATGTCTATTATTCTTGGGAGACCTTTTCTTAAACACTGCAGGAGTTGTTATTAATTGTAATCAAGGGAAGGTGACCTTCAATGTTAATGACAAGGAACATACTGTCAATTTCCCCAAGAAGATTGAAAGGACTTATGGTTTTGAATTCAATTGAACATGTTGAGGGCATTCAAGTTGGAGAAATATATTGTCACATTATGATTGGGACCATTGCTGTCAAGGTTGAGGTAACATAATCATTAGTGGAATACAAAGTTTTTTCTCATATGAAATTGTTTTGGTATCCAGACCTGATCAACCTTGTTAACAAAAGGATTTCATTGAACAAAACAATGTTTTCACCATGATTATCTCCGCTTACTTCTATTCTATCCATTTTAGTTTTTCCTTATGCCTAACTTAAAGGTGTTAAAGAAAAGTACTTATTGGGAGATAACCCAAAAGTTTTAGATGAGTCTTGGAAGTTATTACCCCTGTAATAACCTCTCCTTATCCTTTGTATTTGCTTTTTGTGCCAAGAATAACCTCTAATGAGAGAGAAGTAATGGTTGGGAAAGTTGCTGTCCCAAAACAGATCTTTGTGCTTCACCGTAAACATTCGTGAGAGAGCTATGTATGTCGGATTGAGCTGTAATTTTTTGTTCTTCTGCCCCAGGTTGTTATCTAACGTTTTTTAGTTCAACACTTTTCGATTTGAGCAACATAAGGTCTTCGAAAAAATTCTTATTTACCTGCTGGTCTGTTTTGACAGATTTCTGCCATTTTCTGCATTTGCTTCTTGTTGGTTCCTTTTTGAGTTCTTTTGGGGAATTGAGCTTTTTGAGGGAAGTGCTACAGTATCTAGTGTTCTAATGGAAGTTTATTGGTGTTAGAACTGAACCTTAAGACTTATTTATCTTGAGTGCACTAATGTTGCTAATAAAGATCGTGTGAAGTTTTGTATGAAGGAAAAATTTCAGGTGTATGGAAGGAATGAGTAATGAGATGAAGGATGGACTAAAGCTCAAGCTTGGAGATGCCACGCGTGTCAACCCAAGAAATATCCAAGAAGTACAAGTGTCAAAGCTTGGGGATGCCCAAGGCATCCCCTTCTTCATCAATAAAAATCTCAGGTTTCTTTCAACCACTTCATTTTTATTGTTTCATGCACAGTTGTGTTGTTCTTGGAGCGTCTTCTTTTTCATTTTCGTTTTGGTTTTTAGTTTGCTGAATAAATTGGTTGGACCTCCTCTTTCATATATTGGTGTTCAAATAGTTTGGTTTGGTTTAGAAAAGAGTAGGAAAGCTCATGCTTAAGTGGTAAAGAGAGCTTGTTTTTGACTGTGGCTTATGCTTTGTCATGCCATGCTTGATATTGTTTTGGCTTTATGCTTAGTATTCTTTGCTGTAGCATGACTTGTTATAAACAATTGAGATTGCTTAATGTGCCTTGGATGAATCATGCGTTGTTTTAGCATATTAAAGCATAGTATTATGGTATTCTCCTTTGATGCTTTATTTGGGTTGACTTGGCACATGCTCACACCATGTTATGACTATCTCAAGTCACCATAAGCCTTTATGATCCTTTAGTTTTCAACTTGTAGTATCACTTTATGCTTTGATCAATGATGTTTTTTCGCTCTGCATGATTATGGCCATTATTGCTCTCTCGTTTGTCGCTCCCTTACTATTGCTAGCCTTCACTTCCACTGAGTGTTTTACTGATGTTTCCAACTCCCTAAACCAAATATTTCCAAAGTGTCCACCATACCTACCTATTAGCATCATTTGCTACTCCCGTGCATATTCAATATGCCTTGTTTTCTTCCGAATAAAATGTTTGCTTGTTATGGGAAAATTAGTTAGTAAAGCTCTCACGAACTTGATGGCACACTTTATTTCCTGGACTTAACAAACCTGAACCATTGTGAACTCTCCATGAAAGTTATATGCTTGCCAATTATAGGCTGGGGATTAGCAGAACCGTGCTGTCACGGGGAACGTTTTCAACACTTGTAAATATATACCCAGTTGATACCTTGCTCTTCTGTTTGCGGATGTCGTCGGTGTGAAATAAAAGGGGAGCTTGTAAGTCCATGGAGTTATGTATGTGTGTTAGAGAAACGCCTGGGCCGCTGGTCTAATCCATGCTAACATGGTGGAAACCTGCAGCATAACCATAATGATATCTATGAAGCATTCTTCTTATAAAAAAGAGAGAGATAGCTATTGAGAAAAAGAAAAAAAGAGTTTTATGAAAAGAGGAAAGAGAGAAAAAAAGCACCATTCTCCCATGGTAAATAAGAAGATTGCTGAGATACTCATTGTCTGGTGCCTTGTCATTTTGATATGGGGATTCTTCTGTATCATCGGGCAAGGGGCACCCCGTTGGCGGTTCTTAATGATACGCACATACTTACGATGACAAGAACTTACCGGTAACTAAAGTTGAGTAGCATGAGGAGCGACCCTCGTACTCAAGGGACTTGGGATTTTCAGTTTATAGTCTGTCAAGCATATAACTCAGATTGGACCTCACTTTCACCTTAACCACTTTAAAGATGCTTATGATAGGGGCAATGAGAGCTCAAAGCTAATGAGTACCATACTTTCAGCATTTGGAAGCCTTTTAAACTATTCAAAACCTTTTCATTTCCTTGTTGAGTCTCCACACATTCTATGAGCACTTTCTTGAGAGCATAGTGGCCATTCTTAGTTCTATGTGCATTGTCCCAAGACTGGTTGATTGATGCATACCTTGATATTTCTTGTTTAAACTATTTGTATCTAGTCACTCTTGTAAACTTTGAAGGTGTCCTATGCATTTATATTTGCTACTCTATGAGGGACAATTTGAATGCCACTATGCTATGTTTTATTTATGTGAAACAAACAAACGTCTTGCAAGGCATCGTGATTCATGAATCTTTTGTTTATGCCTTTTCATGTTGCATCATAGTTTCTTTGTCTTATTGCTAGAACCTTGTCTTTCATGTTATGATTGAAGTACTATGATCCCAGCTTTGAATGTTTACAAATACTTTGGTCAAGTCTTTGATGGTGCATGTCACCTCAAAAATTATTCTTTCTTTTATCACTTACCTACTCGAGGACGAGCATGAGTTAAGCTTGGGGATGTTGATATATTGCAAATGTATCTATAATTTTTGATGCTCCATGCTTGGTTTTATCCACTTTCTTGTGTCTTGTCCACACTTTGGAGTACTTTTCATATGATTTCTTGGACTAACCTATTAACAAGAGCCACAATGCCAGCTGCCTGTTTTCTACTGTTTTTGGTTCCAGGAAAGTCAGAAAATGAATATTCTCGGAATTGGACGGGACAAAAGCCAAAGTGCCTATTTTTCCAGAAGACTCCAGGAGCCAGAATATGAGACGGAGGAGGGCCAGGGGCTGGCCACACCCCCCTAGGCACGGGCTAGGCCTGGCCGCGCCAGGGCATGGTGTGGCCCCCCCAGGCACCCCCTCGGCCTCTCTCTTCGCCTATAAGGAGCCTTCTGACCTAAAAACTTCGGGGGATTCGACGTTTTTCCAGAAGAAGTTCCGCAGCGCCGCCACCACCGAAGGGGAGATTCGGGGGACAGAAAGTCTCTGTTCCGGCACCCTGCCGAGACGGGGAAGTGCCCCCGGAGCCATCTCCATCGATCTCCACCATCATCTCCATCGATCATCCATGTTTCCCCCATCTATGAGTGAGTAATCCCTCGTTGTAGGCTATGGGGATGGTAGGGATTGGATGAGATCATTCATGTAATGGCATCAGATTGTTAGGGCATGGTGCCTAGTATCTTTTATTAGTGCTTTATGACTTTGTTGCGACTTGTTGTGCTTAATGCTTGTCACTAGGGCCCGAGTACCATGATTTCAGATCTAAACAGGTTATTGATTCATTATGATAGTATTGTTTTTGGTCTTATCTACAAGTCGTATACACACGTTGTTGTCTGGAACCTATGGCCCTGAAGTGACAGAAATCGGGATAACCGGAAGGGAATGGCTTTGATGTGAGGATCACATGTGTTCATGGAGTGTTAATGCTTTGCTCCGGTGCTCTATTAAAAGGAGCACCTTAATTGCCAGTAGTTCCCTAGAGGCCCCGCTGCAAACGGGCTGGCAGGACAAAAGATGTTGTGCAAGTTCTCATTGCGAGCACGTATGACTATATATGGAACACATGCCTATGATTATCTAGTACTTGGATGCTTTATCTTATTTATCTGCAATTGCCCTATGTCTTGATTTTCATGTGAATTGTCTTGTCCATGCAACGCCCGTCCATCCATCCCTATGCCTACCGCACTCGAATCCCTTTGTTTACTGCTTTTGTTACTATTGTCTTTGCTTTGCTACTGCTGTTACTCTGCTATTCCTACTACAAAACTGTTGCTACTGATAAACTGCTGTGAGCAAGATTGTTTCCAGGTGCAGCTGAATTGACAACTCAGTTGTTAAGGCTTATAAATATTCTTTGGCTCCCCTTGTGTCGAATCAATAAATTGGGTTTCACTTCCCTCGATAATACTGCGATACACCCCCTATACTTGTGGGTCATCAGTGAGCATGTGCCAAGTCGATTCAAATGAAACAGTTAGAGGAGGATACCACAATGTCATACCAAGTTATGAATAGAACAATGCAAGCAAACATTCATATGAGAAGCTACAAATCATTAGCAAGCTGGAGCTAATCATAAGAAAGCAAGAACTACTAAGCATCCATAAATAACATACACCTTACATGAACAGACTAAGCATGCCCACAATGATGAGTATATGTACAAAAATGAAAACAAATAGAGTTCATTAACAGCCTCTTACCACACCTCAAGTTGTCATCAATCTTCATTATTTCCCTTCACTTGTGTGGCTTGAATAATAACATGAAACCAAACTCCACTGAGGACTGCTGAACCCTGCAACGAACTTCACAAAACCAAAGAAGAACATTTTTTTGGTGTTGTTGATTTTTAAAGGCAAGAACCAAAAAGGAAGAACAAGCAAAGCAGAATCTTTTTGGGTTTTTCGAATAATTAAGACAAAGCTAAAAGAAAGAAGCAAACCAAAGCTAAAAGACAAAGAAGCAAAGAAAGAGAAATAACGAAAATATTTTTGGTCTTTTTGTGTTTTGGAAAATAGAAATAAAGCAAGAACGAAGACTAAAAACAAAACAAAACATGGCTATACAAAGTACCGAATGAACATGATATGTAGATGAGTGTGATGTCGGTGTACCTCCCCCCAAGATTAGGCTTTTGGCCTAAGTAGGTATCAACCCCAACGCGGGTAGGAATTCCAAGCTGGCGGGTCATCATAAGAATGATCATAGTTAGTCCCTTGCGTAGAAGAAGAAGCTCCCCAATCATAGGTAGGCTGCTGGTACAAAGACTCCCCCTCATTCGAGGGCTGGACCGAATCATCTGTAACCTCCCTTCCAGTATCCTGCTCCTGCTGGGAGAGCTCCCCTAGATATGTATCGAGCTCTTCCTCAGTGAGTGACCATCCTACCCTGGCATCAAGGTTAAACAAAGTAGGTGCAGGCAAAAGAACAACATGCTCGGACTTACCCCTTATCCAACTAGCCTTGAGGAAGGTTATTTCAGAAGATAAATCACTCAAATTAGCCCAAGAAGAAATGAATTTATGTTGTATCATGGAATTAAGGTCAAGCCTCTCCATGGGAAACTGTAGATCTAAATGATGAGGCACTACACCATGCAAAGCTAGTAAACGAGAGGCGACGAGGCCTCCACAAATTCCACATTTCTCGCGGTTAGCAGCAAGACGGAAAGCTATCAAGGCACCCAAATTATAATTCCTATCTCGTTTTAAGGTAGCTGAGATGAAGGCTAGATCATATGAGGATAATTTATTAGCAGTTTTCCTAGCGAGGACACACTTGGCAATAAAGTAGGCAAAGTATCGAATAGACGGGAGATGAATATTACTAATTTTACCACTCTCCTTTGAGAAGCTGCTCCCTTGGCAAATTTCTGCGTACAAGTCCATGACTGGTGTAGGTCGCTCTCTAATCCTTCCACACGAACCCCACTGTGGTACTTTAATAGCTGCACAAAAGTCATCAAAAGGAAGATCGACAACTACACTGTAAATTTTGTAGTGGACCATGGGGTTAGGCAAGGAGAAACTGAATCGGAAATCCTGCACCATAGACATAGTTAGTTTCACATATTGGGTAGGTTTGTCTCCCACAAAATGCTCCAAACCTGCATTAGTAATTAAAGTATGGAAATCTTGAGAAATCCCTGCAGCCCTCATGAATTCGGGGTATGGATAGGTAGAGGGAAAGACTTCCTCCTCACGGTGAACCTTCATAACTGCAGGCACCCTTAATTCATGTTGGTTGAGTTGGTGTTCCTTCATCCTCTTTTCTGAAAATTTTAGCATCCCAAGTGATTGCAAAGTGAATACATAATGAAAGGAACTACTCACAGGGACTTGTAAGAGGCCTAAACATGCATCAAAACAATTTTTCTAAGCATTGAACAAGCTTACAAGCTCACATAACTTGTCACCTACAGTAGTAAAATACTCAAGATATAATCCACTAAACACAAATCTACTTGGACAAGCAAAGGAGTCACATACCGGAGAACAAATGCTCCAAATTTCAGCAGCAAAGATGGGCTAAGCAAGGAGATCAAAAAATCGTGAGCAACAACAGCAAGAACGCGAGTTTGAGAAATGAACTAGTGTTTTGTCAGGAGAGAGAAAGAAGTGGCAGGAGGGAGAGTAAGTGGAGGGCTAGGGGTGGACCACACCATGGCCAGGCGCGCCCCTTGGGTGGCCGCGCCACCAGGTGGTGTGCCTGCCTGGTGGGCCCCCTAGATCACTCCAGGTACTTCTCTGCCCCTCTGTTGATGTAAAAATTTAATATGAATTTTCTGGAATTTTTCGAGACACTTTATTTTTTAGCAATTTTCAGGTATTGATGAATAATTTTTAGGCAGAAAGATAATTTTGGAATGATGCAATAACAAAACAAAACTAAAACTTCAGAAGTTCTAAGACACTCTAATATGCAAGTAACTAGCAATAGAAAAGTAAACTAGGTGAAAGCAAAAAAAATTAAAATGGATAAACTAAAAGTAAGCAAATATAATCATGGTGAAAACATTGTTTTGTTCATTAAAATCCATTTGTTAACAAGGTTGATCAGGTCTTGTTACCAAAACAATTTTATATGAAACAAAACTTTGTATTTGATGACCCATAAGTATAGGGGGTGTATCGCAGTATTTTCGATAAGTAAGAGTGTCGAACCCAACGAGGAGCAGAAGGTGCTGGCTAGTGGCTTGGAGCAGGAATTCTCTGTAAATACTTAGCAAAAAGATTTTTAGGGGTTTTTGATAATGCAGGTAAATAAAGTACGAGTAAATAAAAGACAATAAGAATAAATGCAGCAAGTGGCCCAATCCTTTATTCAGCAAAGGATAAGCCGGTTGTATTACTTAAGATGACCAAACGCTCCCGAGGACACACGGGAAGACTGTCAAGTGCTTTCGCTTCATATAGTTGATTAATCTTCTTTAGCTTGCTAAGTGTTGTGTGGGTGTACCTGTGCTAATGTATCGACCTTCCTAGGACTAATACATAATTGTGATTATACCCCTTGCAAACATACGTAAGTACAAGAAAGGAATTAAGGTATAAACCTAACCACAACTTTAAACTCTAAGATCCTAACATCCCTTGTGCAATGGTTTCCTAACGGGGGTTTAGGTTTCTGTCACTCCGGAAACCCCTACGATTATTAGCCAAATACACAATGCATTCCCCTAGGCCCATATAGGTGAAGTGTCATGTAGTCGATGTTCACATGAAACCACTAGAAGAAGTACACCACAACTTAAATATCAAACTATTGAATATTTCTCAACACAATTCCACTACTAACAACATGACTTCTCCCATGTCCTCAAGAACTAAACGAACTACTCACAAGACATCATATGGATCAAGATCAGAGATGATATAATGATAAGTAACAATATGAACATAAACGATAATTCAATGGTTCCACTCAATAACATCAACTACAACAAGTAATCAACACTGGGAAAGTTTCCCCTAAGAACTATGCAAGATTCAACCCAATTGTTACGGCGGTACGGAGTGGTGATGATGGTGCTGGTGGAGATGATGATGATGATCTTGATGAAGTCCAGCTTGATGGTGGTGTTGATGGTGACGATCTCCCCTCTCCGGGAAGGAATTTCCCCGACAGAATTCTGTCTGCTGGAGAGATCTTTCTCTCTCTGCAGTTTTCTGCCCCGCAGAGGTGGCGGAATCTTTCTGTGGTCGCTCCCCCAGGCTTAGGGTTTTGTGGGGATAATATACGCCAAAGGGGAGAGCCAGGAGTGGGCCAGGGTTGGCTCGTGCCAGGGGGTGGTGTGGGCCCCTTGAGGCCCAACTCCGCTCCCCCTTCTGGCATCCTTCGTCTTCTGGAAAAATAGGATTTTCCATGTATTTTCCCGGATTTTCTGACCTTCGCAAATTTCGCCTCCAAACAACGCCTTTTTGATCAGAATCCTGACTACAGCGGTCCATCCTCCAAAAGTCACCAACCATGGAAAAACATATGAAATAACATAAGTATCATCTCTTAATATGAAATATATTAATGAATAACACTAAATTATGATATAGAATAGTGATGCAAATAATATTTATATATATCATAATTCTATATCATAATTTACTATTATTCATTGATATATTTCATATTGAGGGATGATACTTATGTTATTTCACCTGTTTTTGCATGGTTGATGACTTTTGTAGCATGGACGGCTGTAGTCAGGATTCTGATGGAAAAGGTGCTGTTTGGAGGCAAAATTTGCGAAGATCAGAAAATCCGGGAAAATATATGGAAAATCCTATTTTTCCAGAAGACGAAGGCTGCCAGAAGGAGGAGTGGAGATGGGCCACAGGGGCCCACACCACCCCCCTAGCGCGGGCCACCCTGGGTCACGCCACCAGGTGGTGTGGTCGTCCTGGCCCACCTCCAGCTCTCCCCTCTGGCGTATATTATCTCCACGGAACCCTAATACCTGGGGAGCGGCCATAGAAAGATTCCGCCGCCTCTGCGGGGTGGAAAACACCGAGAGAGAAAGATCTCTTCGGCAGACAGAATTCTGCTAGGGGAATTCCTTCTCGGAGAGGGGAGATCGTCGCCATCAACACCACCATCAAGCTGGACTTCATCGGGATCATCATCATCACCACCACCATCATCAACAGCACCATCATCACCATCTCCATATCGCTGTAACAATTGGGTTGAATCTTGCATAGTTCTTAGGGGAAACTTTCCCGGTGTTGATTACTCTTGTAGTTGATGCTATTGAGTGGAACCGTTGAATTATTGTTTATGTTCAGATTGTTATATATCATTATTCCATATCTGATCATGATCCATATGATGTCTTCAGAGTAGTTTGTTTTGTTCTTGGGGACATGGGAGAAGTCATGTTGTTAGTAGTGGAATTGTGTTGAGAAAGATTCAATAGTTTGACATTTAAGTTGTGGTGTACTTCTTCTAGTGGTTTCATGTGAACATCGACTACATGACACTTCACCCATATGGGCCTAGGGGAATGCATTGTGTATTTGGCTAATAATCGTAGGGGTTTCGGGAGTGACAGAAACCCGAACCCCCGTTAGGAAACCATTGCACAAGGGATGTTAGGATCTTAGAGTTTAAAGCTGTGGTTAGGTTTATACCTTAATTCCTTTCTTGTACTTACGTATGTTTGCAAGGGGTATAATCACAATTATGTATTAGTCCTAGGAAGGTCGGTACATTAGCACAGGTACACCCACACAACACTTAGCAAGCTAAAGAAGATTAATCAACTATATGAAGCGAAAGCACTTGACAGTCTTCCCGTGTGTCCTCGAGAGCGTTTGGTCATCTTAAGTAATACAACCGGCTTATCCTTTGCTGAATAAAGGATTGGGCCACTTGCTGCATTTATTCTTATTGTCTTTTATTTACTCGTACTTTATTTACCTGCATTATCAAAAAACCCTAAAAATCCGTTTGCTAAGTATTTACAGAGAATTCCTGCTCCAAGCCACTAGCCAGCACCTTCTGCTCCTCGTTGGGTTCGACACTCTTACTTATCGAAAATACTGCGATACACCCTCTATACTTGTGGGTCATCACCTACAGCGGGGGATTACTCACTCATGGATGGGGGAATCATTGATGGTTGATGGATAAGTGATGGTGATGATGACTGCGATGATCTCCTCCAATTCCCCATCCCGGCAGGGTGCCTGACATGGGTATACCCTACAGGTACTCGACTTTGGTATATACGGCCTGAATACAACGGAATCCCACGGCGTCGTCAAGGCCCAAATGGAGAACTCGAGTAACCTACGGACTCTCAATTGCTTGCAAAACAAGAAGAAGCTAAAGATAGAAAGTTTAAAGGGAAAACCCTAACCTGTAACCGACTCGACCTGCTACCTGAGACCTAGCCTATCTATATAAAGGCTAGGAGGGGGCGGCGAGGAGGACACACACAATCCTAGTTTCCACAACGCTCGCCAGATTGCATCTGCGCACCATTGTAATCTTTGATCCCTCTGACAATTCCACGAGCATACAAGCAGGAGTAGGGACCTCTACGAGGCCTAAACCTGGGTAAATCTTCGAGTCCCCTATGTGCTTGTTTGCTAGCCTATTGATGCTTCTAGCGCTCCCTCCTTCTCCAAAACCCAAGTCCATAACAATGGGCATTGATGAGTTAAACCCTCATCAATTGGCACCATTTGTGGGAATTGGGAGTGCTGATGTTGCGGCTTCTTCAGGCCCATCAACTGCAATCTACAACTCCGCAACAGTGGATATTCGCCAGCTCTTCGGTGCATTCGACTTCACCGTTCACACGTCGGCCACTCGCCTGGCTTTCGAATCCATGGGCGATGGAATTAGCCCGGCGATCAGGAGCTTCCACTTCTAAGTTGGTTAGATGGGCATGCTTTGCATGCCTGACCAACCGACAATACCATCGATTGCTCCAACATCGTGGTTCCCTCCGCCAATCGGCACCCTCAGTGAGCTCAATGCCTCGACAACAATCGAGAATACGGACAGCGACATCAGTCGTGAATCCGATCTAGGCGATCTAACAACTGAAGATGGAGCCTACGGCTCCGGATCTGAAAGTTGCGGAAGCAGCAGCTTCCCCAACCACTTCATGTGCGCCGTCATCAACACGGGTGACTCCTCCGCCAATCGCGACAACACGAGCAACGGTGGCAATGGAACCGACCCGCCAAACGGTGGCATACCTAATGGCAGACCACCAAATGGTGGCCCCACTAACGGCGCCCCCGTCAACAACGGAGGGGCAGTCGAACCTCCAACTATGATAAACGAGCAAACTGGTGAATGCGTCGTGATCTGGCTCAACGATCTCGAGTAGGCTCGCTGCCGAGAAGCCCTATGAGGCCACCCTCTAGGGAATGTTCGTTTGCGGTACCAAACTTGGTGGGTGAGCGCACCGCGGTACCCGAGTTGCCATCAATCGCGCGGAGGGGCCATAGTAGATTCGCCAATTGTCCAGAAGGGCCAAATGGGGGTGAATACAAATCTAACGGTCGTTTGAACCAGACGAAAAACGGTTGAACTCAAATACCGCCGTTAGGTCAACTCTTCTTGGCCCGCCATGTCAGTATTCCCCGTTATCTTTTGCGGTCGTGGACTAGCTTACCCCTGCGTGGACCAGATCCCTGAGTGGACGAGATCTATTTCTTTGATCTGCTCTGGTCTTCTCCCTTGCTCCCCTCCCCATAACATTTGCTCAGCTCCGGCTGCTCGTCTCAGATCGGAGCTTGCACTTGCTCTAATTTGCGTCTCCGCCATGTCCGGTCAACCTCCCACGCCTCTAATCGAAGCTCGCAGCCGTCGTCGTTGCATCGTCCGCCGTATCGGAGCTTCGCGTCCCCGAACTAATATCTCGCCTCTGGCTAGTGCTTCTCGCACGGCGGAGCGCGTCCCGTCGGGCGATCCAGGCCAGCGACCGGCCTCGGTAAGTTGCGTGCTGCCGCGCACCCCAGGCATGGTAGCCCTGGCACAGCAGTTCGACGACCACGCTCTCATGGCCACCGTGCTGGGCGTCCGTCCTGCCGTGTTGCCGGCAGAGTTGCTGTCGGCTTTCAGGTCTTGTTTTGGGATCAGACGAAATGAGGTCAACATTGAGGTTTACGCGCCGCCATTCGATTTTTTCGTCCGGTTCGAGCACAGCTCAGACACCGAGCGCGTTCTGCATTCTTCCCGTTCTTTCGAGTGCTACGGGGAGAAAATGAGCTTCATGCGTTGGCATCGCGCCTGTGGGTGGAACGATCGCTTGGGGCAGCTTCGTTTCTTCTCCAAACTCGGCTTTGACGACCTCCCATTGGATGCTTGGGAGCCAGAGGCCCTCAAGCAGGTCGTCAGTAGCCTTGGCGGTGAGCTGGTGGAAATCGTGCCACCGAGCGACAGGTGGGTCATCGAGGTAAAGGCGTGGCTGAAAGATCCTGACGCCGTTCCTAAGATGTACGAGGTGCATATTACAAGCAGAGCAGGGCGACAGCTTTGCTGGAAGCACCCGGTCATCATCCACCTGGAGGAGGTTCTGGACTCGGTACATGGCATTTAGGGCCCCGAAGAGGCTGCCAGAAAGCGCCCTCGTTGCCTGCAGTGTTGGCTTGGAATGATCGATGGCACAGGACCGCCACCGTTTCGCGACGGGGCACACAGTTTCGGTGGGGGGACCGGGCTTGGACGAGCTGGTGGTTCTGATTTCCCTCGAGTGAAGACATAGCTCTAGTGAATTGTCGTGGTATGTGTTGCTAATGAATTTGTAGTATGGATAGCATAGTAGGAAGTTAGCATCGACTAAAAATGTGTAATGGTTTGAATCGATGTAGTACGTGTGTGTAATAGTTTCAAGTAGTATGTGTGTGTAATAGTTTGAATCGATGTAGTATGTGTGGGTAATGAATTTGATATAGTTTTTGTGCGTGTAATAGTTTGAATCGATGTAGTTGAACACCGTGCTTTATAATTTCTGTGAATAACCAAGGACAACCTCATGAAAAGAGGGTGGTCTGGCAATGAGCAATGTCAATTCTATGGATGCCAGGAAAATGTAGTCCATCTCCTCTTCAAGTACTCCCTCCGTTTCAAAATATAAGATGTTTTAGCTTTGTGAATGGAGCGTATCTAGACATCTTTTAGTGATGGTGCTTTCTAAACCTAGATGAACCTACATACTAAAAGGGGACTAGATACACTTCATTCACAAAGCTAAAACATCTTATATTTTGAAACAGAGGGAGTACAAGGTAGCTACATTTGTAACACATTGAACTATAGGACCATTTTGCAGGCAACACAAGACAAAGGAAAAAAATGGTTTACAACACAGACAGCAGACGCAAAATCTGTAGTCTGGGATAAAAAGATGCCAGTTAACTAGATTGAACCACGACTAGTAATTGAAGGAAATAGGTACGTGATAGTATTTGCTTACAACAGTAATACTTCCATACAAAAGGGTCTTATACCTGTACAAAAGTGGGCTAAACTTCCTACTAGTTTATAGAACAATTCGTCAGCATTTCATCAACAAAAGCCATTCTTCAGTCTGAACTTAACTATTTTACACTGAAGAAACTACAGATCTCCACCAGAAAAGTTGGCTGGCCAATTTCCTTGAGAGGACATAAGTTCTTTGATCATTTAACCCAAACTGATCTATTGCCTTCCCGCCAAACTACAAGAAATCTGCATCGTTCATGCATGAGCGATTTGCGTGTGTCAGTCCTGGTTCAGTTGGACCATCCGCGCTGCCGCAACGATTTCTTCGAAACTGAAATTCGACATCTCCTTCTCGAGATCGTAGGTCCGTGTGAACTCGAACCTGAATTCCGGGGCTGAGTTGATGCCCGCCGCCGGCTCCGGCTGTCGAACAATCCAGCATGCTGAGTGTAGACGCTTGGTCGCCGCCACGGTACGGCCTTCGATGGTGCACAGGATGGAGCGTCTTTGCCGTAGACGGCGTACTCCCAGCCTACCCTACTGAGGTAAGGTAGTCCACGCCGAAGCGTGGACGCGAGAGTTCCTAGACCTTGGCGCTGCCCTGTTCGAGGGTGTGTACCCTCGGCGACGGCATGCTCTCATGAACGATTTGATACGTACCTTGTTCCCATTGCCTAGAGCATGCCGTAATGCCACCGCGTGATTTCTCCACATCGCTCTCTTGGCCCTGCTTGCCGCATCTGGCGCCGCCGACGGTGCAGTCGCCGCCGCGGCCGATTCGGCACATTTGGGGAAATCATCCGCCTGGCAGGACAATGGGAGACCGGCCTTGAAGTAGAGCTTCACGGCCTGCCTTAGAGGGGCTAAATACCCCAGTTTCGGCGGCTGTCGCGGCGGCGGCGGCTGTCGCGGGTCCATGTTACCCTAGTTGGTGTGGCGCGGAGGAGCTGCGCAAGGTGAACTGTGGTTAGTCGGAGAAGGGGAGTGAAAGACTGACAATAGGTTTGGACTACGGGCACGCGTGAAAATAACCATTTACCATTTCCTTAGAGGGTAATAATTCGACACTCGTTGCATTAACAGCTCAATCTTTATTTCCCTTCTCAGCATAAGAGTGCGAACGTATTAAAAAGATCGGTCATGGCTATCCACCTCATCGGGTAATGTACCAGGACATGTAGGAGATGGGACCGGGTTTCATTTTAGAAATGTTGACGACTGTGCCCTTATGTTTATACGATATTATTTATATGCCACCATGTACCATCGAGTGTAGCAACACCATCAGAAACAGGGGATAACAACGTGGCGTGTTTTATTTTTTAAAAGGGCATCAGAAACAGGGGATGCCGACGTGGCATGTTTGCTGACTGGCGGGTCCGCCCCCTCCACCTTCGACGGCGCGCATCCCAGGTTCGAGGGGTGGTGCCGCCCACCAACACATTATTGTGCAATTTTCCATGTGGGACCTGAATTCCGACACTGACTGATGCCCGTGTCGAACACAGAGAATTCTGAAAGAAGCTACTAAAAATAAATACTTTGAATTCTGGAAGTACTAAATTTAAATACATTACAATTTTGTGTAAAAGGTAATACGCATTCTGATCATCGAAATAATATAAATACAGTACAAATTTCTACTTCGAAAAATAGAACTGAAAATGCTAGCAAATAACCTAGGATGAATATATGATTCATTCTCCCCTATATATTTCGTCGGCAGCGGCTCCCGCATGCTGCAACACATGTTCAGAGAACTCTCTCCGTCTGCAGTGTGCTGCCATTATCTTGTACAGAGGGTAAGGCCTCGGTGTATGTTCCAGACTTAAGCCATACATTACAATTGTTGGTTCCTCTTCCCAGGCTTGAACCTCATGATCGTACAGTCTAATATAATTCTTGTAGTATATGCAACCGGATTTGACTGTGGGGTGTAACCTGGTGTCAATGGAGATAGACCGATTGTAACCAACGAAGAGGGCATGACTTCCAATGTTGCCGACGGCCTCGAGAGAGCGGTTCTCTGTGTCCACCAGGTACAACACCGGCTGCCCTTTGGCGAAATCCCCGTTCAACACAAGAAGCATATCACCATCTAACTCCACAAGGTAAAAATTGTAGGTTCCGCGTACCTATTCAAAGACTGGGGCCAAAATTATTTTGGCCATCGTGACAGTGCTCGCGCGCTGCTCTAACAGGATGTTGGTCGACAAGATGTCTCCATTCTCAAGTAATGCATATACTTCCCCTCGGAATGCCATCATGCAGACCAGAAGCGTATCAGGAGGTGTCGAATACAATCCTTCTCCAAATGATCCATTGATTTGCCCCGTTGGGGTGCTCTCTCGGCCCATGCAATATGATCTGGATAATCAGTGCAAACAAACACCATCGCCGGGGACTTCGTCACGATGACAGATTCCAGAAGATCAGATGGTATGTGTGCTTGAAACTAAATGTTAGACTTATGAGTGATTGGGTTCAGAAGCCGAATCTGGTACGGCTCCACCCTCTGAGCAAGCACAATGACACCACGAGAAACACCGACGAAGTAGAATCTTTTGGAAGAAGAGGGCATCAGTTAGCACTAAGATGTTTACAATGGAAAATACCAATAAATATCAGATGTGAATGTGAACCTGTGATGGACGTCCATTAGATTTGTCCTGAAGCAACGACCAGTGGAGAGGTTGAGGAAGGTGAAGTCGCCAACGTCTGGAAGTGTGTTATCTATCATGATCCAGTTGTTGAGATGGAATTCGGGCACCTTTAAAGTGCGGCGCCAATCGGTGCAGACTTCCCGACAAGCAGCATAGGTGTCGACGTACTCCTCTTTCTCCAGCAAATAGTCGGCGATCTTGCGAAGTGGGTCGGCCGGGAGATCGGCCCAGTTCCTCTTCATCCGGCTACTGGCCATAGCTTACATGCGGGAATATTTTGATCGAGGAAGAAAGAAGAACTACCACTGCGAGGAGAAGATGAAGAGGATAACGGACGAGGGAGACGAAGCGGAACTGCCACTACGAGGAGACTATGAGACGGGGGAGAAGAAGCGGAAATGCCAATTCAAGTTTGGATCAACGGGCTTTATTCCGGAACTAGCGCATGGACCAGCCATGCACTGCATGCAAGTCTTGATCAAACAGACTGACATGTGGGACCTGCTAAACATTCCGTGAAGTGCTCCCCGTGTATAGTGCGCTGATAGGTGGCATGTTTTCTAACAGGCGGTCCCACCTCCTCCACCTACGACGGCGTGCATCCCAGGTTCGAGGGCTGGTGCCGCCCACCAACACATTATTGTGCAATTTTCCATGCTTTGTCGCAACCAGCTCCGCTCCGCTCCTCTCCTCTACTCCTGCCGGCGCCACTCCGCTCAGTCGTGCACCACTCTCGTCGTCCCCTTGGGCCGTCGTCCTCCCGCCCTCCCCTCCCTGCCATCCCCTCACGTCCCCTCCCCTCCCTGCCCTGTCTCCTTGCCGCCGCCCACCGCCCAGGCGTCTAGAAATGAAAACCGAGAGTCGGCCGTTAGGTTAGGGGCCCAACGACGCTGGTGATCCGGATCCCGCTCGGAGATGGATCCTGCGAGGCTTGAGAGCACGGATATGGGTCCTACGCGGCTGTAGAGCACGAAATCTCCTTCAAGTCTAGAGAGCACAGAGGACAACAAAACGGGGGGAGAGGTAGCGGGGTGTAGAGCTTTGGAGGTATGGAGCCCGAAGAAGGTGCCGTTGGTCCACATTGAAAGGTAAGAACTGTGATTCCTTATCTGCATACCCCAATTAGCGTTTATAGTCCTGTGGTGATGCCAAGGATATGGGTTGGTAACCGCATGACGTCTGTACAGCTTGTCCTTGAGCATGATGCTTTGTCAAGCGAGCATGAAGGCACTAAAACGTGTGGCGGTGCGGATGATGATGAGAAAGCATATCCAGACGTGGCTGCTGACCCTGATAGGATGGAGAGTAGGGAATATTTGGTTGATTCGAACTTTGAGCCTGACTATGGGATTGATGAGGAATAGGAATGTGAAGATGTGGAAATTGGATGTAGATACGACGACGAAGACATGGACATGCCAGTGATACACTTTGACAGGGACAATCCTACAATTGATGAGGGGATTGTCTTTGATAATGTGGAGGACTGCAGATATGCAGTTGCAACCTATGCAATCAGAGTTGGGTTCGAATTTATCATTGAAAAGAGCGACCAAAAGAGATTTAGGGTGCACTGTAGGGAAAGTAATGTGTGTAAATGGAGATTACATGCATCTCCAATGCGGGGTGGACACCCACTTTAGGTTGCAATAGCTACATTTAGTTTCAGTCTTTCTCATATTTATTCTGCTGATAACTAGCTCTGAATTATTTGGATTCTTATCGAATGCAGATCAAAGTAAACACGAAGGAACACAACTTTCCTAATACTTCTTTAAGTGGTAAAATTAGACCAGCGACTACCAAGTGGATTGTTGCTACTATACTTGACTGGGTGAGGCAGGATCATAACATTGGACCAACTGAACTTTGAGCAAAGATTAGCAAAAAGTTTAACGTTCTGATTCCTTATCACAGAGTCTTTGATGGGAAGGAGATGGCTCTAGACTTCATTCAAGGCAAGTGGAATGATAGTTTTCATATGTTGTATAGTTTCAAAGCTCAGGTAGAGAAAACATCACCAGGTAGTGTTGTTGACATTGATTACGAGGTTGTGAAAGGGAGAGAAAAGGTCTCGAGGGGGGTCAGGTATAAGCAGGCAGATAAGATATGCTTCAGGAGATGTTTTGTCTGCCTGAAGGCATGCTGGAAGGGGTTCCTTGACGGCTGCAGGCCATACTTGGAAATAGGCGCAACTTCTTTAACAGGGAAGTTCAGGGGACATGTTGCTTCTGCTTGTGCTTTGGACGCGCATAATTAGCTTCTACCCATAGCTTATGCTGTTCTTGAGGGTGAATCAAATGAAAGTTGGACATGGTTCATGCAGAGACTATGGGAAGTAATTGGTCACCCTGAAGGCTTGGTGATACACACCGGTGCATCCGAGGGTCTTGAGAATGTTGTTGATGCTGTGTTTCCTGGGGTTGAGCATAGGGAATGCATGCGGCACCTCGCTACTAACTTCATGAAGAAGTTCGAAGGAAAGATCTTTGAACAGGACTTGTGGCGATCAGCATACACATACATCCCAAGCACGCATGCTACTTACTTGCAGAACATGTATGTAGTTCCAAAGGTGAAAAAATACCTTGAGGAACATCACACCAAGCTATGGGCCAGAAGCAGGTTTGCTGAGTTAAGCAAGGTGGATTTTGTATGCAATAATTTGGCAGGGAGTTTCAATGATAAGATTTCGGGCATGAAGACACTTGGAATTGTTATTTTGTTGGATGCAATAAGACATTGCATAATGGTGAAGATAGATTTAAGGCAAAGAATTTGTGCAAGAAATTTTTTAGGCCATAAAATAGTTCCAAAGGTGGTTATGTTACTGAATGCAAGAACCAAGGCAATGAGAACGATAAAGATGAGGGTGGTCAGAAGTTCCAGAACATTGGCTGAGGTTTATGCAAAATACAAGCGTGGAAGTGAACGGAGGTACACTGTAGACATTGGAAACAAGACTTGTTCATGCAGGCAGTGGCAGATTACTGGTGTACCATGTCACCATGCAATTTACTTCATCTTAAAGCTTAGAGGTAATGGAGCTGAAATAGAGAACTATGTCGACAACTATTTCTCTGTGGACAAGTTTGCTGCAACTTATGGAGAAAACGTACCACCTATGGCCGATGAAAACGATTGGGAGATTGTCGATCCAGGGTTCAAACTTCAACCACCAGTTCTTAGGAGGCCACCTGGGAGGCCTATAAAGCTAAGTATCATAGCCTCCACTGATAAAGGTCCAAGGCTTGGTGCTAGGAAAAGGAAATGCGGACGTTGTGGCAGATTCGGCCATATCAAGAGGTTGTGCAAAAACCCAGTTACACATGCTATTGTCCCTGTTCACACCCCGATGGCAGAAAATGAGGCTTCTCAGCCAAAACTGGCAGAAGAGCAGTGCGAAGATGGTGATGAGCACTCGGAGGAAAACGTATGTAAACAGCCAATTTATGAAGAAGTGGAGGTGCCGGCGAGAAAAGGGTGTGAAAAGAAACAAAGGGGTAAGCGGAACGGGGAGGAAAGGGCAAATAATGGAGGTGTATTAGAATATGAAGAAGTTACAGGGTTGATTGAGGATGTTCTTGAGGATCTTTCAGCTAACTGCAGGAGAAATAATAAATCCCTGCCAATTTCATCTTTGTACGATTCTCCAGATGAAAGGTAAGCTTAAAAAATGTTTTATTTGCCATTTTATCATTTTTTATCCTCATCAACTAATGCTTAATGCAGCGTGGGCTAGCAGACTAATAAGAGGAGCAGAAAGATGCGGGCACAGTAACATCCTATGTTGAATTGTATCATTGAAACTAAACTAGGCATGTCATCTTTATTTATATCTGGCGCGTGCAACATGTCTGTGATGGGTCATGTGGACCAGATTGCATTTTTTTTAAATATTATTACATTAATTTTTTACCTGCATTTGGACGCGGCTACTAGTTCGCATCTCCCTTTCATTCCCATCTCCTATGGCGCACTCCAGAATTATGGTTGTGCCATCAAGTAGCAGAGTCAGCGTATTGTCCCATCAGGTGTGAACGCAATGACTTTGTTTGTTCAGAATTTGATGACTTTTTCTTAGTTTGAAAGACAGAGAAACCTAAAACATGTATCTAGACATGTTTTGGATATAGACACATTTATTAAATATCTAAAAAAACTAAGTCAGTTATATCTGGACAGGAGTAGTACACTATTACAACACGCTCGATCCTTTCCCCTCAGGCGCACTCCAAATTACGGTTGTGCCATCAAGTGCTGGGAGCAGAGTCAGCGTATTGTCCCATCAGATATGCTAGGGAACGCGCGGACTTTATTTTCAGGATCTGACGAGTTTCGATCGACTAGTTTAAAAGACAAAGACAACTAAAACATGGCCAGCATATATAGATTATGACGATAATCGACCATGACTCAGGTGACCCAGATCTAAAGAGCGCATTAAGATACCGTACATAGATTTAATTTGGGAAAATTTGCTAAAAGACACCATTATTTTCTAGCGTTTGCTAAAACACACCACTCAATTGTAATGGTCCCTGGCAAAGACACAATCGGACGGTGTGTTGCAGCAAATGACAGAAAATAACGGTGTCTTGCAGCAAATTTTCCCATTTAATTTATGCTTAAGTGGCCCTAATCGACTATGACGCTCCCGCAGTCTCCATCATTGACGATGTTGTCCGCGTCTCCGCCAGCCTCCTCCGCGTCGAAATCGATGCCGACGTTCCGACAGCGTTCCTCCTCCTCATGGATTCTTCACGGAGCGCTGCATCGATAACGGTGGAGGTCGTACGCCCAAGCACTGCCTAGAAGCGCTGCCTCCCTTCGGGGTTGCGTAGATCCGGGTGGATCTCCCGCCGGTGGGTTCCACATAGCGCAATCAACGCAGCCCGCTCCTTCTTGAACAGCTTTCGCCAGTACGCGCTCGTACGCAAGTACCGTGCCATTGCCCTCTTCCGCTCCGACAGCTGGCGGCGGCGCTCCTCGATCTGCCTCGCCAACGCGTTGTCGCGCAAGAGCGGCACGACAGGAACCCCCGCGTAGCTGAGCTCGAAGCCGACCGGAAGCCTCGCTAATGGCGGCGCGAGTATGTCGTAGTGGGCGAACATCTGAGCCTCGTGCAAGCTGAGTTTGGGCCTCTCCCTCTCCATGGCGATGAAGGAACACGATCTGATTTTCGGCCCCGAGGTTAAGGGGATAAAGGCAAGGACGTAGGCCTAGTGCAACTTGCCACGGCCAATCAGTTCGCAGAACAGACTTCTTGCGGATCGCCCTCGCGAAGGGCATCACTATCGTCCACGCACCCCGATCGAACGACGCCTAACAATCGGGGAAAGGGGTCTTCTAGAAGCCCAGAGCGGTTGCTGGTTAGTTCTGTGTCCCGATTGTTTGTGGCCAATGGCGGTATTAAAAATAATACACATTTCAATGACACTGGTGGATCCATGTGTGGTCTCTAAAGAGAACACACATCCAATGACTCTGGTTGTTGTTAGTAAAAAGAACACACATGCAATGACAGTGGTGGATCCATATGTGGTATGTGAAAAGAACACGCATGCAATGACTCCAGTTGTTGTTAGTGAAAAGAACACACATGCAATGACACTGGTGGATCCATGGGTGGATTGTGAAAAGAACACACATGCAATGACACTGGTGGATCCATAGGTAGTATGTGAAAAGAACACACATGCAAGATGACTCTGGTTGTTGTTACTAAAAAGAACACACATGCAATGACACTGGTGGATCCATGGGTGGATTGTGAAAAGAGCACACATGCAATGACACTGGTGGATCCATGTGTGGTCTCTGAAGAGAACACACATTTCAATGACACTGGTGGATCCATAGGTGGTATGTGAAAAGAACACACATGCAAAATGACTCTGGTTGTTGTTAGTGAAAAGAACACACATGCAATGACACCGGTGGATCCATAGGTGGTATGTGAAAAGAACACACATGCAAAATGACCTCTGGTGGATCCATATGTGGTATGTGAAAAGAACACACATGCAATGACTCTAGTTGTTGTTAGTGAACCGAACACACATGCAATGACATTGGTGATCCATAGGTGGTATGTGAAAAGAACACACATGCAAAATGACTCTGGTTGTTGTTACTAAAAAGAACACACAGGCAATGACACTGGTGGATCCATGGGTGGATTTTGAAAAGAGCACACATGCAATGACACTGGTGGATCCATATGTGGTATGTGAGAAGAACACACATGCAATGACTCTAGTTGTTGTTATTGAAAAGAACACACATGCAATGACACTGGTGGATCCATGTGTGGTCTCTGAAGAGAGCACACATTTCAATGACTCTTGTTGTTGTTAGTAAAAAGAACACACATGCAATGACACTGGTGGATCCATCTGTGGTCTCTGAAGAGAACACACATGCAATGACACTGGTTGTTACTACCAAAAAGAACACACATGCAATGACACTGGTGGATCTATGTGTGGATTCTGAAGAGAACACACATGCAATGACACTGGTGGATCCATATGTGGTATGTGAAAAGAACACACATGCAAATGACTGGTTGTTGTTACCAAAAAGAGCACACATGCAATGACACCGGTGGATCCATGTGTGGTCTCTGTAGAGAACAGACATTTCAATGACACTGGTGGATCCATATGTGGTATGTGAAAAGAACACACATGCAATGACTCTGGTTGTTGTTAGTGAAAAGAACACATATGCAATGACACTGGTGGATCCATAGGTGGTATGTGAGAAGAACACACATGCAAATGACTCTGGTTGTTGTTACTAAAAAGAACACACATGCAATGACACTGGTGGATCCATAGGTGAATTATGAAATGAACACACATGTAATGACACTGGTAGATCCATAGGTGGTATGTGAGAAGAACACACATTTCAATGACTCTGGTTGTTGTTACTAAAATGAACACACATGCAATGACACTGGTGGATCCATAGGTGGTATGTGAAGATAACACACATGCAAAATGACTCTGGTTGTTGTTACTAAAAAGAAAACACATGCAATGCCACTCGTGGATCCATGGGTGGATTGTGAAAAGAACACACATGCAATGACACTGGTGGATCCATAGGTGGTATGTGAAAACGACACACATGCAAAATGACTCTGGTTGTTGTCACTAAAAAGTACACACATGCAATGATACTGGTGGATCCATGTGTGGTCTCTGAAGAGAGCAACACATTTCAATGACTCTTGTTGTTGTTAGTAAAAAGAACACACATGCAATGAAAATAGTGGATCCATGTGTGGTCTCTGAAGAGAACACACATGCAATGACACTTGTTGTTGTTACTAAAAAGAACACACATGCAATGACACTGGTGGATCCATGTGTGGATTTTGAAGAGAACACACATGCAATGACACTGGTGGATCCATAGGTGGTATGTGGAAAGACCACACATGCAAAATGACTGGTTGTTGTTACTAAAAATAACACACATGCAATGCCACTGGTGGATCCATGTGTGGTCTCTGTAGAGAACACACATTTCAATGACACTGGTGGATCCATATGTGGTATGTGAAAAGAACACACATGCAATGACTTTGGTTGTTGTTAGTGAAAAGAACGCACGTGCAATGACACTCGTGGATCCATAGGGTGGTATGTGAAAAGATCACACATGCAAAATGACTCTGGTTGTTGTTGCTAAAAAGAACACACATGCAATGACACTGGTGGATCCAAGGGTGGATTATGAAAAGAGAACACATGCAATGAGACTGGTGGATCCATATGTGGTATGTGAAAAGAACACACATGCAGTGACTCTGGTTGTTTTAATGAAAAGAACACACATGCAATGACACTGGTGGATCCATAGGTGGTATGTGAAGAGAACACGCATGCAAAATGACTGTGGTTGTTGTTA